>OZ019974.1:18627786-19227786 GCA_963970395.1 Ephialtes manifestator | reverse complement strand
AGGTGGACGAAGCCTCGAAATCTTAGTTTAGGTTTCCGCCTCGCCTGTTCCGGCAAAACTTCATTTTTTTTTAAGTTACTGTGTATGATTTAATGTTTTAATACAAATTTTCATAAAAGTTAATTTTTTCTATTAAACCTTGTTGTGGTCAGCCATCGGATTATACACTATATTTATTTTATAAATAATTTTGAAGCTGCTCCAAAGGTTTAACAGATTTCTGACTTATAATTATTTATACAACAAGAAGCTCTTAAAGTGAAGAAAAAAGTTAAGGGTAGTCTCAGTACATCTACCCTACAATTTTATTTACATTTCTGAAATTTCTGGTCATAAATTGCATTTATGCAAAAATTCCCAATGTATAGAAATTTATAGGAATTTTGATACACGTAAAAATAGAGAGTAAAAGTACATTAGTAAGTGTGACTATGAATTAAATGCATGAGACTATAAAATCGAACGCCGAAGGCGAGAGACTCGAGATGGATAAAGCCCCGAAATATTTCTTTAACATTTTTTTAAGTTACTTCATGATGTAATCTTTTAATACAAATTTTCACAAGACTTAGTTTTTTAAAATGAAATCTTGTTGAGACAAATCCTTGGTTTATACAGTATATTTATATTAGAAATAATTTTAAATTTGCTGTAAAGGTTGAGCAGATTTCTGACTCATAATTATTTATGCAATAAGGAGCTCTTGCAGTTAAAAAAAAATCTTAACTGCGGACTTAACCAGCAGATCTACCCTATAATTTTATTCAAATTTAAAAAATGTCCGATCATAAATTGCCTTAATACGAAAATTCTTAATTTATAGTAATTCGATAATCATAGCAGACGTGCAGTAGGAAAACACTTAAATGGAATAAAAATGCGGTTCAGGTCAGATGGTATAGTGACTGGAGTGAGAGCTTTAGCTTTCTCTATATTATTCCGTAATCAAGGATAATTAGGTAGAGTGTTTTGAGGCTGTAGTTGGGGGGGTTAAAGGGGGAGGGGGTCAGCGACGTGACAGGCATTTTTATAATGGTACAAGGGAGTCGTGGCTGGTACGCGTTGAGCCAATACCGTTGCTCCACAGTGAGAGTGGTGCAACCGCGTGGGAACGGGATACCTTTAAAGCCCTTCAGCGTGTTCCAGTAGTATCGTAAACTTTAATCAGCGCTGGGTAAGCAAAGCTTGCTTGTGGAATCCGTCTTTTATAAATATTTATGCAAAAAAAAAAAAATGTACCGCAACAACGACAACGCGGGTACTTTTGTTGTGGAGAAAAATTCGATTCCATTGGTATTTCATCGACCACTTCTGATGCCCGAAGGGTGACAAAGAAAAAAAAACTATCGAGAAATATCCTATGTAAACGTTTTTGTCGATAAATGTTGAATACTGCGAGGAAAATCAAACTGAATCACGAATGTGCGCTACGACGAAATCAAATTATCGATAAAGGGTGGAGTGAGATATAAAACAGGCGGGATACGAACGTAGATAAGGGAGATAAGGGTGAGGAGGTAAACGCGCGCACCGAGTGAGGTATAACTTCGTTGATTAAAAGTTGGCAGGATTTTGCATCCACGGAGCGTTTCCAACCGCTCAACGTGATGGGCTTACTATAAATATTTCAAAATGAAATTTCGTTTAATAAGTCAACCTCTTAAATTTGACAGCGCGAGTAAGAAGACCCAGAACATTCGGGCTCCTGCGGGACGTTAACGCAAAAATAATTTTAATCACATTCCTCAGTTTTTAAAATATGCTTTTCTGGCTATAGGCACAAACCTTAAGAATTAAAAACTTATATATATATATTTTTTGTTATTTTCGAAAATTTTGAAGACATTTTTAAAATGCTTACATCAACCAACGACTTTTCGAAAAATCAGATTCTCATTTTCTCTCACATCGACCAATCGACTTGTCGAAAAATTTAAACATTCTTTTTTTCACAAAAAAAGATGACTTTACGAAAATTATGAAACAAAATATATTTAACGAAAAAAATGCCGTTAACAAAAAGCGTTTTACAAAACCAGTACTTTTCTCAGTGGAATAGAGGAAACAACTGGTTTTTACTTTTATCACAACCAGTAAAAAAAGAAGCCAATATTAGAGGATTAACAGAAACGAGTGGAACGCATGGCTATACAATTTATTTTAATATAAAAGGGGTGTGGGGTTGGGGCTTGAGTCGGTAACCAACAGCGGCACATAGCTATTACGTTTTTACGTCGCCCCGAGAAAAGAGAGCCACCTTAAGGAATAATAATACCTACTGGGGTTGCTGCTGTTGCAACAATAATAAGAGAAACGATTCGTATTACCGTTTACGCCCGAGCACTCCGACAACTGTTCACTGCGTCAAGGAATCTTATCGCAGTACACAACAACAGTGGGATAGGTTGTTACACGGATGATAGAACCTGGCGCCGAGGCACGAAGTAACACGCGAGAAACCAACGTAAATATAAAACGCTTAAGATTCTGGTAACGCCGGAAAAATTCTAGCCATGTCTGACCTGAGCCAGCTGTTACTACTGCTACTACTACTAGCAGCAGTGAATACGGCTGTGTTGCATCAGACCGGCTGCTGGCACGCTGGCAAAGTCTCGCACGCTTCCAAGCTTCCCCCATTTTCCCTCACTTGTTTTCTCAGACCGCATTACTAACTCCAGGACGTGTACTGTTACCTCTATCGATGCTTCCCACCATTTTATTTATAACCCTACTTTTCTGATCCTTCGGGATATATACATGGCATTCCAAGTGAACTTGATAAACATTGGAGCCTTCATATTTTTAATTGCACTTATTCCAATTTTACTGGCTTATGGCATCCGAAAAACGGAGCAACATACATTTTTTTTAATTTTATGAGAATTATTTTTTAAACAAATCGAATGTGACATGGCGGCTGAGAAAAATATTTTCATGTATTTTTTATGCAAATGGGCATTTTTTTGATTCAGGAGGTAAAAAAAATTCCAAGCTTCCCCCATTTTCGTTTACTTGTTTTCTCAGATCGCATTACGGGATATATACATGGCATTCCAAGTAAACTTAATAAATATTGGAGCCTTCATACTTTCAATTGTACTTATTCCAATTTCACTGGCTTATGGCATCCGAAAAATGGAGCAAGATACATTTTTTAAAATTTTATGAGAATTATTTTTTAAACAAATCGAATGTGACATGGCGGCTGAGAAAAATATTTTCATGTATTTTTTATGCAAATGGGCATTTTTTCGATTCGGGAAGTAAAAAAAAATTCCATGCTTCCCCCATTTGTCCTTACTTGTTTTCTCAGACCGCATTACTAACTCCAGGACGTGTACTGTTACCTCTATTGATGCTTTCCACCATTTTATTTACAACCCTACTTTTCTGATCCTTCGGGATATATACATGGCATTCCAAGTGAACTTGATAAACATTGGAGCCTTCAAATTTTTAATTTTACTTATTCCAATTTCAATGGCTTATGTCATCCGAAAAATGGAGCAAGATACATTTTTTTTAATTTTATGAGAATTATTTTTTAAACAAATCGAATGTGACATGGCGGCTGAGAAAAATATTTTCATGTATTTTTTATGCAAATGGCCATTTTTTCGATTCGGGAAGTAAAAAAAATTCCAAGCTTCCCCCATTTTTCCTTACTTGTTTTCTCAGACCGCATTACTAACTCCAGGACGTGTACTGTTACCTCTATCGATGCTTTCCACCATTTTATTTATAACCCTACTTTTCTGATCCTTCGGGATATATACATGGCATTCCAAGTGAACTTGATAAACATTGGAGCCTTCATATTTTTAATTGTACTTATTCCAATTTCACTGGCTTATGGCATCCGAAAAAAGGAGCAAGATACATTTTTTTTTATTTTATGAGAATTATTTTTTAAACAAATCGAATGCGACATGGCGGCGGAGAAAAATATTTTCATGTATTTTTTATGCAAATGGCCATTTTTTCGATTCGGGAAGTAAAAAAAATTCCAAGCTTCCCCCATTTTTCCTTACTTGTTTTCTCAGACCGCATTACTAACTCCAGGACGTGTACTGTTACCTCTATCGATGCTTTCCACCATTTTATTTATAACCCTACTTTTCTAATCCTTCGGGATATATACGTGGCATTCCAAGTGAACGTGATAAACATTGGAGCCTTCATATTTTTAATTGCACTTATTCCAATTTCACTGCCTTATGGCATCCGAAAAAACGGAGTAAGGTACTTTTTTTTATTTTATGAAAATTATTTTTGAAACAAATCGAATGCGACATGGCGGCTTAGAAAAATATTTTCATGTATTTTTTATGCAAATGTCCATTTTTTCGATTCGGGAAGTAAACAAAATTCCAAGCTTCCCCCATTTTTCCTTACTTGTTTTCTCAGACCGCATTACTAACTCCAGGACGTGTACTGTTACCTCTATTGATGCTTTCCACCATTTTATTTACAACCCTACTTTTCTGATCCTTCGGGATATATACATGGCATTCCAAGTGAACTTGATAAACATTGGAGCCTTCAAATTTTTAATTTTACTTATTCCAATTTCAATGGCTTATGGCATCCGAAAAATGGAGCAAGATACTTTTTTTTTTTAATTTTATGAGAATTATTTTTTAAACAAATCGAATGTGACATGGCGGGTGAGAAAAATATTTTCATGTATTTTTTATGCAAATGGACATTTTTTCGATTCGGGAAATAAAGAAAATAATTCCAAGCTTTTCCCATTGTACCTTAATTGTTTTCTCAGACCGCATTACTAACTCCAGGACGTGTACTGTTACCTCTATCGATGCTTTCTACCATTTAATTTATAACCCTACTTTGCTAATCATTCGGGATATATACATGGCATTCCAAGTGAACTTGATAAACATTGGAGCCTTCATATTTTTAATTGTACTTATTCCAATTTCACTGGCTTATGGCATCCGAAAAAAACGGAGCAAGATACATTTTTTTATTTTATGAAAATTATTTTTGAAACAAATCGAATGCGACATGGCGGCTTAGAAAAATATTTTTGTGTATATTTCATGCAAATGGGCATTTTTTCAATTCGGGAAATAAAAAAAACAATTCCAATGTTTATCCAAAACTGCAACTTTTATGTCTCAAAAATTTATTCTCTATAATCTTGTATATTCGAGATAGAGAGGTTCGTAAAAAAAATGCAATTTGGAATAGCTAAAAAAAAATGTGTTTCGGGAATTCTGACAATATTAACACTAACCCTTTCGATATAATTATAGAATCTAATGAAATTTGAATTTTTTTTCAGAGCGTAAACTTTATTTTCCCTCCAAATATATTCTCTTCTTTATCAATTTTCCGTTACATTTTGTATTTGATATTGTAGGTTATTAAGAAGAAAATTAAAAATATGCAAATGAGTCGAAAAAATGAAATGAAATAATTTCGAGTGGGTAAACTGACGGAGAATGCCTCATATGTATGTATATAAAGCTGTGTGTGTCACATTATTCATTGAGAAAATCTGGAGGTTCGGCTCGTGCGTGGCATCAAATTGTTCGAACGGTTAACCGCCAACGATCACCTCCATATCGAAAATTACGTTCGCGGATTTTCCTCGTGGGTTATACTACCTGCGTTGAACGTGACCGCGGCTTTGTTCGTCACTGAAAATCTACGGAAATACACATCCACATTGTTCTACGTCGTTTGGTATAGGAAGGTATGTGTAACGCTCCGACGCTGTCGTCCTCACTGTTATTTTCCCATAAACGTGATCATAACTATTTCTGAACGCTAGAATAGCGCTCCTGTGCTGGTGGTGTAGTTGTACAGTTGCTGTCATTAAGGACTTTCAGCTACGGATGTTCTAACAATATTGGTAATCGAAATTGTGAAAGAAAATTGAATTTTCTCAGTTTTATTGAAAACTGGAAGCTACGTTATAATGTGTTATTTTTATTTTATAGAGAAATAAGTGAAAATTGTTTTTTTATTTACTCTTCCATTAACGGCGTTGTAAAATATATTCGTATAGTTACCACAATATGTGAGCACCCTTTTTTTCATTATGTACCATAAAATACTATTTTCGAAAGCAAAGAAACAAAAATTGGTTAAGTCAAAAAAAAATTAATGCGAAACAGTGAAAAACCCGAATAAAATCAGTTATTTGTAGTTTTCATTCGAGATTTTTTAATTATCATCAAAGAAATTGACAGTTTTGTAATAGGCGGAAAGTTTTCGATAAGACACGAGCCTAATACCACATTGACATAGAAAAAAACATAAATTTTAATCTCGAAATTGCTGGAACAAACATGTATGCCTATTTTTATAAAAATTCTGGCAGATTCGGTTTTTAAAAGATTCTTCAACTTCCGTAAAATGTGTGACGGAAAATTATTGGCAGAGACTGTACACTCGGATAGAAAAAGAGGGCAAGATCGGTTTTCACCGCAACGTAACGAACGTACGTCCTTTGATTTCGCTCGTTGCTCGTTTTTTTTCTCTCTATTTTTTTATCGATTCGGCTTGATCGTCCGGGACTAACGATCGGTTTTTATCGCGAGAATTGAGTGCACGGGATGATGGCCAGGGGTAAAGGGTTAGCAGCCGCGAGAGGGTAATTCCGATTTGTGATAGAGTCGATTCCTCTCCCCGCGTTGCAGTACGAACGATAGAGCAATCGTTTGGTTCGACGACGACCGTTGTACGAGCCAACACGCCGCATGCGGATTCCAAAAGCTAGCCTCGAGCTTCAGCTGCTATTTGCAAAGCGTCTGCAGAAACCATTGCGGGCTTCGTAATTGCAGAGTCGACAGCAAAAAATAAATTAAAAAAAACGAAGCACCGGTGTAAATGAAAAACAGAGCGTCAAATTAACAAATCTGCATTGTCCCGAATTGTTTATTTTTTGGATTTTTCAATATTTTTATTTATTTTTGTGTTGTTTTTCTTTCCTCATCGATTTTGTTTATGGGAATTTTTATTTTTTTTCGATATTTTAATGTCAATATATTCAGAATGGTCTAAAACGTCGAGCAAAGTTATTTAGAAAAAATTTCTATATGTGTGTACATGTGTATATTTGAAAACCTGCGTGTTTGCACAATGGTCATAATTTTTGCTTCCTCATAGAGAAAGCTTTCTTTCCATGAAAACATTTTTTTTCGAGATTTTCATGCCAGTATGCTTACAATTGTCCAAAACGTCGAGAAAAGTGGTTCAGAAAAAATGTCCGTATGTATGTGTATGTGTGTGTGTGTCCTGGACTCCGAAAATTCGATGAACTATTACTCAGTAACCGTTCGAGCGATATGGCTCAAATTTGGCACGCAATTGGAGTAGTTGCCGCGCTTTGAATGTTGATATTTTTGAAAAAAAAAAAAAAAAAATCAGTCATTTTTATTGCTTCCTCATAGAGGAAGCTTTGTTTTCGTGAAAAATTTTTTTTTCGAGATTTTCATGTCAGTATGCTTAGAATCACCTAAAAATTCGAGAAAAGTGGTCTAGAAAATATGTCTGTATGTGTGTATGTGTGTGTGTGTGTGTGTGTGTGTGTGTGTGTATGTATCCAGACACTGAAAATTCAATTGCCCATAACTCACGAACGGCACGATGGATCTAGCTAAAATTTTGCACGCAGGTAGAGTATTGACTCCTCTGTTATTGACGTGATTTTTAATTAAATGTATCAATGTAAACAGATTTTATGCAATTTTTAATTTTTTCAAAAAATGTCGTGATCGCTCTAACTTTCGTAAAAGTTCGCCAATTTAGCTAAATAGTTCTTTATAAATGAAGACACGTTAAATGACGTTTGGTATTGAATTTCAGCGAAATCGGTAAAGCGGTTCCGATTTTATAGAATTTTGAATTTTTCGAAAAAAATACATTTTGCTCTAAATTACGTCGAATTTCAACAAATGAACAGAAATTTTGTACAGACGAAAAATAACATTCAGAAATGCCATGTACCAAATTTGGTGATGATCGGTAAAGTCGTTCGGATTTTACACCATTTTTCATTTTAAAAAAAATGTAGATTTTCGCTATAACTTCCGGAAAAGTTGAGAAAGTACGACAAAAATTTGTATCTAATCAAAATTAGATGTAACGGTGTTTGCAGAGGTGATTTATAGCTGTATAAAACACCTCTGCAAAAGAGACACAAGGTATAAAAAAAAAGATGCAAAGTAGAACCTTGCACATTGCTTCCTCATTATTTTTCGCTTTTTACAAAGCTTCCTCTATGAGGAAGCCAAAATTGAATAACATACTGCTTCCTCACAGAGGGAGCTTTGTAAAAAGCGAAAAATAATGAGGAAGCAATGTGCAAGGTTTTTTATGGTACTTTTAATTTTTTGAAAAAAGGGCGTGGTCGCTCTAACTTTCGTAAAAATTAGACGATTTTGCTAAATAGTTGTTTATAAATAAATACACGTTCAATGTTGTTTAGCATTGCATTTGGGCGAAATCGGTAAAGCGGTTCAGATTTTATAGATGTTAGAATTTTTCGAAAAAAATCTTTTTTTCTATAAATCACGTCGAATTTCAACAATTTAACCGAACTGTTTTACAGACGAAAAGGAACATGCAGCTATGCCACGTACCAAATGTGACGATGATCGGTAAAGTGGTTCCGATTTTACGACATTTTGAAATTTACTAAAAAAAACGATTTTCGCTCTAGCATCAGCAAAAGTTGATAATGCGAGACAAAAGTTTGTACGCAATGAAAATAAGAATGCAAAGTAGAACTTTACACATTGCTTCATATATAATTTTTATTTTTTTAAATTTATAATGACCGCTTGTCCCAAAATAGAATTGCTCAAAACTCTCGAACGGCGTGATGAATCGAGATGAAAATTTACACAAAAGAGGAGGATAAACTCCGTTTTCGTTATTTCGATTAAGGTAGTCCTTGCCCATTAAGCTGAGGCCAAATAAGTTTTCGAAAAATGAGAGGGAATTGCAAACACTTTTCGCCAATATATAAATAAGGATGCAAAGTAGAACCTTGCACATAGCTTCCTCGTTATTTCTCGCTTTTTACAAAGCTTCCTCTATGAGGAAGCCAAAATTGAATAACGTACTTCCTCCTGCATCCTTTTTATATATCTTCTTCAAATTAGATATATATATATATATATATATATATATATATATATATATATATATATATATATGGCTTATCATATAAAAACGTTTGGAATTGTATTTAGTGCAAATCGGTTGAGTGGTTTGAATTTTATAGAATTTTGGATGTTTTGAGAAAAGCAATTTTACGCTATAACTTTTTGTACATAGTATATGGACTATCATGAAACCATGAACGGTGCCGAACTTGGCGTGAATCGATCGAGTGGTTTTTTATCGCCATTTCGATTTTATATATATTTTTTTGTGGTCGCTCATCCAAGTAATGTCCTCTAGGGTCAATACTCAGATGGGTTACCGACCCTAAAATGGATTTTAGGCCCTCGATTCTTTACACGGCGGCAGAAGCGACCGCGGCGAGATCTTTTTATAATATACAGAAATATAGTATATTTTTTGTTTATACATAGAAACTGAAGCATGTGTCACTGAACCGAAGATTGATGTGCTCTGCGCGCGACCACCACTCTTCGCTATATACCCGAGAGTTCCAACACTGTTCGCCCAAACAGTTTACGAGTTTAAGTACTTTTCGTATCAGATGTCTCGGAGAGCCGTCGGCGCTCTCGAGTTCAGCAGGAGGAGAGTAAGAATTCGCATGAAAGTGCAAGATTGCTTAAGTTCGCATGGTGCACCCGGTAACTTCGAAAAGACCATTCTCGCTGTTGGCCAAGATGTGAAGAAAAAGAAACGTGATGGAGCAACTGCAAGACAGAAACTGAGAGGATATATGACCCAGTTTATCGTTTCTACGGTATATGTGTTAAAAAAAAAAGTTCATCCTTTACTTAGCCGCAGAGATCTGAAAAACCGTCAAAAATATTTACTTGATAAAGTAATCTATATTTACAGAATTTTCACGCATTTAATTCCCTCAATGTTTAGTAAACATTTAATTTCAATCGTTGTATTTAATGGTTTATTTAATTTAAAACAGTCCAACTATAAAATGCTAAAAAAATTGTATTTTCATTTACGAATCAACTTCTGTCAGTTAAGCAAAACAAATTGTTATATCCTTTCAAAATAAATTTTTGTTGTCATTATTTATAAAAGTCATTTATAATTATTATTTTATGAATTTCATACATTCATTAATTTTTGTTGTTACATTTAACTGAACAAAATGAAATTATTTTCGAATGAAAGCTTTTTTTGCATTGCGGAAAATAAATTAAATGTCACTTTTAATTTCCAAATAAATATGGTGATTACGCCAAATTTGCAAAAAGTTAAAAAGCAGGGGTACTTTCCAAAATTAATCTTAAAATCCATGCAACAGTGTCAAATAATTGATTCATTTTAATTTTATTCACGAAATATAAAATGCTGTAAATACATGAATTTTTAATAGATTTATGGGTACATTTACGAGATATTTCTCTCAATGCACTCGGCAAGTGGTGGTCACGTCGAATGCGTTTAATTGAAAATTTATATCCCACCCTTCTCTAGGGACGTTATCAGTATCGTGTGCAGTGTAATGGCTTTCTCCCTGTTCCTGCTCGAGCGTTCTATACCAGGACAGAGCGGAAATTAATAATGGAGTGCACCAGAAGCAATAGTTGACGATAGTATACTATATACTATATCCCTGGCTGGTGCCTTCGACCCGAGCGTAGTCGAACTTGCTAAGAGCCTGGCAAATATTGCATTAAACTTGGTCTCTGCTTCCCTACCACTGCCGGCACCTTTCCTCCGCACTGCACTCCTTTTCTGAACTTAATCGAAGCTAATATTCAGTTTATTCATTTCTGTTCGTCGAAGATTGAGTTCCTACTACGTTGATCTCAAGAAAGTTTTGTATTTCTGCCTACGACTTCCCATCGCCTTTTCACTTCACCCACCGGATCTTCGGAGTATCTCAATTCCGATTCAATTTGACGCTCCAGTTGACCCTTCCAATGTTTTTTTTTTTTCACCGGAACTATTTCACAAGTTTTAAATGAAATATGCAAAAGTCTTAAAAAAATACTTGCATCGCTGTTGTTACCTATTTCCGAATATTATCATATTCTTCAAAGTTTTGAAATTGTATTTCATAATTTAAATAAAATAAAACCTTTCTGCTCAATTCAAAATGAATAAATTTTGCTATTACACTTATCTGTTTCAAAAATTACCTCACATAAATTAAATAAACTAATAAGTGCGCTTACAATTTTCTTCCCTTCATTTTTGCACATAAAATATAATCGAAAATGGTCGGAAATATTTTATTAATATTTCTTTGGTGTGTAAAATCTTTCCAATATTCCATTGTATTTCATAACTTAAATAAAATAAAACCTCTTTGCTGAATTCAAAATGAATACATTTTGCTATTACACTTATCTGTTTCAAAAATTACCTCACATAAATTAAATATACTAATAAGTGCGCTTTCAATTTTCTTCCCTTCATTTTTGCACATAAAATATAATCGAAAATGGCCGGAAATATTTTATTAATATTTCTTTGGTGTGTAAAATCTTTCCAATATTCCATTGTATTTCATAACTTAAATAAAATAAAACCTCTTTGCTGAATTCAAAATGAATACATTTTGCTATTACACTTATCTGTTTCAAAAATTACCTCACATAAATTAAATATACTAATAAGTGCGCTTTCAATTTTCTTCCCTTCATTTTTGCACATAAAATATAATCGAAAATGGCCGGAAATATTTTAGTAATATTTCTTTGGTGTGTAAAATCTTTCCAATATTCCATTGTATTTCATAACTTAAATAAAATAAAACCTCTTTGCTAAATTCAAAATGAATAAATTCTGCTATTACACTTATCTGTTTCAAAAATTACCTCACATAAATTAAATAAACTAACAAGTGCGATTTCAATTTTGTTCCCTTCATTTTTGCCCATCAAATATAATCGAAAATGGACGGAAATATTTTATTAATATTTTTTTGGTGTGTAAAATCTTTCCAATATTCCATTGTATTTCATAACTTAAATAAAATAAAACCTGTTTGCTGAATTCAAAATGAATAAATTTTGCTATTACACTTATCTGTTTCAAACCTTACCTCGCATAAATTAAATAAACTAATAAGTGCGATTTCAATTTTCCTCCCTTCATTTTTGCACATAAAATATAATCAAAAATGGTCGGAAAGATTTTATTAATATTTCTTTGGTGTGTAAAATCTTTCCAATATTCCATTGTATTTCATAACTTAAATAAAATAAAACCTCTTTGCTGAATTCAAAATGAATAAATTTTCCTATTACACGTATCTGTTTCAAAAATTACCTCACATAAATTAAATAAACTAATAAGTGCGCTTACAATTTTCTTCCCTCAATTTTTGCACATAAAATATAATCGAAAATGGTCGGAAATATTTTATTAATATTTCTTTGGTGTATAAAATCTTTCCATTATTCCATTGTATTTCATAACTTAAATAAAATAAAACCTCTTTGCTGAATTCAAAATGAATAAATTTTGCTATTACACTTATCTGTTTCAAAAATTACCTCACATAAATTAAATAAACTAATAAGTGCGCTTACAATTTTCTTCCGTTCATTTTCGCACATAAAATATAATCGAAAATGGCCGTAAATATTTTATTAATATTTCTTTGGTGTGTAAAATCTTTCCAATATTCCATTGTATTTCATAACTTAAATAAAATAAAATCTCTTTGCTGAATTCAAAATGAATAAATTTTGCTATTACACTTATCTGTTTCAAAAATTACCTCACATAAATTAAATATACTAATAAGTGCGTTTTCAATTTTCTTCCCTTCATTTTTGCACATAAAATATAATCAAAAATGGTCGGAAAGATTTTATTAATATTTCTTTGGTGTGTAAAATCTTTCCAATATTCCATTGTATTTCATAACTTAAATAAAATAAAACCTCTTTGCTGAATTCAAAATGAATAAATTTTGCTATTACACTTATCTGTTTAAAAAATTACCTCACATAAACTAAATAAACTAGTAGTAGTAGTAGTAAAACGACATTTTATTGACCTCTTTACAATCTGTATGTATCACATTATTATTACTATTATTATATATATATACCAGCGTAGAGGCCAATTGGCCATTGACCGAAGTCCTTCAGCCTGGATGTCAATTCCTTATTAATTATTATACTGAATTATTTTAGTAGAAGAATGGCTATGCAATAAATTAAGCTTGAACTAATAAATTAGTAAGCTTAACGAAGAGCGATTCTGTCGGAAATTTGCTTTTGCTTACAATGCCAGGAGGTGTTGCGTTACAAACGGGGGCTATTACATCTAGATGTTGTTCTGTGAAGAGTTTACTTAGAGTTTTGGTCCTGTCCATGATAGGATCTACGCCAGTTTCTGAATACAGAAGAGCATTCGATGGGTTGTACAGATGGTTGGTGGGGTGTCTCAGTTTCGTGAGGCGGCGTAGAGCTGTAGTTTCGGCAGTTTTTATATTTTTAATTGCTGGGTTGTTACAGTTTAATAGGATGGGGTGGCCGTATTCTAATAGCGGTCTGCAGATGCTTTTATATATTTTTGTGGCATGTTTCGTGGCGATCAGTCTATTTTTGTATGTGATTTTTCGGAAACTAAATAAACTAATAAGTGTGCTTTCAATTTTCTTCCCTTCATTTTTGCACATAAAATATAATCGAAAATGGCCGGAAATATTTTATTAATATTTCTTTGGTTTGTAAAATCTTTCCAATATTCCATTGTATTTCATAACTTAAATAAAATAAAATCTCTTTGCTGAATTCAAAATGAATAAATTTTGCTATTACACTTATCTGTTTCAAAAATTACCTCACATAAACTAAATAAAATAATAAGTGCGCTTTCAATTTTCTTCCCTTCATTTTTGCCCATAAAATATAATCGAAAGTGGGCGAAAATATTTTATTAATATTTTTTTGGTTTGTAAAATCTTTCCAATATTCCATTGTATTAATTCACGTAATCGAATGGCACATAACAATGTCCCCAGTATCGGATACCCTGAACGATATAAAAAAAAAGAAAATGGCCATAAAGACTTGATTAGTAATTTAAGTCGTGTTCAACACTTTTAATATTTCGTTGTAATAATCCATGCGCTAAATCTAAAGGCACACACCTAGTATCGGAACTACCCAACGGCGATGTTCGGTGTCAAAAAATTTAATAATCAGAATTGGGAAAATTCGATACTCGTTATAACCGAAGCACACGGGACTCGATAGAGTTTATTTTCAGCCTCAGGTGGTAATGGAGAGAGGGGAAAGTGTGAGGTTGGCTCTCGCGAATTTTCTCATTAATTGGTAAATCTGGTAAGGAACGTAGTACCTATAGTGGAGTGCAACGATAGCGAGGAAAGTGCAGGTGAGAGAGCGGAAAAGTGTGCTAAACGAATTAGACGTGCGATGCGCTGATGGAAGTTCGACGAGGATGCCACCGCTCCCCAACCCTCTTTTACCCTCTCTAACCAACTACTATGGCGCGCGAACACTGTCGGGCGTCAGTACACGGGGGGTTGAAAGCTCGACGTTCATACCACTCACACCCTCACTCGAAATGCTCTCTTTGCTGTCACGACATTTATTGCTCGGCTATGGCACCTCTTGTTGAGAAGAAAAAGGGTGCCACTTAGATGGTATATCAGGGTCTATTCTAGGAGATTTAACCTCTTCGGTGGCACGAGCTGCTCGCTGCCTATATCCTATTCACTATTGCGTCAATGCCAACGAAGGGATTAATAAGATTCCTTTATAGCTGTACAATAATACAGATTTCGTATTTGTTGTATATGATATAGACGTACACTGAAAGAAATAAGTAGTTGATAGAACCTTCTCCAGCATATCCCATGCAGAAATTTCGGCAGGGATCCAGCTGGATCCTGCCTGGTATTCCCACCTTCCGGTCGGATTCCAGTCGGTCGTTGGATCGGATTCCAGACATGGGATGTAACGCGCGGAAACTGGATTCCGATCGGGATCTCGAACTGGGATCCGATCCGATGGCTGACTGGATTCCAGCCGTTAGATGGGCATACTAGGCTGGATCCACCTGGATCCTTGTCGAAACATGGAAATCCAAGCTGATTCCAGCTACAACCTTGTCGAAATTTCTGCATGGGCAGCGACGAGAACGCGTCCGGGGACCCATGAACCGCACACGTTGTTACAATCACGCGAGTTAAGGAAAGTTTTTCGTACGTGTATTCTACAATATTTTACTGCATAAAGGGTGAAGTAAAATTAGTTCCGGATAAATCGTTGAGTAACGGGAAGACGATCCGGATTCTATTCAGAATCTAAGTAGAACCCCTCTTAGGGTAACCCTAACAAATCCCGATGCACGGTAATACAGCTCGTCGTTCAGAATTGGGTCCCGATCCGGAATCCATCCCGATTCTAAATAGGACGGCTCTCTTAGGGTAACCCTAACAAATCCCGATGCACGGTAATACAGCTCGTCGTTCAGAATTGGGTCCCGATCCGGAATCCATCCCGATTCTAAATAGGACGGCTCTCTTAGGGTAACCCTAGTAAATCGTAATCGATGATAAACTGTCATCGAGTGCGTAACCGGAAATCTATTTATTTATTTAGTTTTCATTTATGGAAACCCGAGCCAATCCCGACCAGGATCGAGTTTCAAACTGGGATGCCCAGACTGATTTCTACATGGGATGCTGTACCGCAAATTAGATGCAGCAACTAACTCGATCTGCGAACTGATGTATTCGCGATTGGTTAGGAAAATTAGTACGTAAGATCAACGAGTTGGTTCCCTCAACCAATCGCAGTGATGTTTTTACCAACAGCCTTTGGACGGCGCAACCAGCCAGAAGTTCGTATAACCAACTAGTAGTTTCAATAACCAAAGAGTAGTTTCTATAATCGACGAGTAGTTTCAATAACCAACGAGAAGTTTCCATAACCAATGAGTAGTTTCTATAACCAACGAGTAGTTTCTATAACCAACGAGTAGTTTCTATAATCGACGAGTAGTTTCTGCACTGAGAGAAAAACATATCGTTGATTTAACAATTTCACATGATAAAACGAATATAAGAGGGCTTGCAATGTTATAAGGTTGAAGCGATGATAATATGGTTAAATAAACAATACTTGCAAGGTTATTGGAAACAAAAGTTGAAATCGTATATGCAACGAAACGGCATATTTGAAACGATTAGAATAGTTTTTGAAACTATTATCATTTTGATGATTGCTATTATAATTATATTTGCTATAACCATAAAATATAGATGTTCCTCTTGGGAATTATCGTTTATAGTTGGATTATCGTCGGTCTAACTATTTTTTTTTTTAATTACTCGATTTTTCTCTCAGTGTATAACCAACGAGTAGCTTCTATAACTCCTGCGAGTGATTATCGGAACCCATTTATTGCTTTCTTCAACTACTTTTTTTTCTCAGTATAGGGTAGAAGTAGCGGTTGTGGCTACTTTAAGAATTATCCCATTTTCAAGTGCTTGTGATTGGGACCAAAAATCATAAAACGGTTTTAAACCTATACCTTTCGTATCTAAGAAGAATATAATTTCAGATTTCTAGCATTGAAATTTTCATATGTGTTGAAAAAATACTGGAAATTATTTAATAGGTAGGAGCATTGCCATTTCACCAGTGTTGCCCATCTATGCACTAGTTTTGGCCACAGTAATGTGTTGGTTTTGGCCATGCTTTTAAAATTGAATACCTCAATATTCATTGCGCTTGAAACATTTTTTAAGACGTGTTTAATCATTCAAAATCGTATTCATACGGAAACAACCAATTCTTCTGCACAAAAATGTATTTAGATGCCATCTGTGAACCTAACTAACCTTTTTTGACATTCGTTCCGTTCTCTTTGCAATTTTTAGTAGCAACTTCCTTTGTCACAAATAGTCATACATTTATGTTTTACTCTGTACACTTTTATTTTTATTTCTACCACAGTTTTTTCCGAAAGTAGATTTTGGCATTGCATAATGATGGAAACCTTCAGCATGAAAGGTGTTCCACCATTTTATCTTTTTTTCTATACATTCCTTTGGCTATATTTTTCTTAGGGTGTTTTGGTTTTTTTTTGTTCTTCTTTATAAATATATGAATTGATTGTTTCATAATTACAGAAAAATTGATCATTATATTATCATGGCCAAATCTTGGGCAACATATTTATTCCCTGTACCAGTTGTGGCCATCGTTGTTTTTATAAACACAGAGCTTTATTTCAGAGTTTCAGTATATTAAAATTTGTAATGATGCCTTTTAAGATTGATAAGTGCAAAGCTGCATGCAATTCGCCAACTATAAAACCCGAAAATGTATCTAGAGCTTTCGCCAAAATCTTGTCAAATTACCCAAAGAGTTGAGAATTTGATGAGTCAGCTGATGATATTTCAATTATTGATACAGTATTTTTAGTAATCAAAACGAATTGTCATCAATATGACGATAAATGTTTCCAAAATACAACGGTATGAAAAATCGTGATTAAATACAGGCACAGAATTAAAATGGTCACGAAAAACGTATTCAAGTGTGAGCGTTAATATCGCTTTAATCACATTAAGTATTTTTCTATATTTGAAAGCTCGTAGTTAGAACCAGAATTTGTAAAATGTTTTTAAACTTATATATTCCGTATCTTGGAGGTATATCATTTCGCATCTCTAGCATGGAAATGTCAATACGTATCGATACATGCAAAAAAGATTAATAACTGCTATTTCACGGGTTTTGGTCATGCTCTCTCAAATGCAATGCATGCATTGTATTAAAACTTTCGTTAATACATTTTTCAGTGACGTTCATCGAATAAAATCATATATTCTTATTAGAATAATATTTCTTAAATATAAGTATATATTTATTTCCTCAGCGGCACAAAAAAAAACAAGATTACAAATACCGAATAAACATTATAATTTTTTATTGTATATTGTCCTTAATAGCAATTTTCAACAAAATCTGTGCGAAAATTTTGATTTTATGCCGTTTAGAATTTTTTGAAAAAAGGAGGTGGTCGCGCTAACTTTCGTAAAATTTAGTCTATTTTGCTAAATTGTTGGTTATAAAAGCAGGCGTACTCAATGTTGTTTGCTATTGAATTTGGCTCGAATCAGTAAAGTGGTTCAGATTTTATAGAATTTTGAATTTTTCAAAAAATTGACATTATCGCTCTATTGTATCTTTTACAAAACTTGAGGTAGCGAGCTCAAATTTTGTATATAAATGAAACAATATTCAGCCATTATATATGTATAATTTAGCGACGAACGGTATAACATTTTTTATTTTATGGAATGTTGAATTATTTTTAAATATATACGTTACCACATTTACTTTCGGAAACGCTCTAATAATGACGAAATAACGAACTAGAAAAAGCGAATTCACAACATGTTTATTTATCTAATTAAAACAAGGATGCAAAGTAGAACCTTGCACATTGCTTCCTCATTATTTTTCGCTTTTTACAAAGCTTCCTCTATGAAGCATTCTCTGTCAATTCAGCCACTTTTTTTTACCCTCTCCGATTTGCCCTGTAATTGATTATATGAATATACCACTAAAAGACACTCTATGTGAATTTTTTCAGATTTTTAAAAATAATTTTTCAGAAAATGGCTTTTTTTATTCACGTGCCAATATCTCAGAATTTTGAAGTTACTGAAAAAAAATGTCTGCACATAAAAGTTGTCGTTTATTGTCAGCTTTCGAGCGGAATATTCCAAATAATTGTCACGTTCCTGTGAGTATGATTTTTTTCTGAAAAAACGGAGAAATTATTGTTTATTTAAAAAAAGGATATTTTTTTTTTACTGAAAAAATTGCAGAGTATTGCTACATGACTGTTGATATCACAAAAAAATCGCCAGAGTGGCACCGATCGATCTTCTGGTATTAAAAAAATAAATCCCCCGTTTTTCGAATCTTCCACACGAATAATTTTTTTTAATACCGTAAGCTCGATCCGTACCACTCCGATAATTTTTTTGCAATATCTACAGTCATGCAAGAATACTCTGTAATTTTATTAGCCAAAAAAGTAATCTTTTTTTATCAAAAAAATAATAATGCCTCCGTTTTTCGGAACTTTCACACAAATGCATTTATTAATACCAGAAGATCGATCGGTGCCTCTCTGGCGATTTTTTTTGTGATATCAACAGTCATGTAGCAATACTCTGTAATTTTTTCAGTAAAAAAAATCCTTTTTTTAATTAAACAATAATTCCTCCATTTTTCGGAAAAAAATCATACTCACAGGAACGTGACAATTATTTGGAATATTCCGCTCGAAAGCTAACAATAAACGACAACTTTTATGTGCTGACATTTTTTTTTCAGTAACTTCAAAATTCTGAGATATTTGCACTTGAATAAAAAAAGCCATTTTCTAAAAAATTATTTTAAAAATTCTGAAAAAATTCACATAGAGTGTCTTTTTGTGGTATATTCATATAACCAATTACAGGGCCAATCGGAGAGGGTCGAAAAAAAAGTGGCTGAATTGACAGAGAATGCTTCCTATGTGGAAGCCAAAATTGAATACCATACATGCTCATAGAGGTAGCTTTGTAAAAAGCGAAAAATAATGAGGAAGCAATGGGCAAGATTATACTTTGCATCCGGGTTTTTTTCTTTAATCGTAATTAGGTTCAGTCGCAGAGCAACGGTAGTCACGAAAAACGTTTAAAAGCATTGGCGATGAACAAAATCGTTAATTCTATCCTACTTATTTACAATTTTATTCAGAATCAATATTTATGTCGATTTGATTTATATGAATTATTGACAAAGTGTATTTTTCCTGATTTTAAATTTCAATTTGTTGTGCTGGACCTATAAATACATCAGTATTAATTAATACATTTAAAAAAAATATATTAGTCATTTCAGTCAGATTGAAGTTGAAATGTTTGTGATTTAAAAGCTTGTAGCTATTTTTTTTCTGATTTAAACATTTATTGTGTTTTTCTGAAGCTATGAATCAATTAGCATTCGTTACTCATGTTTTATTTCTTTTACCTTCAAAACTTCAATAAATTTGAATTCACAATCTACACAGTGTACGATTTGCTATTCCGTAACTAAATAATAAATCAAATGAATATGATCTATAAATAAAAATCCTATCAAGTCGTTAAAAACGTTGGGATTGCTCACCGAAAAATCGTGTCGACATTTTTGTTGTAAGGTACGTTTTGTTTTATTCAACATCCGATTTCGCTCAGATTTTTTGGATAAATTGTAAACCGGTCAACGCAAAAGCCAAGTCAACTCGGCCCTTCAAATCCAATTTAAAAAATAAAAACGTTGCAAATAGTAAAAGAGACGAAAAAAAAGTAAAAAAAAAACATATCAACGTCAACAGGTTTAAAAGCGTTATAATAAAAATAATCAACAACGATCAATGCGTAGCTGGCTCCCGGATCCAGTGGATGTCCCACGGCAGTAATTTTGTGATAATTCTGTAATTTTGCACGTTATACATATTTCGTCTGTAAAATATAATAAAAATGTCATAACCCAGAAATCTGTGGGCTTTTGGTGAGAAAATTATATTTAAAATATTTTTTCAAACAAATTAAGAATGCGCAAAAAAATGTTTGCCCTTTTTGTTTCTTCATAGCGGAAGCTTTGTTTTCATGAAAAAAATTTCTTCGAGATTTTCTTGTTAGGGCAGGTCAGAATGATCCAAAACATCGAGAAAAGTGGTTTAGAAAAAATGATCGTATGTATCTGGATATGCAGGGCTTTAAAATTTCAATCATCTGTAACTCAAAAACCGCTAATTCAATGAATTAGCAATGAATCAGCGATAAAGCTGAAATTTGACACGCCAGTAAAGCAGCAATCCATCTTTGTTCGTGCCAATTTTTGACAAAATACATGCAGAAATTTCGATCTTACAGGTTTTCCATTTTTTTTAAGAACAAGGACATGAATGGTCTAGCGTTCATAAGTGTGAAGATATCTTGCTAAGGTTAAAAATATAGGACCTTTGCTAATTGCTTCTTAATTATTTTAAAATTTTTACAAACCTTCCTCTATGAGGAAGCTAAAATCGATGAACAGACTTCCTTATAGAGGTAGGTTTGTAAAAAGTTAAAAATAATGAGGAAGAAATTTGCAAAGTTCTACTTTGCAGCTTTTTAAAATTGTAAATCATTTTAAAAAACCTTGCACATTGCTTCCTCATTATTTTCCGCTTTTTACAAAGCTTTTTCTATGAGGAAGCAAAAAAGTATGTTAGTCAATTTTAGCTTCCTCATAGAGGAAGCTTTGTAAAAAGCGAAAAATAATGAGGAAGCAATGTGCAAGGTTCTACTTTGCATCCTTGTTTAAATTAGATAAATAAACATGTTGTGAATTCGCTTTTCCTATTTCGTCATTCCGTTATTTCGTTATTATTAGAGCGTTTCCGAATGTAAATGTGATAATGTATATTTTTTAAAATACACGGAAAGAAAGGCTTGGTTGAAACAACCAAGTGCTACGGTTATATATGCGCCAGACGATTAATTGGTTAGACCAACCAAGTAATTTGTTAGGCTACCAATTTCTTGGTTGATCTAACCAAGTCACTTGGTTGGTCTAACTAAGTCACTTGGTTGGTCTAACCAAGTCACTTGGTTAGCTTACCAAGTTCCAACCAAGCCTTTTTTCCGTATAAATCAACATTCCATAAAATCACAAATTTCATACAGTTTGTCACTAAATTATCCATAAATAATGGCTGAATATTATTTCATTTATATACTAAACTTGAGCTCGCTATCTCAAATTTTGCAAAAGTCACAATAGAGCTATAATGTCAAGTTTTTTAAAAATTCGAAATTCCATAAAATCTGAACCACTTTACCGATTCGAGCCAAATTCAATACCAAACAATATTGAGTGCACCTGCTCTTATAACCAGCTATTTAGTAAAATAGACTACATTTTACGAAAGTTAGAGCGACCACCTCCTTTTCAAAAAATTCAAAGCGGCATAAAATCGAAATTTTCGCACAGATTTAGTCGAAAATTGCTATAGTTGAAGAAGATCTGCTGCTACATGTGTGTGCCAAATTTGAGCGCGATATACAAAACCGTTCTTGAGTTATCGGCGTTCGAATTTTCGGAGTTGTATACATACATACACACACACACACACACACACGCACACATACATACATACGGACATTTTTTCTAGATCACTTTTCTAGACGTTTTGGACAATTTTAAGTGTCCTGACATAAAAATCTCGAAATTTTTTTTTTCATGAAAACAAAGCCAGGAAGCAAAAATAATAAACTCTCATTTCAATTTTTCGACGTGATACGCCGTTACCGAGATATCTAAGCATTCGATTACCGAATTAACGAATGTAGCCCTAGCGACCTTAATTACTTCGAAAAAATGATTGAGCTCGAATATACCGAAGGCTAGAAAAAAAAATGGTGGGTTCATTTTTTGGATGGCTGATCTCAGGTGGAATGCCCCATGTATATATATATATTTTTCCACGATGTCAGAAAACTGTTAGCCCAATCATATTTTCCGCACCCTCTTCGCCATCGTTCTTACAATTTAACACGTACCTCCAACTCGCTATCTTTCATAATTGTTTATGTCACGTTGAACGTTGCGCGCGTACCTTCGGCAACAGTGCGCGCGCCTTCATCGACCAAATTACAACGTGCACCGGCCGTGAACTGACAAATTACTTCGGAAATTAGATTATAACGGTACATCCCGACGCAAGGTAGCGGGGCGTTAAGGGTTCGGCGGTAGAGGTCCTCGCTACTCGTACTCTTCTCTCTCTACCCCACAATCCCACCCCTCCCCCTCTTGTTCTCAGTGTTGAGGGTGTTATATACTCTCGAGCTCTGGTCGCGTTCCATCAACAAAACTTTACCTGTAAAATGTTTGCTAAACTTTTTCATTTGCTCTACCTCTTGTTTGGCGTTTTTTCGCTACGGGACCTCTGCACAGTGTATTCTGTTGTCCATCGTTGGGGGAGGTAGTGCCCAACGGTGATAAAAAAGAAGAAGAAAAATATAATATATTATACACGTCGAAGCGCGACGAGGTTGTTACAAAGTGGAGAGATATACACATACATACATTTTGCTAACACATAAAAATACTTACATGACACATTCTCTGCTAAAGCAGACACTTTTTCATTTACGATATTGAGATATTTTTTTTTTAATTAGCTGGATTTTAGCAACACTTTTGTAATTAATTATTCTTCTTTTTTTTTCAATGTGCTCAAAAATGTCAGTCAACGTATCTCGTGAATTATAATTATAAAAGATATATATATAATATAATATATAATTTTAAAAAATTATTAATTTGCATAAAACTTCAACTTTTATAATATAACATTTTTTTCTATAAATTTATATAAAAGTTGTAGTTTTATGTCGACTTTTAAGAAAAACAATGATAATAACGACTATTCTGTAATCAAAATTTATTTGATTATTTTTTAACGATACTTTATGTAACTTATGACGAGTTATAACATTAACCTATAATTTAAAAATCTTCGGAAATTCACAACTTATGCAGAAGTTCGAAAATCTGGATATTTTTTTTTAATAGCTGCACTGAGAGAAAAAAAAGATACTGGTAACTATAGATTTATAGTGAAATACAACCTCAGCTATTTACAAAAAGTTATATGTACTAATGATTTATAGTCAATGCAACAGTTAATAATATTTATTCTTTCTCTAAAAAGTATGTTGCGAGTAGTGATGCCGTCAAGACTCGAGAATTCTCGATTTTTCGAGACAAGACAAGAAATTTCTTGTCTCGAGCCCAAGAATTCTTGTCTCGAATTGAAATTGTCTTGTCTCGACTCGTCGAGACAAGACAAGACATAGATCTCGAGACTCGAGATTTCTCGACGAAAAATCTTGTGTCTCGAGATTTTTCGAGATTCTCGAAATTTTTCAAGATTCTCGAAATTTTTCGAGATTTCTCGAAATTTTTCAAGATTCTCGAAATTTTTCGAGATTTCTCGAAATTTTTCAAGATTCTCGAAATTTTTCGAGATTTCTCGAGATTCTCGAGATTTCTCGAGATTTCTCGAGATTTTTCGAGATTTTTCGAGATTCTCGTGATTCCTCGAGATTTCATGACATTTCTCAAGATTTCTTACGATTTTTCGAGATTGTTTGTAAATAGCGTCTTTTTTAAATTATAAAATAAAAAATCAGAAACAATTCTGAAAAAATGTATACGTAGTCAGAAAAATAAACAGATTTGCTTCATAACAAAAAAATTAGGTTGCCGAGTCATTTGGTGCACTATTATTTATTAAAATAATTTATTAATAACATTTCTCAATTATTATTGCACCAACAAAAATTGTTCACAGATTGTTTATTTTTACCGAGGACAAGCGTCGCGGTTTTCTCGGCCACTGTCGACTAGCGTAGAAGAGACAGTTGGCTTTTTTTACACCGAAAGACATTTAGCTGTAAGCTACTTTGTGATACGGAGCGGATGTTTACTGTAATAAAATATAGGAGCGGATTAATCGTTTTCATTTTTTTTTTTTTTTTTCGTCAATGATTCGCAGCATTTACAAAGAATCGTTTATTAATATTTTGTCTTCGAAATATTGATTTACATCGATCGTACCTTTTTAAACGGCGTACGTGTGTATCTGTTGTGTGTGTGTGTATGTTTGTCGTCTGTCCCTGTAGATGTTTTTTAAATCGTTTATTCTATTTTGTTTACTCTGCCATTTCGAACTGACGACCTCTCGGAGAACATTAAACGTCGATCTGAATGACACATTTCTGGCACAGCCTCCGTGTATATTTATTTATATATATTATTACTAAAAAAAAAATTATGAGACAAATGACGTTTTTTAACTGTCAAACTGCGTAAAAAGTAATTGGCAGTGTCGAGAAATTCGGAAAAAGAGAAGGAATCTCGATATTTAACAAGAAATATCGAGATTTCTCGAAAAATATCGAGATTTCTCGAAAAATATCGAGATTTCTCGAAAAACTCGAGATTTCTCGAAAAACTCGAGATTTCTCGAAAAACTCGAGATTTCTCGAAAAAATCGAGATTTCTCGAAAAACTCGAGATTTCTCGAAAAATTCGAGATTTCTCGAAAAATTCGAGATTTCCCGAAAAATTCGAGACAAGACTCTTGTCTCGAAAAATTTTTGAGTAAAATTCGAGACAAGAAGTCTTGTCTCGAATTTTTTTCGAGACAAGACTTATTTCTCGTCTTGTCTCGTCTTGTGGCATCACTAGTTGCGAGATTTTATCGAATATCGAGTTGGTCCATTGTTGTCACGTTATTCGCGCTGTGATTGGTTCAAATTGGTGCGAGATCAGATCGAGACCGAGACCGAGTTCGTGTTTAACACGTTTGACAGTTGCAATTCTGACAGTTTGGTCAAGCATATCGGGCGCGAGGTTTGAATTCCCAAGTTGGTTGACTTTACAATATTTCGGGGTTTCCGGATTATGTGTTAATTGCGAATATTGAACTAGGCTTAAGATGTTGAACGACAAAGTGCGACGTAGTCTCTATGGCAGCAACAAAACCAGGAGTACGCGGTGTCACTACATGCGGATCAACAGAACAATCGTGAATAAGTTGATAAGCCAAGAGATCGGGGAGAATTGAAATTCTGCAGTCAAGTAAATCAGACCTCTTTGTTCACTGTTACTTTTAGCAAAATCCATGCCAGGTTTCCAGAATTGGGAATCCTGTATTTATTTCATTGAGCAAAGAGATCGTACTGCTTTACTAAAAATGTAAAGCCCCATATAATGATGGGACTTTACATTTTTTTCTCAAGTCTGTAAATGCTCCAGACCTCGCAAATTTGAAGTTATCAAGGTAAATACTAATTTATAATTGAAAGAATGTTAAAGGACAATTGGTAATCAATTTCAGTCAAATCTATAAAGAGTTTCCGATTCGATAAGATTTGGAATTACTGGAAAAATTTGTTAGATCTCTTAATTTTGGGAATTGATTATATATATTATATGTATTAAATAAGATCGCTGCACCGACACACGATCTCTACTCGCGCGCTTAGCGCGCCGAAGTTTTCTAGTCGTAGCAAAAAGAATATTGTTTTTAAAATTTAGCGACAGATGCGCCGTACTATTCATAGAAAACATCATCACAAACATAGTATTCTTGGAGAAATTATTTAACAATTTTGAAATTGTCATAATAATAAAGTTGCACTAACTATTAAAAAATAGCTAAGGTTGTATTTCACCATATGTTCAGTGTTAAAGTAACTTGGACATTATGTTAAGCCAACTGTAGAATTAGTTGCAGTAACTATAACGTAGTTAATTTAACCAATAAATCAGTTAAAATAACTATTCAAATTGTTGCATAGACTACAAATCTACAGTTATGGCTTAATAGTTGCCTAAACTATCGCGATTTCTCTCAGTGTGAGAATTTCATTTAAAAAACCGATACTGATTTGACATAGAATAGCTCATATGTGATATATACATTGTGGAGGATATCTCTCGGGTCAGCGTGACCATCCGCAGCAGCAACGCAGGTCACACCAGGTAAACACTCGAGAGCGAGCGAGAGAGAGAGAGAGAAGAAAGTGAGAGAAGCGTATCGACACGTAGGTACAGAAAATCGAGCAGCGCAATCCACTTTCCCGTGGCGCACACAGTGTACGAGCACTCGAGGTTCGCCCAAGTTTTTCGATAACGAGTCCGCGCTCTCTCGTTCGCTCCCATCCTATCTCAAAGCCGAAAGCTTCGCTGCTGCAACGTCCAGTCCTCGGTTTTGCTCGTCCTGTCGAACATGAACCTATATCGTTGCGACAAAAAAAAAGGCGGTAGTCGCTGAAAAAGTGCACAGACAGGCATTTTTCTGAATTGGCAAAAGTAGAGACAAATCCAATGAACTTATTCGCTGTCAGGCACTTTTCCAGGCTCTTGTTTTTTTCTTCCTTGTAGTGGAAGTTTAGCTTTTATCAAATATTTTTATCGCGTTTTTCATCACAGGATACTCAGAATTACATAAAAATAGCGAAATGTGATTTTAGAGAAAATGTCAAAAACCTATATCTCAAAAATGACTTTATGAATCAGGTTAAATTTGATATACATTAGGTATTTATTATATACATTTGGCATATAATCAGGTTTAGTATATACTTTGGTACTATGGTATTTGGTATATACTCAGAATTATATAAAAATAGCGAAATGTGATTTTAGAGAAAATGTCAAAAATTTATATCTCAAAAGTGACTTTATGAATCAGGTAAAATTTGGTATACATTAGGTATGTATTACATAAGTTTGGTATATAATCAGGTTTAGTATATACTTTGGTACTTTGCTATTTGGTATATATTCAGAATTATATAAAAATAGCAAAATGTGATTTTAGAGAAAATGTCAAAAATCTATATCTCAAAAATGACTTTATGAATCAGGCAAAATTTGGTATACATTAGGTATGTATTATATAAATTTGCTATATAATCAGGTTTAGTATATACTTTGGTACTTTGGTATTTGGTGTATACTCAGAATTATACAAAAATAGCGAAATGTGATTTTAGAGAAAATGTCAAAAATCTATATCTCAAAAGTGACTTTATGAATCAGGTAAAATTTGGTATATATTAGGTATGTATTATATACATTTGGTATATAATCAGTATAAATTTGGAGAGAGCATTTATGCTTTTTTGTTTGTAATAATTTATACAATAATTAAAATTGTATACTTTTTTAAAACTTCACATAAAAAAAATTCAAATCCTATTCAAACTTGAGAAAAAACGAAATTTTTAAATGTGGTCGTTCTACCGCAATTTTCATGCTATCGGGATAAATATATTATTCGAAGTAATGTTGAAGGATTACGAAGATTTTTTCGGAATAAATTTACTCTGCATCGATAATATGCTTTGAAAGGTGTGAAACTTATTATTCGAAAACCTATTTTCAGTGTCATGCGCATTATTTTCTCATTTTCCATCGATTACAAAATCCCCTGGAAGTTTATAAATCATTTAAATATTTTCTCCTAAAGGTAACTCCATGAAAGATGGAAAATCAGGATGCGATTAACACGACCGTGCGCTCTTTTCGTTTTGTTTTTTTCCTGCACTTCCCTCATTTGCTGTCCTGTGGGACGCTTCAAATGGCTACACAAGCTTCGTGGCACGTCCTCCCGAGCGAAATAAAAGTTAACGCATGCATATTTTAATCGAGGGTTCTCAACGGTCAAACATGAACGCTACACAATTTATAGCAGTTACTGCATAGTGCGGGTTGTTGCTGATTTGGAATATTCTAAAATTTGGTACGCAGGGAGAGGATTTATGCTTCATTGTTTGTAATAATTTACACAATGATTAAACTACCTGTTCAAAATTTATAAAATGTAAAATTTTAAAAAATATATATTTTTGCTGTTGGGATAAATATTTTATCCAATGTAATGTTAAAAGATTACAAATGTTTTGTCGTAATAAATTTGCTCCATATCGACAAAATGCTTTAAAAGTTGTGAAACATATTATTCAAAAACCTATTATCAATGCCTTAGAAATTATTTTCTTATGTTTCATCTTTTTGTAAATCGTCCAAGCATATAATCATTAACATATTACTGCAATAATTAACATGAGCTTCCTAATTTTCTATCAACGATGGAATGTAAGGAAGCGATGAACAGGACACTGCACTCTTTTTTTTTTCTGCACTTCGGTCAGCTGCTGTCCGGTGGGACGCTTCAAACGGCTTCATAAGCTTCGTGGTGGCGCGTCCTCCTGAGCGGAATAAAAGTTAACGCATGCATATTTTAATCGAGGGCTCTCAACGGTCAAGCATTAACGTTACACAATGTACAGTGGTTACTACATAGTGTGGGTTGTTGCTGATATGGAAAATTTTGAAATTTGATACGCAGGGAGAGGATTTATGCTTCATTGTTTGTAATAATTTACACAATGATTAAACTACATGTTCAAAATTTATCAAACGTTAAATTTGCAAAAAATGTAAGTGCTCTTATTACCGCCATTATTTAGCTGTTGGGATAAATATTTTGTCCAATGTAATGTCAAAAGATTACAAAAATGTTTTCGTAATGAATTTGCTTCAAATCCACAATATGATTCAAAAGCTATAAAACCTATTATCAGTGCCTTACAAATTATTTTCTTATATTTCATTTTTTTTAAAATCCTCCAGGAAACCAAAAATCATTAACATATTTCCTCCTAAAGGCAGCTATGAATATGCTTAAAAAATTATAAAATTTATTATTCAAAAACCTATTATCAATGCCGAGCGCACAATTTTTTAATTTATCTGTTTTAAATCCTCCAGGAATATAGTCATTAACATATTGCTGCAATTATTAACAAGAGCTTCCTAATTTTCCATGATAGATGGAAAATGAGAAATCGATGAACAAGACTGCACTCTTTTTCTTTTGAATTTTTTTTTTCTGCACTTCGTTCAGTTGCTGTCCAATGGGGCGCTTCAAACGGCTTCATAAGCTGCGTGGTGGCGCGTCCTCCCGAGCGAAATAAAAGTTAACCCATGCATATTTTAATCGAGGGCTCTCAACGGTCAAGCATTAACGTTGCACAATGTACAGTGGTTACTGCATGGTGTGGGTTGTTGCTGATTTGGAAAATTTTGAAATTTGATACGCAGGAAGAGGATTTATGCTTCATTGTTTGTAATAATTTACACAATGATTAAACTACATGTTCAAAATTTATCAAACGTTACATTTTTTAAAAATGTAAGTGCTCTTATTACCGCCATTATTTAGCTGTTGTGATAAATATTTTGTCCAATGTAACGTTAAAAGATTACAAAAATGTTTTCGCAATGAATTTGCTTCGAATCGACAATATGTTTCGAAAGCTATGAAACCTATTATCAGTGTCTTACAAATTATTTTCTTATATTTCATTTTTTTTAATCCTCCAGGAATCCAAAAATCATTAACATATTTCCTCCTAAAGGCAGCTATCGATATGCTTAAAAAATTATAAAACTTATTATTCAAAAATATATTATCAATGCCGTGCGCCCATTTTTGTTATTTATCTATTTTGAATTCTCCAGGAATATAGTCATTAACATTGCTGCAAGTATTAAGATGAGCTTCACTAAAAAAAATCTACTTGAAATTTCGTGTACTTTTACTGGAAGATTTTATTCATAAACTAGTATATTAAATTTAGTATACAAGTGTAATGTGAAATTAATGTATGGTACAGCACATTCAATAATTTACTTTATTCTACAGTAAAAGTACTTGAATTTTTACAATTTCCTTTAATATTACTGAAAAAGTACATAACCTTTATACCACAATTGTATATTAAATTTCGATGACGAGTTTATGAATGCAAACTTCCAATCTTTTCTAACAGTGTTCCTAATTTTCCATGATAGATGGAAAATGAGGACGCGATGAACAAGACTGCACTCTTTTTCTTTTGAATTTTTGTTTTTTTCTACACTTTGGTCACCTACTGTCCAATGGGGCGCTTCAAACGGCTTCACAAGCTTCGTGGTGGCGCGTTCTCCCGAGCGAAATAAAAGTTAACGCATGCATGTTTTAATCGAGGGCTCTCCACGGTCAAACATTAACGCTACACAATGTACAGTGGTTACTGCGTAGTGTGGGTTGTTGCTGTCGCTTCACTGTTCCGTGTGGTCCATTGGGGGTAGCTCGTCTGAAGGGATGAGAGGCTGTACTAGAGGCCAGCAACTGGGCAATGTTTACTAACGCACTACTATTTTACCGCGGTTCGAGAGAGCGAGAGAGAGAGATCGATCTATAACCGGTAACCTCGCGTGGCAACTCTCGATATTTGCACGTATGTGTTTGACGGCTAACGATTTGTTCGCTTCGAAACAATACAGGATGACCGAGTGATGGGTGCAAGCGCACACAAATATACCACCGTCCATCAATGAGAACGCAAGCAACGAATCAGCAGACTCGGAGAGTTCTACGCGGTACGTAACTGCATGCAATTCCAACTCCCGTAAAAATTGTAACTACGCCGTTAAATCAACCACCCCGCCAATATTTGGCTTGGAATACACGATATTTCGATTTATCGGCACAGTAGTAATAACGTCAGTGATCGGTGGAATATTTAAGACGATTTTCTCATCAATATGGAATTTTTTGAAACATCTATAATAATATTTAATATTGGTTAATTTCAAGGTGGTTACGATTGGCTATGGTTTAAAAAAAAACTAAATTTTTGCTTTGTTAAGAAGGTAGTCTCGTGGGTCGAGATATTAGATTGGGTCACAATTTCGAAATATGTAACAGTTTGAGAGCTGAACGTAACGATGTCTGAATACTAGGACCGGTTACCGAAATTATTTGCAAGAAATCCAATGCCAAAATCCAAGAATTTAACACGGGCTCTTATAGGTCAGGTGCTTATTGAGCACTTCAAACCATTTTTTTAAATATTTCGCGAGTAAATAGCTTGATTAATGAAGCTTCCACTTGTGCGTTATGCTTTTAAGTTTCCAACGAGATAATAAAAAGTACTCGTAACCGAATTTTTCGCTGAGGAATATTCAGTTAAGTACGATAAAATCGAGGCAGACCAAAGAAAAAACTCCCGCTCACAGACCCCCGTGACGCTTGGCAACGTCGCACAGCTGCTTATAGAAAATGGCAGAGAATGTGTCAGTGAGACCAAGGAATATATCCCAAATATATTCGTTTCATTACGTTAATTATAAATAATGCGTTGACAAGGTTCTTCTGGCGAAGTCCAGGAATTCAAGACGTCCACTTTAAATTGTACTCGTTGTGGTGAGATGAATGTCGCTTTTAGGTTATGTTTCGAGAAATATTACAGGTACTATAAACTTTCAGCGAGAAGGCCCAATTCTACGACATGAAGCCCGCGGAGAATGCATGCTTCAGCCGGTGTGTTATCTTCTTCCACGTCTTATTTTCTTTTCTTCGCGGCGTTCAACCCATTATTCCGCCACTTCTTCCTTTTGAGCGAAATAAATCTGCCGGCATTTATCCCATGATCAGCACGATCACCAGCACCATGCGACTTGAGAGCAATAGTGAAGACCAAAATTCGATGTGTTCATGAGAAAAAAACTTAGGTTGGGTTTTTCGACCGAAAATCGGTGAATTCAAGAATCAGAAACGGAAAAAAGTTACTTTTTTTAAATCATGGTAAAACGGCTGCTAACGACTATTCTTTGAGGTAGAATGTGCGACTTGAGAACGATGGTGAAGGTCAAAATTCGACATTTTAAAGAAATAACTTTAGGTTCGTTTTTTCGACTGAAAGTCGGATCTGTGATTCTGAGATCAGTAACGGCCAAAAATCCCTTTTTTTAAATTATGGAAAACAAATCAATATATATAATTAATAAATTATGTAAACAATATTTTCTGTAAAAGACACGAATTTTTCTTCTATTTTAATGTGCCTACGATTACGACAGCAGGATGTTAGTTCGTCCTTATAGAAAATTCGAGCTGGGTTGGCCAAAGTTACCTTGAATTAGAACGTCAACATTAATTTTTCGAAAATTCGAAACTCTGTAAAATCCAAGCCGCTTGACAGATTTAGCTGAAATTCAATACCATCCGTCCTTTTAGATTGCTTTAATTGTCCAAAACTATTCAGCTCATTGTTAAAAAAATTGCGAAAGCTAGAGAGTACAGACTTTTTTCGAAAAATTCAAAGTCTTATAAAATATGACAAATGTTTTTCGTAAATATTCATGAAGGGGCATTGGTGATCCACCGGCGTACCAAATTTCAACTTCATTGTTAAAGCCGTTCTGGAGATACAGCCCTTTGATATTTACAAGCTTGCCACACACGCACACGTACATTTTATCTACACCACTTTTCTCGATCTTTTGTACCACGTTGAGTAAACTAACAAATAAACAAAGCTTTCGCTATGAGGAGACAAAAATTGAGTAAAATTCTATGGATAATTAATTACCCTTAAAATTATTTGTCAAATTTTATTAAAACATTAATATTCTTTGCTACTTATTATATTAAAGAAATTAGCAACGTTTGGGTGACAAGATAATTTGATTCAATAAAATATTTAAGCGAATAATTTTGTTCAATCTAAGCAAAAAAAGTAAGTTACCAGGATAAGCTTTAGAATTTCTATTCAACTAACATATCGATGCCATAATTTCTTCCATATCCTTCTCTCAACATGATAAGCAATAATTTCCACATTGCACTTCCCTAAAGCGTCAAAATCCTATCTAGTAGTTATATCTGTATCAAGTCAGACGTCACAATTTCCGCAAATTTCAGATCAGTGGCATTGTGTGGTAATGCCATAAGCATCTCGTCACGCTGTCTATTCCTAGGCTCTTCCACCAGAGTGGTATCTATTATAGACTGCAGGAGGTTAGGAGACCCGAGGCTACGTTGGCAATGACAGCAGCAGCAACGGCGATGGCTAGAGTCGCCTTGTGTTGGTCCGACGCGCGCGGATGCTTCAACCGTTGCAGACATGATGTCGCCATCGGGTTTACTGCGTATATATAGTTGGAGGGCCGCGAGGCGACCAGGCGGACGTCGCCGCTGAGGGGGTTGGACTAATACCCTCTTAAGGAGGGCGCTCGGGTTTACGCTCGAGTGGTTCCATTCGCGCATTGCAAATAGGGCCACGAAAGACACTTCTAGGGGTCAGTACCAACCTCTTCGGTCATCATATATGTATATATACATCCATATATATGTGTATATATGTATATATGGGACATTTCATGACATCACGACAATGTCTACGAACAATTTGTTTTACTTTTCAAATTTTTTCTTCTTGAATTTTTAAATATCCATCTTGTCGTTATGGCAAAAAAATTGTTATATTGTATAAGATTTTTCAGAATTTTTCTAGATTTATTAAAATCCTCGTTTGGACATTTTTCGGAAACATTATATCGTAAAAGCAAAGTATCAAAAAAAATCGTTGTGTGCTTTTCAAAAACTCCTTTTATACTGGAAATTATGGAACTAATCTGAAATATCATCGCCAGACTTTGATTATGATGCCATGGAATGACCCGTATATGTAGGTATATATATGTATGTAAAGTGAGGACAAGACTGGAGAGAAGTGGTATAGGATAGCAGGGCCGCGAGGTAGGAGCATACTTTATATTCCCATCCCACGAAGCAGCTCAGCTGCCACACCATCGACCACCAGGGTGGCCAGTGTGGCGGCAACCGATGCTCCGCCTTCGAGTCCAGTAGCACCCGTTAAGGACAGCAATTTCGATGAGATAAAGCGTCTACGCCGACGATTCTCTTTTTCTACTACTCCCGTTTACGAATACTATGGTTTCCTGTTATTTCTCTCAGCTGCGTACCTTAATGGCCTTCAGGAGCCATTTACTCTCGGTTTTGGTGAACGAATGATTTCACAGCATGAGTTATCGATTTCAAAGGATTTCAATAGTCATTTCGAACAATCTATTACTACAAGGATTTTTAAAAATAGCTTTCAAGATTTTAAGCGTTCTAAAATTTTGGGATTTTGATATAAGGCATTTTTCTGTTAGCAGTAATTAGAACGTAAAAAACAAAAGTGTAGCTCTCTACGACGATTTTTGCAAGCAAATTCAGTGAAAATGTATGACATTATAGCTTCTTAGCAATTATTGAATAATGGTACATTATTTTTCAATTAAATTCCGTAAAGAACTTGTAAATCTTGTTACTCTACGAATAAATGCAACATAAAAACGAATAAGTGTATACCATGAATGTCCATTAGGGCTGTTCAAAAAAACATAATTTTCTTATAATCGGTTGCTCCTGAAATGCTGTATTGATTATCATCAAGGCCAAAATTCATGAAAAGCGGCGATTTTTATAATTTTTTTTTCTTACGTGCTGAAGCGCTCATGGAGATTGTGGTTGCTTTCGTTAGACCATCAAATTGTGTAAAGACAGAAACATGTTCGATAATGTTTATTACTGCCGCATCGACATTGAAGTTACCAACATCAAAAAATTAAATCCTTTAAAACATTGAAATATTAGTCTGCTCATCGACTATTTCGTGCGATTTCAAATGAAAAAATGGGTCTTGAAACGGGAGTCATGTATGATTATAATCATGATGATGATAAGCGATTTTAGAATTTTGGGAAACTGCGATATCGATGCGGCAGTACTAAATGTGATCATACAGGACTCCCGTTTCATGAGTCATTTTGTCATTTGAAAACGCGCGAAATAGTCGATGAGCAGATGAATATTTCAATGTTTTGAAGGATTTCATTTTTTATTTTGTTAACTTCAATGTCGATGCGGCAGTACTAAACATTATCGAACATGTTTCTGCCTTTACACAATTTCATAGTCTATCGAAAGCAACGACAATCTCCATGAGCGCTTCACCAAGTAAAAAAAAAATTTCTAAAAAACGCCGTTTTTAATGAATTTTGGCCTTGATGCGGCAGTACTTAATATCATCGCACAACTCCCAACTTTCGCGAAAACATTTTTTTTGTGATAATCAATACAGCATTTCAGGAGCCAACCGATTATAAAGAAATTATGTTTTTTTGAACAGCCCTAATGTCCATATATTAAATTACAGAGACTTGCAAACATGCATTGCATTTTTTTTCGTGATTTCACAAGTAATGGTTCAATAATTTCATGAGTGAATAGCCCCTTCGTATACTCCCAGTTACATCACTTTTATTCTCTCCCTCGCAAATGCCACTTGCACATTCATCAACGAGCGATTCATTCACGCCATTCTCGTCGATTACACCTTCTTTTGTGTCTTCTAAAGTCTCGGTATTGTGGACGAAGACGTTTTTCCCGAGATTTCTGGGAACGAAGGTACGAAAAGGAGTTTCATGGAAAAAAGTCTCAGCCAGTAAAGCCGTCCCCGGGTTTCCTCTCCGGATTGTCGAGCGGCACTCGGCAACGTGGCGTACCGGAAACGGGCACACTCGAGAAAAAGGAGATCCTCGAGACCGCGCGAAAGTAGAAATGGCATACACACATTGTATATATAGTGGGGAAACGGTCGTCGAGGATATCGCCACAAATTCGCCTCTTCCGCGTACAGCGAACTCGACGATTCAGGGCCGGAGCAACACTTTCTGTAACAAGGAAGCTGCAGATATTGCTGTGAAGTCCTCAGAAAAAAACGTCTCTCCTTTCACACACTTGCAGACATCCTAACACTATCATGGAATGAAAGCGAATATAAGACATGAATGGTTGAAACGGATATGAGCAAGTACAGTTGTAGCTTTTCGTGTATTTACTCACGTCTGTCGATGTATCGGAAGGTACCCGTGAAGCCAGTAGCGTTACTCGCTGGTCTGTCCGTGTGAAACTCGAGTATCAGCGTCGATCTCGAACTGTAGAGCACTTGGGGTATGTCACGAAGATTTCCACAGAGCAAACCCGACCATGGTGTGTATTCTGACACACCGTGACCCTCTAGATGAAGAAACACCTTTAGGTAATCGCCTTTTGAACAACTGAAACACATTTGAAAAGAAAAATGTTAAATCACTGTGGATTTTTAGATTACGGACACGAACTTATGTGCACTGAATGTTTTGTGGTAGTCAAGTATTGATAAATAAAATGAATTTTTAAAAAAGCGAATGATTATATCAGAAACGTGAAAAAAGTCACGTTTTTTTATCACATTGAAAGGACTTGCAACGGATGTTTTCTGTGGTGCCATATGAGAGTTAAGAATTATGATGAACGCCAAAGTCGATATTTTGAAGAGAAAAATATATGAATTTCATTTTATGAATCGATCAGAAGTCGAAACTGCGAATTCTGAAAGCAGAAATGACAAAAATTGACGTTTTTTTAAAAATGATAGTTAAATGGTTTGCAGCGAATGTTTTCTGTGGTAGAATCAAGAGTCGCGTTAGCGACTCGACGCCAAGTATTAAAAGGCTTGTCTGGGCGCTACCACTGTTACTATACCCGACGTCAGCCCTTTCTCGTCTGCTACGAAACTGTACACGGAAAAAAAAGATTAGTTGCCATAACCAAGAAATGAGTTGACACAACCAATCGATTATTCTATTTCCCTAGAAATTCAAATGGTAATACCAACGATTCGAACGATAATACCGACGATTCGAATGGTAGTCCCAACGATTGGATTAGTTAACCTAACTAATTCAATCGAGAACTAATCGTGAATAGTTGAGGTTACTATTCAATATGGTTGAGGCAACTAATTTTTTCGACATTGTGTACAGCAAATCGAAAACGTAGTTGTCATAACCAAACTTTTTTTTCCGCGTAACTTGAAATATCTCAGGCAATACGTCGCGGGCGCCAAATGTATTAGGTCCTATCTTTTTTATTTATTTTTCTCATTCAAATGAATCCTGTCGCAATGAAATCGATTGAGGCAATGCTGATATCTGGTAAATCTTAATTTTGAAACTGTCAAAAAGTTTTCGCAATATGATATGACTTGAGAACGAAAATAAATGCAAAAGGTCGATATCTTCAGCAGAACAAATATTGGGTTGTATCCCTGACCGAAGGTCGGTTCTATGAATTTTTAATTCATTCCGATAAGATAAAATGTGCTTAAGGTAGTTCTGTCGGTACGCCGGAGTCATAAATCTCAGAGTCTAAATGACATTAAAAAATAATCATATGCATCACTTTGACTGCCTCAATAATAATATCAAAAATAATCGAGAATCCTTCGAAATTGTCGTAATCAAATTAAAACGATTATTTGTAAATAGTTGATATGTTTAGTGCGGATTTGACTTCATTTTTACGATAATTAGGTTAGGAAACGTCATTTGACCCGGTATCGTGCACTTTGACCTTGGTTCAATTCGACATTATTCCGGAGACCACCTTTTTTCATGATCCATCAATTCCTGAATGATTTGCGAATCTGTAGGACTTTTTTTTCTCTATCTTTGATTTAAGTATGTTCATTTTCGATTTAAAGATCAATTTTTCCAGCCCTCCCGTTAGCGCCGTGCAAAAAGATCGATTTTCAAGTTTTAATTGTTCATTCAAATACTCGGTAAAAGCCTTCAAGATTTTGTGCAAGTAAAATTGAATAGCTAAATTACAACATGTCGAAAATTCATGCATATGAGTTTGGATTGCCTTCATAACAGAACTACCTTAAAATTTGAAAGATCCTTTGTTCCAGTGGTGTTTGGTACAATTCGGTACGGTTTCAATATTATCATTTCGTCTCCAATAATTATTAAATGTCTCTCGTTTAGTGCCAATATAGAATGTATTATTCAGTCCATGCATAGCATCGTTGCACGTTACAAAGAGGCACCTGAGAGAGAATTAGCTCAAGCTGACGCATGCTGCACACGCTCGGTTATTATTAGTTGGAGAAGCACGGGGCTTGTAACGTCGCAATCCTCAAACGATATTCTTCATTACTATGTTACACGGGTATTTTACATTTTCCCGAGAAAAGTGCACTTTTTTTCGCCTCTTCTTCTTTTTCTTCTCATAACTCTGCTCACCTTCCCTATATCTCCCGAGACTCGTATGTCAAAGTTCAAGCGTCGCTTCAGCCGCCGAGGTTGAGTGGTGGAGGCATCAAAGCGAGTGTTCATATTCCCGGGACAACAAAAGTCACGCACGACTTTAAATTACGTATATGCAGAAAATGGAATCCCTCAAAACTCGTTAACGAAACTGAATTTACATAAAAATCAAATTAACATAAAGTGACTTTATATTTTAAACAATGTACATGTTAAAAATACCATTATATCAGACATTTTATTTATTCATAAGGTCGAAGCTGTATCTATCAATACCTCTTTTAAGAAAGAAAACAGGAAGAAAATATTTTCTTTTTATTACTGACCTTTTTTGTTTTTTATTGATAAGTCTACCGACAATATGAATCGTTTCTAAAAAAAAATATGCACCGTAACGTAATCTTGATTTCCAGTTTGTTAAAAATTCATTAAAACTCTTAACTAGTTATCTGCTTCCCAACTCATAAAACCGTGGCATGGAATATGGAATGACAAACTAATGACCGAGATGATAACCAAGAACACTCCACAACAGGGAATGCAGTTGAACCATGGATAAGTCGCGAAGATGAAGACAAAGAAGAGAGAAGGATGAGCATGGGGAACAGGAAGGAAATACAGATACGTGGATAATTCCGCATAGCGTTGTACACAGTAACTGCGCCGAGTTTCAACGAGCTCTGCATAGTAGGCGCTGCTCCGGAAATCCGTGGAATGGAATTTAGCCTCGGGGGTCATAGCTCATTCATCTTGGTGGGTTCAACCGAGCCAATAGTGCCTGGAGGCTTGGAACTGGCTTCTCTGTTACCACCATTGCTGACCATCTCCTCCACCGATACTCCAGACGCGCTAATATAATGCCTCAGCCATCCGTACAGTTCTCACGATACTATGACCTCACTCCTATCCCGAGTTATCCGCTGGAATAGCCCTAATTGACCGGGATAACGTTTGAATGTGGAGTCATCGGGAGAGAAGTCGGAATTACTCGGCAGAACAGGTGAAACCATCGCGAATATATCCTGGGAGGGAAGATCATACAACTCCTCTCCACGTCGGCTCAATTTCCAAGTTCGACGGAGTTGCTCATCGGATTTCCTAGTCGAAATGCCGAGTCAGTCAGCTACGAGATTATATAGTTGCTGCTGACAGATAGATATACATCTAGATCGATTTATTAGTGCACTCGGATTCATGTAGGTTATCTGGCATGCAATCCTCAATGCAAAAATAAAATTAGAAAATGTTAACTTTATGTATAAACTTCATTATATTTCGATCTAAGATTAGAATACTCTTCTATCGAATTCTACCGTTGCTTCCGTATTTAACCATTTCCTATGTCAGCCATTCGTATCTTTTTTTTTAATATAAATTTATTTAAACATGTTATTTCTAATATTTATTAACTATCTGACAGTCTATTGTAGGATTAGACTTTCTATATTTCAACATTCGTTAATTTTTACAGTCGATATTTCAGTCGTTTTGATTTTTCAACGTTCGATATTTTGATCCCCACTGGAAAAGTAAAATAAAATTGTTGAAACATAAAAATAGTGAAACATCTAAAAAAAGTTTGCCAAACGTAAAATAAAAAATTTGAAAAATCATACACTCACTCATCAGAAACGCGCCATTCGACCATTTCTTATGAGGAGGTACTAACCAACCGGTCATAAATGAGTGTACGAAAAGCTGCTTTCCTTAAGTTGGCACTACCAGATGGTAGACCGTTTCGCAGATACGCGGCTGCAATTCCGAAGGAAGACTTCTGTAATAGATAAGTAAACACGGAAAGAAATTTCTGTGTTGTGACAACATAAAGCGATGGCAACAAAAATCGTTACGTTAGGCGGACAAATCTTTTGTTCGGCTGACAAATCAGTTTTGCTATGTTGACAAATCTTTTGTTCGGCTGACAAATCTTTTTGCTGGGCTGAACAATCTTTTTGTTAGCCTAACAGAATGATTTTTGTTGTTACCATTTTATGTTGTCACGACACAGAAATTTCTCTCCGTGAATAATTAGAGTGTCGGCAGACAGAGAGAGAAAAGTGCATAACTAAGCAAAAAAATAAAGATAAAGCTTAATAGTAATTAATAATATACCAAGACGAGAAAATCAGCAATTAAATAATAAAATTAATAATTAACATATTGTAGGGAAATAGATAATTTGTTACCCATAACTAAATATTACTGATATATCCTCGGAAACGAAATTATACAAAATCCGATTGCCAACTGCGCCAGAATCGGCTTTGTGTTTCGTACTCGAAAAGCAGAATTAATACACTTCGAAGTCCATTTGACTAAATCAGCAACACACTAGATCCACACTACCTGGAGGTTCTCCAGAAGTTATTATAGCAATCAAAGTCAGGTTCATTTAAACGTCCCGATGTTATCCTGTACGACGAAGTGAGTGACTATTGAGGAGAAAGCTAGTGAACAACCGCTTTTGCCAACCCGCATCTGTTTCCAGCCAACATTGTTCAGAGTCCAGTCAGAATGGGAAGGTCAACAAGTGTACATTGAACCCTCTGTAGCAGATTGTGGAGATTGTTGCTGTTGCAGCTCGATTTGGCTCGCAGCACGTACCGACATACGGAGGTTGCTTGACGATAAATTAGTTCCTGTGGGGATAGCTTAGCTGATCGAAGCCCTGGTCTGATTGTCCTTCACATGGTTTTTGGCCCTACCTGAAGCACCAAAGAAAGAGCTGTTCCTTTCTCCCATTACATTACGTTCTTGCTTTCCCAAGATATTCGTTAAAATAGCTCTAATTGGCTGAAATATAAAACCACTGTCAGATGCCTAATATTTCCTACAAGAGGAAATTATACAAATCCTGATATCGTGCCGATCTGAAAATTCGCAAGAGTTGACAAGTTTCAAATTTCTTCGCCTAAACGTCCCAATGTTTTCTTGTATGACACAGTGGGCGACTATTGAAGAGAAGGTGCGCAACTAGAAGAACGGCTTTTGGTAACTCACGTATGTTTCCACCAAACATTGTTCAAAGTCCAATCTGAATGGGGAAGCCAACAAGAGAATATTTGACCCTGTGCAGCAGGTTGTAGACATTGTTGCTGTTGCCGATCGACTTGGCTCGCAGCAAGTCCCGACACCTGGAGGTTGTATTCACTTGACGATAAATTAGTTCCTGTGGGGATGGCTTAGTTCATCGAAGCCCTAGTCGGATTTACCTTTATATGGTTTCTGGCCCTACCTAAAACGTCAGGGGAGTCGCTTTTTCTTTCTCTCATTACATTACGTCCTTGCTGTCTCATGATATTTATTACAATCGCCCGAATTGATCGAAATATAAATCTCTATTCAATACCCAATATTCCCCAGGAGCCAAAATCATAGAAACTCTGATATCGTCCTGACTTGCAAGTTCACCAGAATTAGTAAGGTGCAAATCTCTTCACCTAAACTTCTGAATGTTGTCTTCTACGACACAGTGAGCGACTATTGAGAAGAAGACCAATAAGCAGCTTTTGGCAACCCACATATGTTTCCGTCCAACATTGTTCAGAGTTCAGTCAGAACAGGAAGGCCAACAAGTGTACATTGAACCCTTTGCAGCAGGCTGTAGAGATTGTTGCTGTTGCTGCTCGATTTGGCTCGCAGCACGTACCACGTGCCAACATGCCGGGGTTGTATTTACTTGACGATAAATTAACTCCTGTGAGGATAGCTTAACACGTCGACACCCTGTTCAGAGCATCCTCTCCACCACCGGGTACGTTCCCACCTGGTTTGCAAGCGTATATGCAACCGGGACGCAAGGAAAGCGCTTTTTCGCTCGAACGAGTGCAGCAGGGTTGAAAAGCCAGAGGGGAAAGGCTTCTCTCATGGCCAGCCAGCAGGAATAATGGCCAAGGTAACACCCAGCTTCACCGTCGAGAACCCATGCGCTATCACGTACGTAATTAGCTTGATAACGGATAAGGGATGCACGAATCGCATAACGAGAGTGCCGCTCGCTCGTTTCTCGCGGGATATTCAGCTGGTAGCAAGCTTCGTGCTGCGCTATGGCGTGATATGGTGAGCTCTGATCCAAACCCAACTCACTGCACCTCCCACACGTCCTAATGATCCTGTTACGGTTGCTATTTATCACCCTATGTCCGGACACAGAATCTAATTAATTAGAGAAAATAGGAGAGGCAATGCAGGACCTTTTCCCAAATTTCTATGAGATTCCGACGTGCAGAGAATCGCATTCAGCTTGAAAATCGTATACGATGTAATCCTTTGGTGTTAAGATTCGTTCAGAAACATTGCGGAGATAAATTTCTAGAGAAACTGACTTAAATGTTAAGGTCTTAGAATTATTTTGTTCTTGGTGATATAGATATTAGGTTATTTTACTAATCTTTGAAATTTAAAAAAAAATTCGCACTGAACCGAGCACAAAATTATGTTTATTTCTTCGAGGTTCTTTTTGAATTTTATCGCTTATTTCTGAATTTTTTTTTTATGTGGTACCCAAAATTATTTTTTTTAGCAATTTGAAAAAAATGAGTTAAGACCCTGATTACAAATAAGGGTTATGAAGCATATTCGCTAAAGGATTTGAATTTGCGTCAGGTAATCGGGTTTCTAGAGTATCACTTTATGCTTTGATGATAGAAGGACTTTTATGTCACAAGCATACTCAAAGGGTTTGAACTTCTTTAGAGATATTATATATAGGTGCGATGTCGTTTGGGGTCGAGGCATAATAATCATCAAAGTGCTGGTATAGCCTTTTGAAAGGATTATTCGACCACTTCAAGGATATTATAAGGTCCTCCAGTCTCTGAGGACTCGACTTAAGAAGGAATTCTTGAGAGTACAAGCATAATCACAACGAAATGTGCGTTCGCTTCACAAAGAACTCTATTCACATCGGCTTTTCACGAAGAGCCTTCTCTCCACCGAAGCTCCACTCTTAATGCACTTTTTGCCCACAAGATCTGCTATACGAAACCGCAGAGAGAACGATAGCCTTGCAGAAAAAGCTTCGGGCGTATCCTTCGTATGTATTATTGTTCAGTGGGAGCAAAGAATGAAAGAAGAATACAAGACGATTCCCGGATAAAAATTGCTGGAAATAAACCCAACGTCAGACCACTCAGAGGCCGTTGGAACTTCTTATTGTGAGTTTACGAGCTGTAGAGCTTTAGAAAGAGCTCGCAACTAGAAAGAGACGATTACTTATTTGCTAAATGGAACGAACAGAATACACAAAATGGTTCTTTAGATCAAACAATAATTCCTGCACACAAATGTCTTTAAAAAATTGACAATTATTAAAGATGCTCAGCATGTTTCATAAAATAAAATGGGATCTTTGATTTTTTGCACACTAATTGCATTATGAGCTGCCTATTATTTTTAATGTACAAAATATTCCCCTAAATCAAAACCGGTGCGATGGTCTAGTGGTCAGGATACTGGCTTCTAGTCCAGAGCATCGGTAGGTCGCGGGTTCGATTCCCGGTGCCGCCGATTTTCGTCGACAAATATAAATACGGACGCGATGAAGTTCCAGATGTATACATGAGACCCACACAGGTATTCAGCTGTAGTCCGTGTTTACGTTCTCAACAAAACGTGACGTAGCTCCGGTGCCGGGAGACCAACTCGAGACCGCCTATACCGGCATAGGTTTTCCGCAGTTTTCCAGTGCCCATAGCAGAAATGTTATGGCGAATGCGATATAGAGGGGGAAGTCGGATGCGGCTGCATGGGGGCCTGGTTACTGATCTGGACCAGACCCCCAGGGGGGACTGGCTACTGACCCGGGCCGACCCTGTAATAGGCGCAATGCCTGCAGACGGGGGGAAAATGCAACATAAAAAAATATTCCTATAAATCCTTGAAAAACCGGCGATTTCAATCAAGACTTTTTCTTAGTCTTGGAAAGGATTTTATTGTTCTTATATATTATCAATTCTTAGTCGGAGTTTTTTTTAAATTTAATATAAAATATGAGTATACACCTTTGTCGTTCATTGACAGTAAATTTTCAAGTGCAACTGAGCGTCATTCGAGAAAGTTAATCATTGCACTCTACGATAGTTTCTGCAGTATTGTGCCGGACTATGACGGCCCTCAGCTGAAGCTTTGAGTCTCAACACCGTCTAAAGCCTTTGCTTCACTCCAGTTAAGCTCAAAAGCCTGTATCGAGGCAATAAGATGGAACGATGGGAGGCCAGTGACGCAAGACGAGTCTGAAAACCGGTAGGAGGTCGCTTCGGAGTTCTATTAGTGGAATCAGCCGGAAATCCTCGAGTATTACGAACAAAAGCTCGTTCATTTCTGACGTATCAACGAAGAGGTGTGAAATTATATATCCCTCACATTGAGCTGGAGCCATAGGCATATTATACGGTCATGGTATACCACCCTGTGCGTATAGTCTGGAGGGTATCAAGTTTTATGTCGTAAGCTTTCTGAACCAAGATTTATGCCGAAGCATCCAGGTGGATGTTGGGAGGTCTTAGGGTACGTCGCACCACCAGTCACAGCGAGACATGAGCACCCTACATCATAATCTCACGCTACTCTACGTTCGTTTCTAGAGCACACACAGCAGGCAACGCCTTTATCGTGATTTTCATTGTGCTTTTCAACAAGTTTACATTTTCCGTTTACAATGAAACAGAGAATATCACCAAATGTTGAAATAAAGTCTCCAAAAGTTGACGGCCTCATTTTTCAAGGGAAAAATTTGAATTGCAGATCATTGAAGGACAGAGTTGTTATTACAGCAGAGATAACAATTTTAATCCCAATTTTAGGGGTTTTAAAAAGACGTATTGAAAAGGTTGAGGCATAAAAAACTAAATAATTCCCGTAAATCCGATGATAGACGCTTTCAAAGTTTCAATACACACGCTTTGTTGTGGAAAATTTACTGCACTACCTTTCACTTCAGGTACTGATAAGAAATAATACGGGAAACGAAGCGGTCTCCACATTGTAATAACAAAATAAGACGCTTGCTGGTTAGAAAACGTAGGAAGGTCATCTACATTCTCGCAAATGTGCTGTTTAGGCTCAGTCCTGATTGTTGGTCTAGGTAATGGGCCACTTGAACCGTTTACCTTGTTTCATTTCAGGAGTAAATGCTTCCCATAGTGATTCTAATCTACCTATAGTCTCCTTTACATAATACAGCTCTGTTCTACATAGAAAGCTGTGAAGATTGAGAGCTGAGAATGCAAACTCAGCTGTTCATGAGAAGCAGTAGAGAGGAACTCAGCTCTGACTGATTAGCGTGTGGCGGCGCCGAGTCGAGGGAACTCAGAAACTTTTCGTAAAGCGAGCTGTAGAGTCGCCAGACGAGACGTTGGCTCCAACTAGTACGGTGCATATTCTCCGACGACTTCGCACGCCTCTCTCTATGACGTTGCTGCTTCTGCTGCTACCCAACTTCGGTTTCGTAGACGCTCACGTGGACTCAGCGAATGTGGCTGCGAATCTCAAGATCCTGAAGAGAGAAAGCAAGTTAGAAGTGGACTATCATGAAGCAGCAGACGAAAGAGCTAAGCGTAGAGGACGAAGCGGAATGAATCTAGGGAAACAGAGGAAGAAGCGTCTTTCCTCGTGATTGGCGCTGTGCCAACTCAGCGACGTCGAGACGCCCCCCCAGGGACAAGTGTGAAGAATGTTTTCGGAATATTGCCTCGGTAATTTATTTAACCGTCAGGCAGTCACTTACTTCCAACACGGCAAGTCCTGGACAAGACGTTTCCAGACGTCTTCAATCAAAACTCATGTGGATTTCTAACTTGTCATAAGTTTTGTTGAATCTCTAATAATATATCCATGACGTAGTTCTCAAAACAAGTTTTTGGAGTCTAATAATTTTAATGTGTTGCTACTATTGAATTGAATTAATCAGTAGCATTGACTGTGTTCAACTGCAATTGATGTATTTGGCTTCGAAACTGTACAATTCGGAAGAAAAGGGAAAGAAGATACTAGAAGATTATGCTCTATATATACAAAAGTTTGGTGGGGGCGGAAGGTACGAATGAACAGGGAAATGGAAGGGGCAGGTATACGGAAAGCTCACGAACAAAGTCAATCACCAAGTCAATTTGATCTTCCCACCGAAGGCCAATTACAAAGCGGAGAAATTTCTTAATGAGAGGTTTGAGGGCTTCCGGGAAACGTGCGGTCGAGCTTAACGGTCGTCGGAAAAGTGAGCGTTACGGGAACTGAGAGGGAATAAGTTCTCGAGTAGAACCTTATCAAAATCGAGGACTGTAGATGCTAGCCAAACTTGTAGACTAGTAACAGCTATATGGGAAAGAAAAGCTGTTCCTCTCTGGTCGAGTAAGATATCAGTGAAAAGCAGCCAGTAAGGAGAGGCTTGACTGCGGCCACGTTTTCCCTTGTGGCTTTTATTCTTCAACGTAGCTGAAAGCAGCAGCGCCTTTACCCTGGTAAGGGAGAGGGGGAGAGAGAGAGAGAGTCATGCGGGAAAGGGAGTTAAAACGCGGGTGGAGAGGGCATTCGTCTTCATAAAATTTAAACTTATCTCCGCCCGCTGGCATAATACATTCTGGCCACAGGGGCTTGGCTTTGGGTGCTAGGGGCCTTCCTGAAAGAAAGGGGTAGATATAGTGCACGGGACAGTCGGGACCACCTCCCTCGATGCTTCCCATGTAATTCAAGCGGAGGGAAGGAAAGACGGAAAGGAGGGAGGAGGAACCTCTTCCTGCATTCACTGACATTAATGCAACCAGACGCTTTAATTCACTCACAAATTTAATAATTCCGGATGGGTACATCTTAGTTCGTCATAAAGACAAGGGGACAATGATGTCATAAAGACATGGAGATGGAGCTTGAAAGATATCGTCAATGTTCTCCTTAAATAATTCTGCTCGATAAATCAGTGGAAGATGGAGAAACTGGCCAGGCCCTGATTATTCCTCATGGTGAAGTCCCCTTGGAAACATTTTCCCGGATCCTGATTATTCTATGGCCTCCTAAAAATTTTCTTCGGGGGCCTCCTAAAAACATTCTAGCTGCAGAGGCATGGCTCTGAGTGCTATGGGCCTTCCTGAAAGAAAGGGGTAGGTACAAAGGACGCAACTATAATGTACAGGACTGTCGGGATAACCCCTCTCGATGCTCCCCTTTCCGTTCTCTAGGAGGGAAGAGGGAAGAAAGGGAAGGAAACCCTCCTCCTACATCCACAGACATTAATGCAACCACACGCCTAAATTCGCTCACGAATTCAATAATCTCGAATGGGTTCATCTAATTACAAAGGAGATTGCATTTCACGTCATTGCCGACAATGACGTCATAAAGACAAGGTGCTGGAGCGTGAGAGACGTTATCAATGTTCTCCTAAAGGAAGTCTGCTTGATAAATCAATAGAATGTAGTGACGAGTTACTTCCCAAGCATCGCTGGAGCTCATGCAAGGTGGAGTTCGCTCAAGGGGTACGTATGTGATCCGTGAGACGTTCAATTCTTAGAGCCAGTTGATTACAACATCCTTTTTATCCCCCAACCTATCCGAAGGTGTCTGCGATACTCGATCTTTTAGTGACTCGAACGAGCTACATTATCTAAAAAATGTGACAAGATATGTCCACCGTGGTGTAAACAAGCTAGGTTACCATGGCTTGAACGAGGAGCAGGAAGGAAGTTAAAAAGTGAGTCAATCACGTTGGCAGTCGTGGCAAGAGCAAGAGGAATACGAGTAATGCTCGGAGCTTCTCTTTTTTACAAGTTACTCCTCGATCTCCGGTGACTTCGTCGTCCGTCCGAACGAGCCCAGGGAATCAAAGAGCGCAATGTAGTGAAGTACCGGCTGCGCACCACAGCGGAAAAACACGATTGTGTACAACGAGTAATGGACAGTTTTTAACGTGTACCTGGCATGTACAGTGTAAGCTACTCATATATATATATATATATATATATAAATATATATATAAAGTATACATGTATATAAAGAAGTCCCTGGCGCAGTCACATCGGGATACAAGAGTCCGTGGTGTTTCGAGGAAACGAGGAAGAACAGAAAGAAAGAAATGGTGCGAGGGAACGAAGGACGAATGGAGGCTCTCCACCTGCTGATTATTTCATCCCCCAGGGTTCAATCTCTTACTGTGCTATATATATAGTAGAAGGCGAACGCGGAAATGTACAATCCCACGGTCGCAATGGCAACTGTTGGGATTCGTTGTTTCCCGCTCTACCATCCACAACGAAGTGCTCGCATTCCTCTTGTACCTTTAGCACACGCGATGCCCCATATTCCGGGCAAGCGGTGTCTAGAAACCTCCAAGTACAGCGCGAAAAAGCTCATAAAAGAAAGATACTACCGAGAATGCGAAACAATTTTATGATCCACCGGAATAACCGGTGTACGTCGAATGACCCGAGCTATACGATATTTTTTTCTTTCTTTCTTCGGTTCGTATATAAAGCCCTCACAAAGGCATCAATTGAGGATAATAAAAACTGGGTATATGTAGTATTGTTGGGGAATCGCGCCTAAGGGCCAAAAGAAAATGTTAGTAGCGAATCATATCACATACAAGGAATTTTTACAAACTATTTGGAAACGTCATTTTAATGAGAAACAAATCTCCACCCTTACGTCTTTGAGTTAGTATTTGCTTGATGTACAAAAGGTAGCGGTTGATTAAAGTCGAGAATAAAAGCTGAATACGGAGATAACGTAAGTAATACATTTCACGACTTGATGACTGACAACCCATTGGAGACGAGAGCGTAGTTATATACTCAGCTGTTGTTTTAGCTTTCGCTGATAACAAAGGTACACAAGGAGTCTCTTCAACGTAGTTGCAATAAACCATTTCAAGAGCTTCGAATAGACAAGGTGGTGATGGTGGCGGCTCGCGCCTCTCGCGATTGCGTTTGGCCACGACAATAGAGATTTAGGAATGCACAAGCCCGGGTAAACAATAGTGGAGAGCGGAGCTTTATGAGAACCTAAAGCTGCAACAATGGAACGTTGACCCATGGCTCCGCATCTACCTTTCTACATTCTCGTTCGGTGCCTTCGAAAGTGAAGTATGAATGTATTTGTGTACAGCTAAATACATATATGTAAGCTACAGATAGCTGAACGAGCGTGGGCGCTTCTCTCCCGCTAGATCAATATTTTAAGGTGTCGGCAGAGCTAGCCGGGCTCGGTGCCAGGGTGATCCCGATGATAGACGTATCTACTCTCCGTTTAACACCTCCCGTTCGCTTTATAACAGTTTATCAATCACATTCACCTGTAAAGCCACATTGCAGACAGGAATAGATTCGAAATTCTTCACCACTGGCCTACATCCTTCATCCTAGTTGTAGGACATTTCTGTGCAGCAGCATTGTCGGACGACATCTAGCGATATCCTTGTCGCGTGACACTTCGCTATCCGAACAACGTCGCAAACTCTCGGAAAGTCGTCTAAACTCAAGTTCGACGGTAGAAGCTGTCGAACAAAACCGACACCTCGAACCAACCACCAAGCTCAAGTAAATACGGAAGCGGAGAAGGTGAAACGTCGATGGTGCTCGAGTCCGCGCGCTTATAGAGTAAAGTCTAGATCCTGGAAGGTCTGATTCAAAGGTACGGATATAGCAAAAATTCCATCAGAAAAAATAGACCGCTAATAGTCGATAAAAAGTTAATAATAAGTACGGATATAGCGTATAATCTATATGTAATGCAGAAAGTTGATCGTTTCTTCTTTTGTCTGCGATTATTCTTAAAAAAAAAGATTACATAGGATAATATTATTCCAAAGTTCACTAAAAATCGTCTCTGGGGCGCTGATTTTTCATTCCTGATAAATTTCATTCAGGTATCCCGGCCCGAGCCTTAATCAATCTAATTTCTGACAGAAATCTTCTCACGAACCCGGATTATTCTACGACCTTCTAGAAACACTCTCTGAGAACCTGATTATTCTACGACCTCCTAAAAAACATTCTCGTGGGCTGATTATTCTAAGCCCTTCTAGAAACTCTCCCTGGGACCCTATTTATTCCACGACATCGCACAAACCCGCTCTTGGACCTTGATTATTCTAACACCAGCTCAGAGTCTTGACTGAAAGACTGACCATTTTTTCTATCCTGTTGAAATGATTCTCTGGGTTCTGATTACTCCAAGTCCCCCTAGAACTTCTCTCATACGCCCTGACTATTATAAGACTCAAGTTTTCAAGTCGGAGAACCCCTCTAGTATGATGTATAAGAGAGGCGAAGTCCCTCGACAGGCCGTTGGGGTTTCAGAAGCCAGATCTAAATAAAGCCGATCCCGAGAATCGGAAACTTGAAATATTTTCAGATGGAAAGCTCATAGAGAGTACTCGAGGTTCGGTTCCCTCGCGGCTCTGCCATGAAGGGATCTCTTGCTCTCTGACTTGCTGGCTTTACCGGTCTTTGTATGCTATATGGAGAGGCCCGGAGCCATTCGAGGTCTCTTACCAACTCAACGATGCATTATTGAGTCATTTGCTGCCAGCCGAAGAGTGGGTGGGGATGGGACAGCTTACGGGAGGGGTTTATATCGACCAACGTAGAACGGCCCGCGAACCCTCCCATGTAACTTCTTGTCTCGCTATAGCATCGCGCGCTTTCACCCTCGGCTATAAGAATAATGGTAAGCGTTGCACTTCATCACGTGCTCGTCAATTATTCATCGAGCTGTGTGCCATCGCAAAGCCTATGAGTACACACACTACTTTCTCCTACGATACGGAAGAGCCTCTTGTTATACCAACACCGTCCTTCCTCGGGTGACCGAAATGCCGGCAAGGTCGTTACGCTGTTATTTTTAGTGTCATCTTTTTTTCTGCCTGGTTTGGGTTCTTATTTTTGGATGGTGTAAAATAAAAATTGTGCAAATAGGAAATGTTTTTTTCTGTTTTAGCTCATTCGGTGTTTAAATTGAGTTTCAGTTTATTCAGCTCAGACTCGGCGAAAGTTTGGATAAACTGTGGGAGTGAAAGCGGTGTTCAACTGACCGAGCGTGATGAGACTCCGTCTCTGTTACTCCGACGTGAAACGCCTTTGCCGCTCGTTAAAACGCCTCCACCGCAACGACAAACCGAACAAGCAATGTGTGTTTTGCAGGCTGCGGTTGTGTCCAGGAAAAACGTGACCTCACGGGTCACGTCCGAAAAATAGATAAAAGCTGACACGTACTCGGCTCTAAACAAGTTCTCAACGCCATCAATATTCGTGCGTACTTTATTTTCTCATGAATTTATACATATGCTACGTGTGTGGAGAACTCGTAGTCGTTAAAAAGTTTCAGATCAGTATACATTTTATATTGCAAAAATGTGCAACCTGAATATATCATGGGAAATTGGACTCACATCGATCCATTGGAAGTCACTTTTATTAGAGATATTTTTCTTTCCGTTAAAAACAAAATAAATATTATTTCACGATAATTATGTAGAATCGAACATTGTCAAAAGTTTGTCCGTGATGAAAATACATAAGTCACTAATTTACATGTTTTCAGCATTTCGACAAAACATTTTCCGAGTCATTAACATTATAATGATCACTTATTTCATCGTTCTTTTTTTACTCCCCATGGGATTGAAAAGTTACGTCGACTTTCAGATGGGGTGTAACATTTACGATCTGCAAGGGAAAGAAAAAAACATGTTCATCGTAGTGAGGGTGGAAAAATGAAGAGATGGAGTGCGGAGAAAAAAAAAGATTGAATGAAAACGAGGGTGAGAAACGAGGCGCGGTATATCCTGAGCTTCTTCGATTTCTGAGAGCGTGAAACGAAATAACGATCAACGGAATCATGAGTCTCGGCTTCGGACGGCTGAGGAGCCTTCACTTCCACTTCTCTCTCTTCCTACGATATTCCCAAGAGCACTTCGCAAATGTTAAGCTATCGTAAGATTTTCCTTACTTCCATGCATGTATGGATGTAATGCCGTGAGAATCTCTCGCAGCGCACTCTAGTTCCTCGTATTTCCCTGGTGGCACGAGACGAACGAACGTCCCTCACCGGACCGCTCGACCTCCTATGCCAGATGAATCAAAACGTTTGTGTATATAGCCAAGACTATTGTATATGGTGTACCAATGATGGAATGTATATCTAAGAAGAAAAGGATCCTACAAGTATTGCATAGAACTCGAATATCTTTTACTATTTGAGTCTTCTAAATAAAACATTTGTCCTTAAAATTTCAAGTAAATCGTGAAGATTTGTTTGATTATTCAATTGAGACACCAAATAGTAACAAAATATGGGAGGAATAGAAATATTTTTGTAAATTATAAATAGGGTTTAAGGAAATTGGAGATATCTAATAAGCAGGGGATAAAATGAACGTAAATTTCGGTATTTAAAAATAGATGAGTTCATTAAATGATATGTAATTGAAACACCTAATTATGAGCAACTTGTTGATTTTCTATAAAATAAATTAGGGAATTTAACAAATGGAGAATTAAATAAAAGTTTTAACATTTATACGGAATATTAAAATTTTTTATAATAACACTGAATTTCAGAAATTTCATAAAATCGACGCCCAGAATTTGTAATGGAGTTGTAAACTGTTACAATTCACTCTATTTACTAATTTAAATTCCTTTGTTAAATTGATACTTTTTTTTTGTTTATTCTAACGAATTGGTATAAAGATGTATCAATGTTTCGATAAAAAAAAGAAAAATTTCCATGACAATTCATGGAAATCATATTTTTAGTTCATTATCCATTACCCATAATTTTGTTTACAGCGCTTTTAACAATTTTTTTTAAATTTTTTTAAATTTTTTATAAAGATTCAACATTTCAATATTCCTACAAAAATACATATCAAATTATTTACGGAATAAATACAAAAATATATAAAACATAAAAAAATATATATAATATGTATAATATAAAAAGTGAGGAATCGATCATTTCCATTTCTTTTATAATTCTTCTCGTTTTTTTTTTTAATATACGAATATCCGTCTGGTATTACAATTTGTTAAACCAGCTTACATAGAATCGTACCACGGCGTTTATTTATCCTTTAACTGAGAAATCTAATCAGGATGTTGAACAGCACATTGAATTGTTTCCGAACTTCCCTAGTGTATCACTTGTCTATGTCTGACCATTACTGGACGAATCCATTAGCGTATCGCTCCTTGATCACTCTTGGCGGTTGCCCCTCGTTTGCTTCATCCCTTTTTTTCGCTCCCTCGTATCTGGAATGACCGACTAGACGGGGAGTGGTTGCTTCGCAGCAGACCGATCGTTTCTGGACTCCTTTTCGTATCCACCGATGGAGAAGCCAGTGGGATTTGTACCGGAACGCCAGTTAAATAAGGGTAGGATTTAGCCGCGGCTAAGTTCGTCGTAGCAATTTGTTCGCGGTGCTCGAGCAGCAAAATCCCACAGCGAAAGGGACCAAAAGTGGAATCGTGTGCAGCCAAAAGTCGAGAGAACTGGACTTGCTTGGTCACCGCACACACTATATAATACAGCCATGGGAAAATCGCCAACGTTTCAGTTATCTCGTCGTCGTCGTCGACAGCCAGGATGGCAGATTTGTAGGCTCCGTTTGCCTTTCGCTTACGTGCACTTAACTAACTCTACATATTCCTAAGACCCTTATGAATTGCAAGTGAAACTACAGAATTTTTATTTTTCCGACAAAAAAATAAAAGTAACAGATTTCTTCAACAGTGTTTTAAGTAGGTAGAAATTTTTTTATTTTAAGTGGATAAGACATATAAATAAATAATATATCATAGAAAATAGAACCGACAGTGCTGAAGGACCTCGGTCGATGGCCTGTTGGCAATATGTATATATTAGGGTGGTCCATTTTGACACAATATTTTTTTTTAACGAGGCACCCCTCCCAACTGTTCTCTATTATGAAAAATAATTCCTTGCAAATCATTGATGAGATAAAAAATATGTAGAGGTCGCGACGAAATTTAAAAATTTTCTTTTTTTAATAATTTTTTTCAGTGAAAGTTCTTATATATATGTTTACATTTTTTGCATTATCCGAGTGCAGAGATTCTGGATATCACTGCGACAGTCCGTTATTGTTTTATGGTAGTTTTGGAGTACGAAATAATTGCAACTGCTAAAAATATGTGCTGTGAAAGTGAAAAATAGAGGTTGAGCAAATATTTTTAAAAAATTCAACATGCCATAAAATTTCAACCCCTAAGCGAATTAATGCCAAATTAAATCCCAAACTTTGTCTCATAATATTCTACCTGTAAGCCAAATTGCAATTAGATATCTAAAGAATTATGGACCTTTGAATAAAAATAAACTTAAAAAAAAATTATAAAATTATAATCATCAAATAATAAAATTATCTCAGTGAATCTCTATCTGTGTAATATGATGTATTTAACCCAGAAAAACTGTTATATAAAAACTAAAAAATTCTCGTAAAAAGAGCGACTGTTGATTCTAAACATTTGATCATTCCGCACCATTATTGTTGTTATAGAGTGTCTCATAATATACTTAATTGTTTCCGGCATCTCCAGAATGTAATTTGTTCATCCTGTGACCAAATGTTTATTATTATCATTCACTGTTTTTACGAGAATTTTTTAGCTTTTATATACCACAGTTTTTCTGTAATAAATATGTCACATCACTCCAGTAGCGGTGTTTGTAATTTTTTTTTAAGTTTCTTTTCGTTCCGACTTCCACAATTTTGCAGATATTTAGCTGAAATTTGGTACACAAGTAGACTATTATCAGACAGGATTTGGAATTTAATTCGGCGTTAATCCGCTTAGAGATAAAATTTTTATGACATTTTGAATTTTTTTAAATATCTGCTCATCCTCTAATTTTGTCTTTCACAGCCCACATTTTTCGCAGTTGCAATTATTTCGTACTCTAAAGCTACCATAAAATAATAACGGACTGTCGGAGTGATATCCAGTGTCTCTACACTCATGTAATGCAAAAAATGTAAAGATAGACATGAGAATTTTCACTAAAAAAAATGTTTAAAACAAGAAAATTTGAAAATTCCGTCGCGACCTCTACATATTTTTTATCACATCGATGATTTACGAGGAATTATTTTTCGTATTAGAGAACAGTTATGAGAGGTGCCTCGTAAAAAAAAATATCGTGCAAAAATGGGACCACCCTAGTATATATGCAAATAGGAAAAAAAACTTGTATTATATAATCACGTCACAACCCCTCGAATGTATTGTCTATGAACACACTTACTACTACTAGAACCGACAGCAGTGGACGTGCGGTCGGTGTGTGGCTTCGGCGGTCCCCAGAGTTCAGCAGTATTTCTTGCGTCCATAACTTGGATGGGTGACCGCTTAGCCGCGCACTGATTTGCACGCCAACTGTTGAGCGTGAGGCAGTTTTTCTGAGTTTCTAATGTATTCTCATACCGTAGAAACTCAGCAAAAATAAAGCCGCCTTTATCGGCCAGGTTTTTCGTAGTTTTCCTGTGCCCTCGGGCCAACAAATGCAATACAGTAGTGCATTAGAAAGAGTGGCTGCGGAGAACACTCTAGGTGAGGTTCGAGGAATGGAATTGGGAATGAAGGGAGGGAATAGTAAAAGCCAATAGGCATACTGAAGAATAAGCAATAAAATATATTATAGAAAATAATTGAGTTTATACTACAATTCACTAGACTCAATTTGAGCACTTTCTTTTTTTTTGTGTGTGTGACCAGATGTCTGTTATGAAAAATGGAACACTTAGAATTTTCGATAACATTTTTAATAATACAAAAAATAAAATTCGAAATTTCGCCTCAAGTCAAGGTGAAAGATCTTATTTTAAATCACACGTATCCGCAAAAATCAGAAAGTTTGATTTTTATAAAAATGCTATCGATTTTGTTAAACAGTTTTTGTTTTTATGAATCTAATTGCAATTTTTCATCATTGTTATTGTACAAAATCAATATTTTGAGTGTCTTGAATGAAGTGAATTTTTTAATATTATTTTCTTGTCTCAAAATACGAAAATGTTGATCAATTCAAAACTTTAGATTAGCTTCTAAAATATCCTTAAGCATTGATACATTTATTCGTCTAGTAAAGGGAGCAAAATAATTCTATACATAATAATTTTAGGTTTTGAGAATATTTGTATTACAGAAGCGGACACCGCATAACTTATAGAATTTTATCTTTAACTCTTAGCATAAAATAAGCTTTTCCCTCCCGATGTTGAAAAGTCTTGTACGACGATTCAGTCCGCCGATCATGTCGAAAGCTCCCACAAAGCTTACGAGCCCAGGTTTCGGGATGATTCGGCGAGACGGAGAAAGACGGAAACACAGAAACGTTTTCAAGTCACAATGAAATTGACAAAAGTTTCGTCGGAAGGTTTGGCGAGAAGAACGAAGCCCGATTTCTATAAGAGAAAGAGAGAGAGAAAAAGCTTTCCCTCAGCTATATCCTTCGAGGAATATGCATAACGTTCAAAAATTGGATTTCGCCAAGTTGCCCGAAAGGGGTTGCAAGAGAGGATCGAGCTATCGCAGAGAGTTTACGAATATATGTATATATATACATATACATGTAGACTTTCCGGATGGTTCTTGGAGCCGCTTCCAAAGTTAGTTTCCGTGGCGTGTCTATATTCGCCGAAGAAATATATACTCCAATACTCGTAGCCTCGCACTTTTCATTTCAGGCCATATGGGCCGAGTGGCTCTGCGTAACGTATGAGAACGTGACTCCCTCAATATCACTCTCGGCAGTCTATGGCTATATAAGGTACGGAAAAATGGGCTAAAGGTTGATTTTAGCAGCCAAGGATTTGCTCGAAAGAAAAAGTATTGAAAATCATTTTTTTAGTTAATAATAATGAAGTATTAGGCTTAAGATTTTCCTTTTTGTAAAAAGAGAAATATATTCTTAAAGTAAATTATAATTATTGTTGAAAGAATTAAAATGGGCTTAAAGGTAATTTTAGCAGCGAAGGATTTGCTCGGATGAAGAAGTATTGAAAATCATTTTTTTAGTTGATAATAATGAAGTATTAGGCTTAAGATTTTTCATTTTGTAAAAAGGGAAATATATTCTTAAAGTAAATTATAATCATTGTTAAAAGAATTAAAATGGGCTTAAAGGTGATTTTAGCAGCCAAGGATTTGCTCGAATGAAGAAGTATTGAAAATCATTTTTTAGTTAATAATGATGAAGTATTACGCTTACAATTTTTCTTTTTGTAAAAAGAGAAATATATTCTTAAAGTAAATTATAATTATCGTTGAAAAAATTAAAATGGGCTTAAAGGTGATTTTAGCAGTCAAGAATTTGCTCGAAAGAAGAAGTATTGAAAATCATTTTTTTAGTTTATAATAATGAAGTATCAGGCTTAAGATTTTTCTTTTTGTAAAAAGAGAAATATATTCTTAAAGTAAATTATAATTATTGTTAAAAGAATTTAAATGGGCTTAAAAGTGATTTTAGCAGCCAAGGATTTGCTCGAAAGCAGAAGTATTGAAAATCATTTTTTTAGTTAATAATGATGAAGTATTAGGCCTACGATTTTTTGTTTTTGTAAAAAGAGAAAGATATTCTTAAAGTAAATTATAATTATTTTTAAAAGAATTTAAATGGGTTTAAGGGTGATTTTAGCAGCCAAGGATTCTTTCGAATAAAAAGCACTTTTTTATACTAAAATAATGAGTAAGTGTCCAAGAAGGTAATTATAAAAGAACGTCCTTTTTGCTCTGGCATTAATATATGGCGAATCACGGGAATGTTATTTTAGAGATAGAACCAACAAGAGCCTAGGAACACGCAAAAAAATCGTCCCCGCAAAACACGTTTTCCGATTAAATACAAATTTTTTGCGACATTTTTTCCAGAAATCATAATTTTAATATGTATTCTTTCTCCAGCGAATACGAATGTCAGCAAATTTTAACAATAGAACCAACAGCAACCGAGAAAAACATAAATGAAAAATGAGTCGAAAATACATTATCGCCCGGGATTTATATCGCAGCTGATGCTTTTAAATATGCAAGAGTTTTCATTCGATAGACTGACATGGTTTTTGATGCCCTAGTCCGTGTTCCGTGGAAGCTGATAACATTTCTTCCATCCATTCGCACATAGCTGACACTCCTATTACGAGGAACGAAAGAGAAACCGAGGGGAGGAGAGACCCTTTAGAGTGTTTCCCTCTCTTCGTATGAATTTTGAAGAAGAAGACCTCTTTTGCCTCTGTGCATTATTTATTGAGCCCTATACAGCCCAGGTAACTGTACACATTGCTATAGACACTTTAAGGGGGGCTGCGCAAACATTTTAGCAGTCTTACACCTCGACTATATGATGTGTACGTTCGTCTGCGACATTTCTTTCTCTCGGATCAGCTACAAGGTGTCTGCAAATACCTGAATCTTCACTGATGAGTGAATCAATAATTTCTATTCAGAGAAATGGTTTTACATCTCTCAGAAATAAACTACCAACAGCTAAAGACAATATTTCACTGAAAAAGTATCGAAAATATTCTTTTGAATAAATTAATAATAATTTATCATTATATTATTATAGTTATTAAATATTTGATAATATCATAAATTAACTATATTTATAAATATTAAATATTATAGTTAATAAATTATTAATAAAAGTGATAATTCAATTATTTTTCAGAAACTCATCTTAATTCAAAATTAATTTGTGAAAAATCGATTGTATTAATAATTAACTTAAAAAATAAATCCAACTTAAATTTTATTTTCGGACAATCAATTTAATTTGGAGTATATTTTCATAAAACCATTCAAGTTTGAAATTCCTTGCAATTAAAAAAAATGCCTGCAAAGTGGAACTTTGCAAATTGCTTCTTCATTATTTTTTATCTTTTACAAAGCTACCCGTGTAGAAAAATAGTTGGGGCTCTGACTTGGCCCTTTCTAGTTTGCCCCAGTTCTATTAGGGGCCCTATTAGGCTAATCACGCTTGAAGTACGGAGCCTTTAGAGGCTCAATATGGGCGACTCTAGTGAGCGTTCCACATTTAAGCCTGATTAGGCCCCGAAGTTTGTCGTGGCCGCCTGTGTTGAGCCTAGTAGGGTTCTAGAGTAGATTCCCTATTGTGGATGCCACGTTTATACCTAAAAAGGCCCCTTATTTAATCGCGGCTGCCCAAACTAATTTCTGCACGGGTACCTATGAGCAAGTATGTTAATCGATTTTGGCTTCCTCATGGAGAAAGCTTTGTAAAAAGAGAAAAATAATGAGGAAGCAATTTGCAAAGTTCCACTCTGAGGGGTTTGTTTATGCTCTAGAAATTTTTGTAAAAAATTAAAGCGTTGTAGAATTTCATCCGTTTAACCGACTTTTCTCAAATTTATATTAAAAGTACAAGGTACTATGGTAGTGCATATGTGGACAAAATTAGAACCCGGTATCTCGTAATTTACACGAGCCAGCGCGAGAACGAGTTTTGTCGAAAAAATCAAAACGCCATAAAATTTGAACGGCTGGACAGATTTGCGTCAAATTCGTACTCAAATCTTTTTCGATGATAGTTCATATGTGAACAAAATTTAAGCTAAATCTGTGACGGATTTTAAAAAATTTCGTTACACCATTTTTGTTATTTCATATTCACCAAAATCGGAATTTACCGCCATACCGACAGTTCCTTTGACTAAATTCATCACTGATAATCAATTATCGCAAAATCATGTCGAAAATTGCAGCCGGATATCTCAGAATTTATAGGAGATAAAGTTCTGAAGACATTTAGAAAAAATTGAAATTCCAATAAAATTAGAGCCACTCTATCGATTCTCGCCATACTTGGAACACATTATAGTATAATGGTCGTCCGTTTACGTATAAATTTCAGCCCAATATTTCTTAATTTGCAAAAGGTATAGTGTGAAAACGTTTATTTCAAAATTTTCAAAATACTGTAAAATTTGCATTTTCCAACCGATTCGGGTCAACTACAATCCCAAACATTGTTGTATGACACACCACTTGCGTGTCAAATTTGACAAAGATGCATCTAAAATTACGCCAGTTATCGTGCTTACAAGCAAATCTGCACATGCACACACACACACATACACATACAGACAGTTTTTTCTAAATTATTTTTCTCAACGTTTTGAAACATTCTGAATGTCCTGACATGAAAATTACGAAAACAAAAAATGTGTCACGAACACAAAAGTATCCTCTATGAGGAAGCAAAATTAAATTCATATAATACTTTCATAAATCTTATAAAAAATCAATTTACCTAAAATATATTATTTTTCACGAATGCGACTTACGACTTACAAAAGCCATGGTTTAAAAATGCTTCAACTGTCGTGCAGGTTGACTGGAGATAAAGTTCCATCACCTGCAGCACCAAGTGTAACACTGGATAAAATGTTTGACGAGGTAGAATCGCCACGTGACAGGATGGTAGAATGCGTTCATTCATGAAGTGAGAAAACACACACGCATGTGTGACAACATATGGGACCGTATTTCCCTGGCTGTAGCGGGCCGCGAGGGTTGAGCTGAGAGAATAAGCAGTGGTGAAGTGGCAAGGGGTGAGAATGCACCAGGGAGAGTGAGAAATGCATAGAGTGACAGTAGAGACTCACACGAGAAATATGATGTCGCACCAGGCGAAAGGCTATGGCGAAGATGAATGTGTGTACCAGACGAGAGACACGAGAAATCCCGGATAACGTATTTTCGCGGTTGTACGGTAGAATGCCAAGGCACGAAGAGGGAAAGGAATGAAGAACGGTGAAGTGTGAGCGGAGAGAAACGGCTTTGAGAAAGAGGGACACGAGGCACGACGCGAGTCAACGAGAATGCCGCGAGGATTAACTCACGCTCTTGAGCGATTACTTCGGCGCGTGCCGCTCCTCATCTTCCACGCTTCACTGCTCGCGCTGCCTTCCCGCTTTTCTCCGACAACATTTCTCCCATTGGTGTGCTGCCTCTGTTATTTCTCCTGAGCTGACGCCGGAACCTCCATCCTGACTGCATGCATAATTATCTCTGTGACGTGCCAAAATGAGCTTGGAGTTAAATGTCAAATAAATAAAGTAAGAATTTGCATATTGGTTGAACATTATTTTTAATTTTTTTACAAATCTCCCTCGATGAGAAGGTATTTTCGCCGATTTTGGCTTCCTCATAGAGGAAGCTTTGTAAAAAAGTTAAAAATAGTGGGGAAGCAATTTGCAACCCAGCAGAGAAATATATATGGGGCATTCCATCCCCTGGGCTTGACCCTCGACCTCCCCGATTTGGCTCGCAATTTTTTTGTAGAATTGGTTTGACCCTCGAATGCACCAGATTTTTATTTTTTATTTTTTCTATGCAAATTTTTTTTTAAATATTTTTTTATAGTGACATATCGAATGCTATTATTTAAAAATATAAAAAATACATTGTTTTATATCAAAGTTTTCTGGGTTATAGCCAAAGTGGGCAAGATTTTTCTTCTTACAGCTTTTAAGTTTTTTTAATTTAAAAAAATTATTAAAAAATAGAAAAAAATTAATCTACTACAGGCGACTGGTCAAACGTTTATTTATGTAAACTCGGATTTTTTTAGGATTTCCACAGATTTTTAGGGCTTTTTCAAATTTTTAGGAACTAAAACTATTCCAACACAATACAAGCCACATTCTAGCACCAACATGTCGTAATTAAAAAATCTGAAACATACTCTGTTGAATGTTAAAATTTTCTAGCTTAGAGCCAAAGTGGGAAAGATTTTTCTTCATATAATATTTAAGCTTTATCAGTAATTAAAAAAATTATAAAACAATATCTAAAAAATCAATCTACAATGGACGGCTTCACGGAAAAAAAGGCTTGGTTGGAACAACCAAGTGCCTTGGTTATATATGCGCCAGACAATTAATTGGTTAGACCAACCAAGTTATTTGTTAGGCTACCAATTTCTTGGTTGGACTAACCAAGTCACTTGTTAAGCTAACCAAGTGATTAGTCCAAGTTGGTTAGTCCAACCAAGCAATTGGTAGCCTAACAAATAATTTGGTTGGTCTAACCAATTAATTGTCTGGTGCATATATAACCAAGGCACTTGGTTATTCCAACCAAGCCTTTTTTCCGTGTTGTCAAACGTTTGTGTATATGGAACTGTATTTTTCATAATTTTTTCAGATTTTTTAATTATGGCATGCTGGTACTAGAATGAGGCCTGTATAGTGTTGGAATAGTTTTAGTTCAGAAAAATTCCTAGAAATCTGAAGAGATTCTAAAAAAATCCGAGTTTACATAAATAAGCGTTTGAACAGTCGCCTGTAGTACATTTTTTAAAATATTTTTTAAAATGAAAAAAACTTAAAAACTGTAAGAAGAAAAATCTTGCCCACTTTGGCTATAAACGAGAAAATGTTGATATTCAACAATGTATTTTTTAGAATTTTTTTCAGATTTTTAAATTACGGCATTCTATATGTCACTTTAAAAAAGTAAAAAAAAATTGCATAGACAAAGTATAAAAATAAAATCTGGTGCATTTGAGGGTCTAGTCAATTCTTTAAAAAATTACAAGCCACATCGGGGTGGTCGAGGGTCAGACTCAAGTCGAATCCAGATGGAATGCCGCATATATTTAGCGCCAAAAAGTTCTATATGTCGAATATAGTATGCGTATATTTCTATTTCCAGGTGGGAAGGCTCTTCGTTGCATCCTTGTTTTAAATAAATTTGAAAAAATGAAGTTTAGCGGATTTTTAGTTATCAAGGAATAACAAGAATAAATTAGAATTCGTATGTAATCCGAACTCTTCTGCCGATCTCCACTAAATGATGTATCTAGTATTACTGAATATGATTCTTTTTACGTAGTACATTTGGGCTCACTATTTATGATTTGCAAAAGTTAATGCAATAACGTACATTTAGTTATTTATTTAAAAACTCCACAAAACACAATAAGCTTTTTCCGATTTTAGCCAAATTCAAGACCAAACAATATTAAATGCACCTGCAATTATGAACAACTATTGAGCAAAATATCGTAAATTTTACGAAAGTTAGAGCGACCACACACTTTTTTGAAAAAATGTACAAAGCCATATTATCTACATTTCTGCATATATTGCCAATTCGATTGGTTGAGTTGTTCGTTAGTTATAGGCGAATGAATTTTCAAAGCTGTACACAGACACACATGAACTTTTTCTCTAGACTACTTTTTTCGACGTTTTGGACAATTCCGAGTATACTGACATGAAAATCTCGAAAAAAAAGGCACGTACATTTTTTAATGAATTCTGTGTTTTAACGACAGGGAAACATATGGTGTTTCACAGGGGAAAAAACATGGGAAGTCTAGATAACAGGGTTTTTTTTTGTAGTTACTGAATTTTTTAATGATATCCCAAAAAAAGTGGCTGTTTTATATTCAGCGGTAAGTATTCCGATTTCATATGCTTTTAAAACGTTGTAAATGATTTTTTAAATTCATTTCTTTCTCACACCCCTCGAAAAGATAAAATCCTGAAAACTCAGCATTTTTTAAAGAATAACACTACTATATGTAGCATTCTCTGTCAGTTCAGCCACTTTTTTTCGACCCTCTCCGATTTGCCCTGTAATTGGTTACATGAATGTACCACTAAAAGACACTCTATGTGAATCATTTCAGAATTTTAAAAATAATTTTTTAGAAAATGTCTTTTTTTATTCAAGTGCAAATATCTCAGAATTTTGAAGTTACTGAAAAAAAATGTCAGCACATAAAAGTTGTCGTTTATTGTTAGCTTTGGAGCGGAATATTCCAAATAATTGTTACATTCCTGTGAGTATGATTTTTTTCCGAAAAATGGAGGAATTATTTTTTAATTAAAAAAAGGATATTTTTTTTTACTGAAAAAATTACAGAGTATTGCTACATGACTGTTAATATCACAAAAAAATCGCCAAAGTGGCCCCGATCAATCTTCTGGTATTAAAAAAAGCATTTGGGTGAAAGTTCCGAAAAACGGGGGCATTATTATTTTTTTGATAAAAAAAACGTTTACTTTTTTTTGGCTAATAAAATTACAGAGTATTCTTGCATGACTGTAGATATTGCAAAAAAATCATCAGAGTGGTACGGATCGAGCTTACGGTATTAAAAAAAATTATTCGTGTCGAATTTTCGAAAAACGGGGGAATTATTTTTTTTATACCGGAAGATCGATCCGTACCACTCTGATGATTTTTTTTGCAATATCTACAGTCATGCAAGAATACTCGGTAATTTTATTAGCCAAAAAAAAGTAACCTTTTTTTATCAAAAAAATAATAATGCCCCCGTTTTTCAGAACTTCCACACAAATGCATTTTTTAATACCAGAAGATCAATCGGTGCCACTCTGGCGATTTTTTTGTGATATCAACAGTCATGTAGCAATACTCTGTAATTTTTTCAGTAAAAAAAAATATCCTTTTTTTAATTAAAAAATAATTCCTCCATTTTTCGGAAAGAAATCATACGCACAGGAACGTGACAATTATTTGGAATATTCCGCTCGAAAGCTAACAATAAACGACAACTTTTATGTGGACATTTTTTTTCATTAACTTCAAAATTCTGAGATATTTGCACTTGAATAAAAAAAGTTATTTTCTGAAAAATTATTTTTAAAAATCTGAAAAAATTCACATAGAGTGTCTTTTAGTGGTACATTCATATAATCGATTACAGGGCAAATCGGAGAGGGCCGAAAAAAAAGTGGCTGAATTGACAGAGAATGCTTCATATATAGGAATTACTTTGAAACATTAGTGAAAAAAAATGGAAAGGAATACAAAAATTTGTATTTTTTGCTTTTTTATCCTTAAAAATCTGTGAACAATTCAAGTCTGAACGGAATCTAATTAATCACGTGGCTTTTTAAAGCTTCATTAATTACAAAGAATAACAGTGCTTCTGAAAGTCACTTCGCCATTCTTTTCAAAAGTTACACCCGGTATAGACATATTTTTTTTAAGCGATATATCTATACATTCTGCCCCTCTGAACACGAAATTGCTATTCATTTGGTCGAGGAATTTAAAAAATGTTATTAAAAGACCCAAAAAGTTTACATATTTTTAACCAGCACAAGTTTTCCGATGAGATCTGGGATGAGATGAGACCTTAATACCACATTGAGGTCGAAAAAAACATTAATTTAATCCCCAAAAACACTGAAAGACGATAAATCAACCCGAAAGGGCATTTTAGACAATAATACATTGTTTTTCGAGTCATTAGACAATCCCCATGAACCCACGTCAATCAGTCAGTTAATTTCACCGTTTGCAGGGAAAACCAAAAGTCCAGAACCCAGACAAACAGATATACGGAAAAAGGGTGGCGAAGTGCAAAACTTGAAAGAGAGGGATGATTGTGAGAGCGTTGGCGCACCCTTAAAGCGAAATTGTGTGTTCCTAATGCCGGACCTGTTACGAGAGAGACTCCCGAAAAGAGCAAAGAATGCTGACCTGAATTCAGTGCGACAATAATACAGTAGGAACTGGGTTGTTCAGCGAAATTAAAATACCCAAAATTATAAAATAGTAAAATATATAAAATACTTCAAAGTTAATTAAATCTCATAATCTTCTCCAAAAATTGACAGAATAATTAGAAAAATCACAAATCATATTAAGAGAAAAATCATACTTAAAATGAAACAAGAAATTTTTCACGTTAAAAAACCTAAAAAAATCCTTAAGTATGTTTTTACTAAAAATGATTCTTTTAAACTAATAGGTAGCAAAGTTCAAAACTCTCATGAGGAGATGCATAGAAAAAGGGTGACGAAGCGCAAAAGTTAAAAGAGAGGGAAGGCCATGAGCGTCTGAGCGGACGTCGGCACACCTTTATAGCGAAATTGTATGTCCCTAATACCGGACCTGTTACGAGAGAGGCTCGGGAAGGAAGCAAAGAATGCTGAGCCGCGTTCACTGCTACGGTAACACAGTTACGGTCGGCCGACCTGGCGTGTACCATTCCTATATGGCTACAACTACCACTGATGCCATGAAAGCTGCTGCTGCTACTGCTGCTTGCTTGCTTTACGATCCGCACGGGCTTCGCTGAAGAAGCGATCTACGAGCTTCCGGCAGGACGCCAGAGCATTATTTACGCCGCGAAACAAGTCCAATAAACACGGCAGCCCCCGGAATAAAGGAGCGAGACAACACGATGGGGCAAAAGCGAGAGAAATGGTAAAGGAAGAGAAAAATAACAAAAAAATAAAGAAGAAAGGCTTCCACTCTTCAGGGGTATGGGACGTAGGACGACGATACTTTTTATTTACGAGAGACGGGGGTGCTACGGTTGGGACTCAACGGCACGTTTGGTCCCACTGTGCACCAGAAATATCCTCGGACCTGCCACTGGATTTTACGTTTCCGAAGTACGAAAATGGCCAACACTTCCGCTTACTATAGTTGTCGGGTATGTGGAGTTTATGGCGTTCCATGGTTAAGCATCGAGGCTTAAAATTACCGGATTTCACACTTGAGCAAAATGTTTTTCTAAAAATAGATTTCAGTCAACGGAAAATGGCTATTTTTTTTATGGCGAGAATTTCAAAGAATAAAATTCTGAATTTTTAACAATTACACTTTTTTCGTAAAACTAGTAATTAACAATAAGTAAATTCCAACCAACAAGAAATTTTTGTAGGTTATTCAGGACGAAATTTTTTGTCAAGAGTTCAAATATTAGAAAATATTTATTACTGGGCAGCAATTTTTCAACATTTCAATTATTTTACAACGGTTTGATTTTTAAGCACTTTAATCAAGTACTTCAGCATTTTTTTTCGAAAAATCTAAATATTTGTCTCCCGTAATTTTTGGCGCTTTTACTAATTTCATTTTCCGCTCAGAAAACGTTTTCGTTGGGATTTAGAGATCTGAAATCTCTATATATGCATATATAAGTACATTGAAAAAGCGCTCGTCTCTCCTGTTCTCATATTAAAGTGCGTTTCTCGCAGTATTTCAACACCTTTGAGAATACACACTACGGTGAGTCACCAAGAATTATTCATCAACGCAGCTTCTCAGCTTCCGAGAGTAATACATGCACACCTATTCTATATATATATGATGATGCTTATACGGAGCGTAGATTGCGGATTCATTTCGAGCCCGTACGGGTACGTGCGAAAGCTTGGAGCTAACACCAAGTCTTTAGCTTCGTGACTTGATGGAGGCAAACTATGCACTGAAAATACATAGTGATTGTATGGACCAAATACTTAATCTAAAATCTCACCGAAATAGTAAAAATTAATTATTATTAGCATTATCTGTAGTTTTTATTATATGAAGTTTATCTTTAAATAATTGAAATGAAAACCAAATGTTCATAAGATAATACTATTGTTATTATTACTGCAAGCTGCTGATAATTGCCAAAAAAATAATTATTATTGTGTCAATTATACGATAAATGTTTCTCGAACGAAAATGATTGATTTATTTTTGTGTGCTTAAATTATGACAATCGTTCATTAAATCGACACATCAAAAATTTTCTGTCGAAATAACAGTTTTCTTTTTTCTTTTTTTTTAAGAAAGGGTTGATGATTAATCGATGGTTTCTGCTTTTAGCACGGAGGATTTACATACTCATTAGAGAATTCAGCAGGACTATTGTTATGATGGGTATAAAGTGTGGTTAAAACGGGCTTTTCTATAGAACTCGAGGGTAAAATCTCTCGGTTGTGACTAATGGGTTTCTCAGCTCTCTTCGACTACCGATAATAAATATATCTATATCACGTAGCTTGAGTCAGCAGACAGAAACGCCGTCGCATTGTGTCGCTGGAGGCCAAAGCAATCGATCTAATTTTTTTCGTTTATTTCACCCCCAAGTCCAAATCTTCCCGGCAAACAGACCAGAATTCTAATCTAACTATATATTGTTACATTTATATGGACGACATTCGTGCTGATAATCTTTCCTTGACAGATTATCGATCTACTGGATAACTTTAATTAATCGCCTTGACAATGACAAAGTGAAGCGGACCATTTTTTTTTAACAAAAAATAGCAAAAACCTTTTTATTTTTTGACCGATTTTGGAATCTCTTGATGCATTAGAAAGATCGTGAGTGGAAATTTAAGATGCCTTTCCGTTTGTCTCAATATCTCTATTTTATGGAATTTACAGCAATTTCAATACTAGTGGAAAAAAATGAAAAGGCTGAAAATGTAGAAAAAGTAGAACTTTCCAGATTGCTTCCTCATTATTGTTGGATTTTTACAAATCTACCTCTATGTCGAAGCATGTTTATCTATTTTGGCTTCCTCATAGAGGAAGCTTTGTAAAAATCCAATAATAATGAGGAAGCAATTTGCAAAGTTCTACTTTGCAGCCTTGTTTAAGAAATTTTTAAATGGCATTAGTTTAGAACCCCTTGACAGATTCTCGCCAGATTCGAACTGATGCTTAGTTTACCCACACTCTACTTGTGGACCAAATTTGAGGCCGATATCTTAAAAATTGCGGAAGTTAGAGCACGAATAAAAAATTCAAACTGCCATAAATTTTAAACCCCTCAACGGATTGACACCAAATTTAATCCCAAATACTATTTGATAACAGTCCACCTCTGGTCCAAGTTTGAGCCGGATATCATAAAAATTGCGGGAGTTAGAGCGCGAGCTGACATTCTGCAAAAAATTCAAAATGTCATAAATTTTGAACACCTTGATGGATTAACTGCAAATTCAATCCCATACCTTGTTTAACGATAGTTTACTCGTGGTTCAAATTGAGCCCGATATCTTAAAAATTGCGACGGCTATCGTGCTAACAAAAAATTGTGCACACACACACACACACACACACACTTTTTCTAAACCACTTTTCTCGGCGTTTTAGACCATTCTCTGTCCTGCCATGAAAATCTCGAAAAAAAAATTTTCACGAAAACAAAGCTTCCTCTAGTAGGAAGCAAAAATGTATGCTTTTTCTTGGAAGAACTGTTCAAATTTTTTAAAATAAGAGTGGTTTCATTGTCTTGGGATTTAATCATTTTGGGCAAAATACAAGAGATTGCAAAGGGATTTTTGAAAAAAATTGTTAGCTGGACAGGTTAGAAAAAAAAATACAATAAAAAAAAATAAATCCCAATAGAATATTTTTTCAGTCGTGAAAAAATTGGCAATTCGGAGACTCTACAGAACCCAACTCTACACAACACCAACTCTACACAGTGCATTGGTGAATGTGTAGAGTAGAGCTTGTGTAGAGTCGGGACTTTGGTGAATTGGGTACCGTGTAGAATCGGTGAAAATCTCGATTGATGGCGTTAAGGCTGTGTACAGTTTTTGCGTCAAAAAACGATCGTGTGCACAGTTTTGTCATGGCGAATTGAACACGCGTTGAATATATCTCGGGACAATATTGACGTGTCGAATTTTACTGGGGTTTGAATTTAAACGTTGAAAGTTTTGTTGGTGAGAGTTTTGCCGGTGGGAGTCTTGCCGATGTAAGTTTCGCCGGTGAGAGTTTTGCCAGTGATAGTTTCGCCGGTGAGAGTTTTGTGAATCGGTACTTGTGTAGAGTTGGTGTTGTGTAGAGTTGGTGTTGTGTAGAGTCGGTGCATGTGTAGAGTTGGTGTTGTGTAGAGTTGGGATGTGTAGATTTGGTGATGTGTAGAGTTGGGTTCTGTAGAGTCTGCGTATTGCCAAAAAAAATCTAAAGACTTTCGTGGAACTGCTACCGAACATTGCAGTCTAAATAATCGATTTTTGTCTCATAACTTAGCCAGAAAATGATCCCAACCTTCCGGCCTCCACCCCTCACCGAGTTAAAGCCGCAAGAGCAACAGCCAACTCAAACCAGTCGTGCTGTATGCTCGTAGATCTCTTGGCTCGTCGTAAACGGTCATAGATTTAAGCCAAGCTGTGGGTGTTGCTGCGGTGGAAGGACGAAGGAGGTATACATAGCGAGTTTACCATCCCCGTGTGTACCACTGCGTGTCGTTACGACTGAGAGTATCGCATATATAACACTAGAGTGTTCCAAAATTTTTGTTTTTTTTTCAGTTTTCTCTCCGTCTTACACCCAAAAAGTTTGTTTGAACTAAAAAAAGAATTCTCTCAAAAGTTGAGCGTTGTAGTTGATATGGAAAGCGCCCTATCATCGATTTGTAAAAAAACTTATGAAAAATTTATTTTTGTGCCCTTTACAGCAATCCAATTTTTTTTTTCCATTAGTATTACCCAATAAAAGTTTCTAAGTAATGTGAGTGCTTAAAAGCAATGAAAATAAAATTAATCAATAGTCAAGTGTAACGAAATACTTTTTTTCATATTGAATATTGAAGTTGCACCAATTTTCATTGTCATATTCGTAATTAGCAGGTCGAAACACATAAGTATACAAAATTCAAGATAAATTGGAGGCATTCCTTTAACACAACCAACAAAGCTCAAATATCATAAAAATGTTTAATATAGTGCAAAATAACTTTTCAAGTGTTTTTTTAAATGTCGATTTGCTCTAAAGGGCAAGAAAATCAATTTGTTTAATATCAATGAAACTCAATATTTATTAAATTATTAAAAAATTACATTTATTAAATAATATCGATGAAAATCAATATTTTTTTTACAAATCGATGTGAGGAGCTTTCCACATCGACGACAGCGCTCAACTTTTGGGAGAATTCTTATTTAGTTCAAACAATCTTTTTGAGGGGGTGAAACCAAGAAAAATCTAAAAAAAATTGTTTTGGAGGTCACTAGTAAATACATACCCGAGTAAAAATTTGGAACGTTACATCAGGCGTTAATCTGGTGCTACTACTGCCCTGGCAGGGCCTTCTTATGGCCCGATCAGGCACAAATCAGGCCCTGAAAATTTCTATTCGGGTATAAATGTAGACGCCTAAACGTATAACTGTACAACCTTTTAGAGGTACAGGAGTAAAGCGAGACAGAAGGGGAAGAAAATCGCCAACAAAAAAAATAAACCGTCTACTGCGTAAAATATTCCCGGGGGCGAATATTACAGCGGAAGTTCAGTAGCGTGCTCGCGCAGGATGTTGTGGGCTCACGCTGATTTGATGGACGACCGCGTGCAAAAGGAAAAGTCGCGCCGCGTCGGGCTTGCTTGGTTGCTTGCTAGCTTTCTGCTTCTCCACACTATCGCTCTGGCGGCGGTGTTGGATTCGGAACGGAGCAAACGAGCTCGACGTTTGTGGTCGTGTGTGAGCTGCTTTCTACGCTCCCGCTCGTTTTACCAAGCTCAGCGGGAATATACCGCGTGGAAGGGAAGCGGAGGTAAAATGGACTGCAACGTTTTAAAAAATGTTAGCCATTCCAAGATTTTTCTATTTTTTTTCTGCTTTTTCCCAACGATTTGTGAAAAAGGAAAGACATATGGAAAAAAATACTGTCTCATTGGAATGCTACATTTTTTCAATGATTTGCATTCTAAGAATAATTTCGTAAAAATATCCTTAAAGAATCTCTACTCCGACGAATTTTCATCCACTTTTTAAAAACATAGAAAAAAACGAAAAAAAATAATCACTGTATTCTCAAGTTATCGAATAATGTATTCTACGAGGTGAATATCCAATATCCTATAAAATTAATTGAACCATCTTTTTTCTACTATTTTATCAATAACTTTTCAGCTTCCTTATTACTTGAAATCAATATTCTCAAAATCTCCAATAACATTAATATTATTTTCTTTTGTACAGATCGCAACAAGTAAAAATACTCGTTATAAAAAAATAAAATTATTATAATTCGTGTATGAAATTTTTGCGGGACGAAGGTGTCCGATTGCATGACAATCTTGAAATCAAGAGACGCTGTAGCGATCCGACGCCAAGATAAATAAAGAAAATTAATGTTGCCGTCACACGACAATTTTGTCTGATCTTGACTGGGCGCTACTCCTGACCTGACCAGGCGTTACGGCTGCTTTATTATTCCCGAAGGCCGTTTATTATTATCACCGGCCGTTTTCAAATTGTAACTCGAATTATCTTTGACCACATGTCGCGAACGAAAAATGTATCAGGTTCAATGCTTTTTATTTATTTTTTTCTTTTAGTATATTATGTAACAAGAGTCGAAAGTTGGCGATTGCGACGAATGCGAGGCTTGCGGCCCCAGCGAAGCTAGGATAGTAATCACACGAGTCGCAACCCATGTACATATCAGTCTGGACGTCCCAGTTTGAAACTCGATCCTGGTCGGGATTGGCTCGGGTTTCCATAAATGGGTTATCCAACTTGGAATCTGAATAGATCCCAAATAGATTTCCGTTTACGCACTCGATGATAGTTTATCATCGATTAGGATTTGCTAGGGTTACCCTAAGAGAGCCGTCCTATTTAGAATCGGGATGGATTCCGGATCGGGACCCAATTCTGCAAGACGAGTTGTATTACCGTGCATCGGGATTTGTTAGGGTTACCCTAAGAGGGGTTCTACTTGGATTCTGAATAGAATTCAGATCGTCTTCCCGTTACTTAACGATTTGTGCGAAACTAATTTCACTTCACCCTTTATGCACTAAAATGTTATAGAATACACGTACGAAAAACTTGTCCTTAACTCGCGTGATTGTAACAACGCTGCCCATGCAGAAATTTCGACAGGGATCCAGCTGGAATCAGCTTGGTGTTCCCATCTTTCGAGAAGGATCCAGGTGGATCCAGCCTAGTACGCCTATCTAACGGCTGGAATCCAGTCAGCCATCGGATCGGATCCCATTTCGAGATCCCGATCGGAATCCAGTTTCCGCGCGTTACATCCCAAGTCTGGAATCCGATCCGATGACCGACTGGAATCCGACCCGAAGATGGGAATACCAGGCAGGATCCAGCTGGATTCCTTCCGAAATTTCTGCATGGGAAAGGTCAACTTTCGGTCCTTACTACATAATATAATTACTATTACTCTTGGATGTTATTATGCGCGCTCGCTCTATCATTGAGGGACTTAGAACAATTCGGGCTTTTGAGGGCCATTGAGGGACTTAGAAAAATCCGGGTTGCAGAGATCCTTAGGGACTTAGAATAATTGTTGGGTATGTCATTTGATCCCGGCCTGCTCGATTATTGACATGGTGGCGACGGCAACGAGATCATTTTGTAATATAGAGAGATAAGTAAAGTAATACAGCTACTCCTACATAAGTAAAAACAGGTTTGCTTGTGCGCAGCTCACAGATATTGGACTTTCGCCCCCTGAGAGTCAATTATTTTTACTATCGGCCCTGTTTTGCAAAGCAAAAATCATCGCAACTATGTTCAATGCAGTTGAAGCTGCCTGTTCACTGTTCATCCCGCAAAACTATCGTGCATAGCTAATTCATGCATTAGTTACAATAAGTATCGTGTGTAACGAACCCCAAGTTAACATTTAGATTCTCTTCGAAACCTGAAAGTGGCAGTCCCGCCGAGTAAGTCAAGGGTCATGAACCTTCGCAGAAAAAAAAACAGTATGGTCTCGACAAGAGTCTTGGCAAGGGTCTTGGAGTGCTATTAAAGAGTCACTTTATAGGATCTGATCCCCAACTCCTTTCGAAAATCTCGGCTAAAGATTTTATTTTATTTACAAAACTAGAACTTAGCAAATTGCTTCTTCATTATTTTTCATTTTTTACAAAGCTACCTCTACACTGAGAGAAAAATGTAGTAGAATAGTAGGTCAAACTATACCGATATAATTCTCAGGAGAGACGATCAGATCGATTGGTACTGGAAACTATGTATTTGATTAGTACAGCTATTATTATATTTGCAGCTATTATTTTTATAATTGTCGTAACTATAAAATATAATCGTCCCTTCTGGGAACCGTACTGTATGGTAAAAGTATGGTAAAACTATAGTATTGTTGTTTCAACCATGTATCTTTTTCTCAGTGTATGATGACGTATGCTATCATCCTCAATCGAGTTTGACTTCCTCATATAGGAAGCCAAGCACGATTAACATATGTCATCATAGAGGTAACATTGTAAAAATCGAAAATTAATGAGGAAACAATTTGCAAAGTTCTACTTTTTTAAATAAAATAAAATCTCCCTTTCCACTCCAAAACCCTTGCCAAGACTCTTGTCGAAATTGGCTCCCCATACCGTTTTTTTTCACGAGGAACCTCCAGAAATGGCAGATATTACGCACTTAAAGTGAACGGAGTTCACCTTGGTCTAAAATTTGTATATCTGAACCACCAATTAGGTTTTGCAGAGTGAAATGAGTTTCTTAGACCTGTGCATGAACTTTAAAAAGTGGCATAATTTACCCATTTTGATTGAACGAAGGGTCTATATTTCAAATCGGGAAGGGCCGAAAGTGACAATTGTAACTCACTTGGGCCGTAAACCTAACACTCGTCGCAATCGGCAACTTTCGGCCCTTGCTACAAAATATACTACTTTTTAAAATCTCTCTGCCCATTTTGCCCCTATCATCCTCACCACGGGGCTCGTCTACCCTCGCTGCGTACCCTCTGATAAATGCAGGCTTGGAGCTCGACATTCAGAGTACCACAACTCGAGCTCCTGTCACATTTTATTTGTAATACAGCTATTTTGCACCCTCTCGCTGTGCACGATTGCTGGTTTAGAGGGAAGAGAATTTGGCGCGTCCGTTGCAGTGTCCAGAACTGTTGTACTTTGCATGTACCGCTGTCAGAAAGTCGCTCCTGTTGTGCACTCACCAACTTTTCATTCGCCGCTGAGCGCCGGCCAGAGCGGCCGATAAAAATGTTCCGGAGCATATTTTAATTTACCGCTGCAACGCTCGTACAGGATAGTGCAAAAAAAAAATAGACAGCGGTGCATCTGCCCTCCGGACGAGCGTACAAGCCATATGCAACGCAGCAGCCTGTATTCGAGGAAGAAATGATGTACGCCGATTTTTCATTCACCGTACGTCGACCAGAATCTCGATGGTACGTCGTTGCCCCGGAATTTAAAGTGGAAAAAGCTGTAGACTTCAGCTACTCCTTTTTTTACGACAATATGTGGATGTTGTAGACACGTATGGTGACTCGCGAATTTATATTTTCTAAACGAAAACTTGATACATGAAAGAAGATTAAATTTTACTTCCAAGAGAGTTTGGTATTTTCATGAAAAAAAAAATTATCGTGGCGATATTAAACAGCGGAATTTTCGTCTCGATTAAAAAGAAATAGATTTTTTTTTAATTTTCCTTCAAAAAGAATTTGATATTCATTTTTTATAAAAATGGATATCGAATTGTTGAGGAAAGTGGTGGAAAAATAGAATTGGTATTATAGTAAGAAAAAAAGTCGCAATTACTGAATTTTTATTGAACTTTTTATTTTACTATTTTTGGGGATAAAATGAACGCGTTTTTTACTTCATTGTAGTATCAAGGTCTTATTTCGTCCAAAATTATCATCGGTGGCCAAAATTGAAAATTTTTGCGTACCCTAAAAACATATAGTGTCACGAAAATGATCAGAACTATTTAAAATAATGGATTTGCGATTCTCTTGAGTTTCTTTTCTTAATAATTACTCAGGCTTCAAACTGCCAAAGGTCGTGTCAGGTTTCGTTGAGTTTTAATATTTTTTACATATTTTTATCGATATGTTAAAAATTTCAAGTAAAAACCACAACGAAAAAGCATGTTTTTCACGGTTTCCCATTAAATTTTTCCCCTCGCCCTAATGATCAAGCTTGTTTTTCGCAATGTCTAATGAAATGCACGTTTCTACCATTTTCTGGGGTTCACCTATAACCCAAACAAATTTCAACTGAAAAAAATTGACAGATAGTGCATTTCAGCATGTCAGCATTATGAAAACTAATTAACGGAGGCTCTCTTGGGCGTTTGATCCGGCGCACAAAGGTTAAAAGCACGCAAAGGTAACGCTGTTAAGCGAGAGACCTCCCACCGTGGTTCTGTTGGTAAAGGAAGTGGCAGCGAACGCCAGCTCAGCTGCTGTGCATTTGTATATAAACCGTCGGAAACGCGGATCTGAGAGTGGTGCGATATGCTTGTATACACATAAATATATATCCATATATGGGACATTCCAAACCAACCCGTTTGACGCTTCATATTTTTAATTGGACTTGTTCCTATTATACTGACATGTACTACCCCGAAAACTGCCAAAAAGGAACTAATTTTTTCTTATACCTTGCTGTCGGACTTTGTTAATAAAACTGAAAAAAAAGTACTAGATAATTTAAAAAATTGAAAAGATCTCAAAAATTTTAATTTTAATTTATTTCCTAAAACCTGTTAGGATATAAATAAAAAGTCTATTTCCATTGCAATCATCGAAATAAAAAGGGAACGTCAAGGGTACTTTGCTTTTTTTGTTTTTAGGATCCAAAAAAATAATTGATATTTTTTAAAATTTTCTTCAAATTTTTTTATTATGGAGTTTTAACTTTTAATAATGACAAAGCCAACTGGCAAAACATTAAGAAAATAAGTTCACTGTTGGCCTTTTTCGGTGTGGTACAAGCCTGTAAAATAGGCGTAAACAGAGCTGGGCATAAAGTACTTAAAGTACTAATTACTTCAACAGCCACAGACGACGAACAATAAGGCAAAGTACTAAATATTTTTAATGCTGCGGTGATAGGGTAGACCTTGCCTAACTATTAATGAGCATAATGTTCGATACAATTTATACCCAGCTCTGGGCGTAAGTTCAATAAAAAATATGAAAGGTAAAATGTTCATCGAATTGGCTTGGAATACCCCATGTGTATATGAAGCAAAGGGAGATACTTTACTCGGGCTGTTTCGCACTGGTAGGGAGAAAATATTCAAAAAACGTGGAAAGGACGAGGAGAAAGGGAGAAAGAGACGATATCATGCCAAACGTGTAGTGGAGCTACGTGATCTCGCCAGAAACGGACAGCTAAAGCGAGCGCGTAAACTGTTTGGAGTACCGTGATATGTAAATGACATCGACGAGAGAACGGGGAGGATATGCAAGCCGGTATATGGTATTGCCGAGTGTAGTAGCACGCCGCACTGCACTACTTTATACTACTGGTTTGTGTTATACGTACTCGGTGCTAGAATGCACCATGTGCTATAATACTGCCGGAGGAAAAAGCCCCCGAGGATGCTACTTGTCGAAGCAAAGCAGCAACGTGTACGACTATCTCACAAATTTATTCACGTTGCCAATATTTGCTGAATATTGCTTTCGATTTGAGCCTCGTCTTTATTTGTAGCAATGCAGTATTAATACTTTATCTCTCTATACAGTAAAACTCATATTTTCCCCATTCGCAATTTTCCCTGGTCCTATATTTTTTTCCTGACGCGAAATTTTCCTCAAATATTTTTCGCTCAACAGAACAATTTTTGCTTTACACAAAATGTATTGTTGACATTTCCCGGCTCCATTGTCCGACGTAAAATTGATATTTTTCACTTAATTACTTTTTTTGTCTCACGCGGAATGATCTATCGACGTTTACCACTTGGTGGAACTATTTTTGCTTGATATCGAATATTCTCCTGGCATTTTCAGTTTCATGAAAATTTTTGTGCGTGACGCGAAATATTCCGCTTAACGGATCTTTTTTCTGATAATGGAATATATTGCCGAATTTTTCCACTGAACGAAATTTTTGTTCTGTCACGGTTTATTACCCTGACTTTTCCCCCTTAATGAATATCTTTCATAAGATCAAAATTTACGTATGCGAGGTTAATTGTTGCCACATTTTTTCATTCATACTAACGAATTTGTAGCGGTTTAACAGAAGTTCCCATAGCATTCTGCATTTCGTTTTAGCATTTCCGTGGCGAGTCATGACCATGACGTTGCAGAATTCTTGATTATGCGAATTCTATTAATACCAAGGGTTGCTGGGCGGGGTAACGACGTTTCTCAATTAAATGTAACAGGGTAGCCTTTCAAAATGTTCCAGAAGCGTACCAAAGACTTAGTTCTGAATTTCACTCAGAAACACAATAATAATAATATTAATTCCGTCGTAGTACCTCATATTACATCGGTCAAAATATTACCGACACATTTATACTCTAATAATTATTTAATTATCGTCGGCCACCATTTTTATGAAATAAAAAATCCAATCAATAAATAATGCAATTGTGGTAGTAAAATATAAATTTCCACTAAAAAATTACCTATCGATCAGCCATCTTGCTAAAAAAAAAATTCACCAATCGTCGGTTAACGTAGTTATATCAGGAAGGTAAATCAAACTGATGTTCGTGAACTGTTCGCCTATTGTATTTGATCTTTTCAGCATTCCCTGGCGGATCCGAGATCACCGGTAAATGACTAATAAATAAAGTCATTTTTCTCAATAAATGTACTAGGAGATGATTGAATTGTAACCAATTTTCGGGGGGTCAACTACCAGTGATTTTCAAGTTATTTTTAAGTAACTTTTAAGTGTTTGCTTCCTCATAGAGGAAGCTTTGTTTTCGTGAAAATTTTTTTTTTCGAGATTTTCATGTCAGTACACTCAGAACGGTCGAATACATCGAGAAAAGTGATTTAGAAAAAATGTCTGTATGTGTGTGTGTGTGTGTGTGTGTGTGTGTGTGTATGTGTGTGTGTGTGTATGTTATACAATCGAAAAATGTAAACCTTTATAACTCGAGAATGCCTTGAGATATCAAGCTGAAATTTGGACCATAGATAGAGGGATCAAGCCTCATCGTTCATACAAATTTTTGTTAAAATCCACTTCATCGTTAAATTATTACGCGTTTTTTAAATTTTTTGAAAAATGTCTGTTTACGCGATAACTCTTTCAATTTTCGAGATATTGATCTAAAAATTGGTATGAGTTTGAGCTTTCATATGCCGGTGATCGCTATTGAATTTGGTTAAGATCGGTTGAGCCGTAAAATTTTTATGATGTTTTGAATTTTTCAAAAAATTGACATTATCGCTCTATTGTAACTTTTGCAAAACTTAAGATAGCGAGCTCAAATTCTGTATATAAATGAAACAATATTCAGCCATTATATATGTATAATTTAGTGACGAACGGTATGAAATTTTTGATTTTATGGAATGTTGAATTATTTTTAAAAATATACATTATCACATTCACTTCGGAAACGCTCTAATAATCACGAAATAACGCAATAACGAAATAGAAAAAGCGAATCCACAACATGTATATTTATCTAATTAAAACAAGAATGCAAAGTAGAACCTTGCACATTGCTTCATCATTATTTTTCGCGTTTTACAAAGCTTCCTCTATGAGGAAGCCAAAAATTGAATAACATACTTCCTCATAGAGGTAGCTTTGTAAGAAGCGAAAAATAATTTTTCAGTTGATTTACCAAAAAATTACTGGAATGATACCTGATATTGATTTGATACTAACCCTGTAAATGGGTGTACCAACAGTCATTCCTGGGTCCAATCTCAGTTACATGACCGAAAAAGTACTCATAAGTTACCAAAAAAACAACTTCAAATTTAGTCATTAACTGGTTACAAAAATGAACATTATAACTTGTCATATTTAAGTGACGCTGCAGTCACTATCCAGTGAATTGACTGGGTAATAACGAAATTTTGACTCCTAAATGACCGCGACCGATCAGTGACTCGCGAATAACTTCAAAGTGACTGAGCAGAAGTCGTTTTGGATCCGTCAGGGTTACTTCTCCAAAATTTGGATGGTTCTTATCGGCAAATTAAATAATGAATGCTTGAGGCAAATGAATTCTTGAAAATCGATCTTTTTACCCGGCGCTTACGTGAGTGTTACCGAAATTAATCTTTCAATCAAGAATTAATATACTTAGATCAAAGATAGAGAAAAGATAACAAGTACCACAATTTCGAAATTTATTCGCAAATTTTTGCGTATCATAAAAAAAATGAAGTAACCGGACACATGTTAAAGTAAACTAATATTAAAGTGCACGATTGCGGACCAGATTACCTAACCTAGCTATCATCCCGTGCAGAAATTAGTTCGGGCAGCCGCAATTCAATAAGGGGTCTTTTTTTAGGTATAAACGTGGCATCCACAATAGGAAATCTACTCTAGAACCCTACTAGGCTCAACAGAGGCGGCCACGATAAACTTCGGGGCCTAATCAGGCTTAAATGAGCCTCTAAAGGGTAGTACTTTCAAGTGTGACTAGCCTAGTAGGGCCCCTACTACAATTAGGGCAATCTAGAAAGGGCCAAGTTGGAGCCCCAACTATATTTCTGCACGGGATGTGAGTGTACGAATTATAAATTTAAAATTGTAAAAGAAACCGCGGAAATTAGAGAGAGCCACGTCTCGAAGCTCTTTAGCCGAAATATGAAATTGTGCGTCGCGCATGCCCGTGACGTCATGCAAAGTTCACGTCGCGAAATATCGAGCGACGATCGATCTCTTTCGCTTCGTCGTGCCGAGAACATCAGAGAAGAATCACCAGACAATCAGCATTGAGGCGGAAGGAGAGAGTGATACTCTCGTCGGATTTCCGCGATTGAGCTTGCGATCCAGTCCTTTCCTTTTGCAGCCAATCCTTTCCATTTGATCGACGGTTCTTGGAAGTTATCTATATTTTCATCTGATTCTGCGAGCCCCCGAGATTATCGGAAGAGCCATCGAGGAAGCTTCTGAAATACGTCTGATATGAGTACTCTAACACTTCACAAAAAAGAAAAGAGAGACTGAACATTAAAATGTGCACGGAATTTACAAACATTTAAAACAAAAAAATCGATATTACAAATGACTGAGATAACGTTGTATGAGGTGTGTATGAGAAATGGAAGAATGCGTGTGTATTGCGACTAAAATTAGTAAGAAATTGACGATGAAAATTGAACTGTTCCGATAAAACGTGAATGACCGATATTGAAGGTTTATATTGATTATTTATAATGATTATTTAGTGAATCTAATAATTGAAATTTATGAAACGAACGCAAGTTGGCGTATATATATATATATATATATATATATATATTTTTTTTTTTTTTCGACGCCCGATATCTTTTTGTATCTAAAGAAATATATCCTTTATTGATGTGGGGCAAGAAAAAGTATTAGTAAAAGTTATTAGATTCGGGAGTCACTTAAAACTTTGGATTTTCTTGTGTGATTTATTTGTTATACCGGATAATTTCCTTTTAGATTTGCATGCAAGATATCGCCTATTTAAATAATTTATTATTTTCGAATTGCTAATAAAAAAACAGAAAAGGATACAAGACTTTAACGTTGTTTTATGCTATATCTTACAATCATCCGATTTTCAAGATGTCGTCGTAAAAACGAAAGCAAAACGCACTGAAAAAATAATTTACTCGCAAATAATTGTGTCAACTTAATTGGCAACAATTTTCACAAATTCTCGGTTATTTTTGGTATTATTATTGTCACAGTCAAAATGCAATATATAATACATGTTCGATGTCATATAGATGCTGCAGACTATGACTCTGGCGGATTGTCATAGCTACCTTAAGTCTTGCGTGGCAGAAATTCATTGGTCTACAAGTCAATCGTCGTAAAACTCGCTGGGTTCTGAGACGCAGTGATGAAATCTGGATGGACTGATTTTGGTACGAGTGACTTGCGTCGTACACCCTGGGGACGAAAAGGCCGGTGTTAGATGCTTGTCAGTTGTATACTTGAGGTCGCGCCCCTGCTCAGCAGGAGAGCAGCAACGCCTTTACCCTGCGCGCATTCCGTCCCTATCGCACTTAACGTATAGTGCTATAGTCGACGAATAGGCGAGTAAGGTAGTATAACTATAGACCGAGAAATCGCGTGAGATCGTAGACGAGCTCTGTGGGTTCACGAGACGCTGGCGGTCGATTGACGCTTCAAGGGGAATACGAAAGTAAAGTAGGTGGAGGAGTAGAACGAGAAGGAAATACGGGTACGAAGACCCTGCGGCATTTTCGCAAGATGCCACCGAGAAGGATGAAAATATTGATGGCCCTGTGGGGTTTGGAAGGTTGGTACGACACGAGAATCTTTCGGTGAGACGCTCAACAGGATATAAAAGTGAAAAAGAGAGAGAGAAAGAAAAGGATAGACGTTGAGAGGAGACTACGACTTAGTCAGGTCCTACAGGGACAAATGTATATTTGACGAAGTGAGAAATCGGCCCGAACCACCGGATGAAATGGCGCGGAAGGTGAATCCTTGACCGAGGGTCTATCGAACAAGCGAAGAAAGGACAATGTCCTATGACTCTCTGCGTACTTTCCCTCTCTCTCTCTCTCTCTCTCTCTCTCTCTATATATATATATATATATATATACATTGTATTTTCTCTTTTTCTTTTTGACCCAATGTGAACTCAACCGCGTTCACCAAGTATTAAAGCAAAACCCTCTGGCTTGTGGATATCTCAGGGATCATGGATTCTCTACCCGCAATCACTGCCCTCTCACTCTCGTGCTGTCTCCTTTCCCAGCCATTTTTCAAAGCGTCGTCTTGGCACTCGAAGCACCACACGGCGAGAAAGATTAAGGACATTATTTACCATTAATTTACGGTTAGACGCTGACTAAGTCACCGGTAGCTCGTGTTCGGAGTGAGGATTATTTTTGTAAAAATAGGGATCAGTCTCTTTAATGGATTGTTGACGCTGATGTAATTGTTGTATCTTTTTGAAAAAGGGCTTCTGGCATCCACTGGCAAATTAATGAATCTGTAGATAACAATACAATTGAAATCTTCTGGTGGGAATTTTCGAAAAGTGTAAAACTTTGGATGATTAAAAAATGACTAACAATTTGAACGAATAACAATTTTTTCAAAATTAAAATCATCGGTACTAGGATATAAGTCTCCTAGAGAATGCTCTTCAAAACATCAACAGGAAAATCTACAGACATCAAAATAACCTAAAAGAACTCAAAAGAATCGAACAAAAGTTATAAATAGTTTTAAAAAACTGAAAACAACCTAAAAAAACTTGCAGGCCAAGAACATTTTATCCCAGGTAAATCTTAGTTAAAGATTGTCCTAAGGACATTATTACAAAAGACCAAATTACCCGAGATTTCGTTCTCATCATCGACCACTCTCTTCCAAAATGGCAAAAGAGATTGCGGCATTCGATGATATAATTGAAAAGTCTCAAGTATTATGTAAAAGGTTGCAGAAACATATTAAAGCATAATTTAATAATTTATTTATGTAAATAATCACTTCTGAACAACTATTTATAAAACCCAGTGTAAGCAGTTTTTGAAGTATATACGTCTGTGTAGCATACTCCGGCAAGTCTCGGTGTGATCCATGATATCTTGAATAATTCATTGCCCTGGGGTGGTCGCCCGGCCTTGAAAAAGCTGAGTAAGAAGCGGTGCAATCAGAATCTGGCAGCCCGCTTAATTCCTGTTTCGTCCGTAGAGCTTGTGGCCGTTAGCCGTTGCTATATACCCATGCTCAACGGTTCGGTGGTTTCCGACTCTCACTCACGAGTGATGCGAATTGAAAAAGCGAGGGTTCGCGGTAGCCAGGTTGGAGAACGCTGAGGGTGAATGCGGATATTTGCCGGCAGGCGCGATGAGAAAAACGGCTCGGGCAATCGGGATATACGCGTGCGTCGTTGGCTTCGCTAAATTTATCCTCAGGGACGGGAAAAGGCGAGAGAGCGTGTGAGTGAGTGAATGCGGACGGGAATGATTGCGACCGGAGGATATATAGCGGCCAAGAGAAAGATGTGAGTCAAAAGAAAGGGGGAAGAGGTGGAAGACGGAGGGGAAGAAGAGGGGGAAGAAGGGGAAGAAGACGAAAGCCAATGTGGCGACGAATGAATGCGAATACTCGAGCAGCGTTACTAAGTAGAGTATAAAGAGAAGTCTTAGCCGTCGTAGAAAGACGCTGAGAACGAACCAACCGAAAAAAACCCTCTCGTGAAATGGTCGACGATGACTAAAAAGAAGCGGAAAGGAGACGCCACTCGCGGGAGGTCAAAAGATTTCAGTCGCCGTGACGAGAAAATTGCTCCCTCTGACAGTTACAATGTCAGCGAGCTGGCAATTTCAACGGATCCTCAACCAGGCGACATTTCCCCAACTGGAAATGCCCGGGAAAAGGATAAAAGTGCTTGTAAAACGAGGGGAAGAAGGGGGAAGGCACAAAAAAGGAACATGTAAAGATGAAATAAAAGTGTGTTGGTCCGGAAGTATTTCAGCAAGTATGTTTTTTAGCGGGGATGACGAAAGAAGTGAGAATAGTAACGAAGGGAAGTTGGCCAGCCCGCGGGCGTTGGAAAGTCGCGTGCCGTCGTGTTTTACAGAGTGTGGACTCCTTTAAACAAAGTGCGGGTCCATGAGAACCGGCCCGGTTGTTATTTCCAAATGGGCGAACGAAGAGGAAAATCCCCGGTAGCGGCTACGAAAGCGGAAGTACCAGTCAGTGTATGTACCTTTTAAAACTGCGGAATGAAGTTGAACAGCTTGATACAGTAATTCCTAGCTTTCACCGAACAAAAACTGCACCAAAACCGTCAGCTTCACCGTGCGGAAAATTCTCCACACCGACGAGAAAGAGACAAATTCGTTGAGCAAAAGACAGAACGATTAAACTAGCAGCCCTTATGGCATCATGCCAGTGTACTCCGCTACTGGAAAACCCAACGCTGCGGATGGAAGAGACTTGTTTTTACGTTTGCTACGGATTGTCACTAATACGGCTTTACATTACAATGTCGTCAGCCCGGTACAACGAATCGGCATATGCTCCAAGTACGGATTTAAAAGCACGCTTCGGGGGCTCGCTGATTTTCCATTGGGAGACAAACTTCCGTGTCTAAATACCACCGAGTTAAAATAGCACGTCGAAATATTCACTGAGAAAAAATATGTTTGAATGAACTAAATTGGCGTATATCCTCGTTCAAACGAAATTTTCGTTACGACTAACTAATGTTTAGTTTCTTCAATAATTATTATATTTAGTTGTCTAAGCTATATTTGCGGTAACCAAAATATTTATAACACCGATTAAAAATTCCTTTTACGTGTGTACGCTAATTTAGTTAATTTAAAAAAAATTCTCAGTATTTGTGTTAAAATAACATGCACGGTTTCTCATTCCTACGCTGAGAGTTTTATAGAATTTTATATTGCATATGTTGAAAAAAGTAAATAAACATATAAAATAAAAGCACTACTAAATTTAAAAAAAGTGTTATTTCATGTTACTTGTGTTATTCTATCACCGTGTTAATTTACGCAGGGGCATTTCAAACATGTGTTATTTTTTACTATAATAACATTTACACTGCGTTATTTAGACGTGCTACCGGAGGCAAGTTGGAGATGGAAAAGGAAATTACACAAAATAGGAAATAGTGGTTATGGAGAGGAGGGAACGTGACGAAGGAATGACAAGCGTGAAAAACGCGATGCTGGTTGGAGGACAAGGTTTTTTTTCAGTTCGCAGTGTCACCGGAAATGTTCGGATAAGGGTGGGAACAAGAGGAGGAAGAGGGTTGAAAGTGTGGGGAAGAAAGAGGAAGGAAAGTCTACCAGTTGGTGGTAAAGTTTCATCCCCAAGCCAACTACTGTGGCAGATGAGGTGGGCGAATGGTCGACGCACAAGCCCAGGAGTTTTGTTGGGAAGCTTGAAAGAAGAGAAGTTTTTTCATCTTGAGAAGTTACGATTACCATCGACAGGCCGCACACAGAAACGGTTGTGCATTATGAGTTGGCTTTCCTGGTTATATAGGAAGAGTCACCAGCCCGACCGGGTCGCACCATCGTTCTCACCCAGCTTTGACGAGGGAATCGTTAATTTTGAATGCACCAGACCCATTTCTCATTTAACGCTGCAAGTTTCTCCCCAAGGAGAATCGCCTCTCATTCTCCTTTTATGATTTCAAAATATATTGTCTCTGTTTTAATCACTGGCTTATTGACGAGCTTGTTGAATCTATGTCTGTTATTCACAAGGCACGAAAGTCCAATAATTTAACACCTGAGACGAAATTTACATATTTGCACTCAGATAAATAACGATTTTTAATCTACTTTTCATAGGTTTACGGAGCCGCCATTAAAAATCCAGAAAGGCAGGTTTTGCCTATCTGAATTCAAACAAAAGGTCAACGTAATAATATTCTTTGCTAAGTCTGCAATTACACACCGACCAATTGTGGACTTAAGGATTAAACTGGAGATTCTAATTTTTCACCCAGAAGCTTCTGACATCACAGATTTTAATCCACTTGTAGATGGATAGATAGATGGATAGTTATTAGTACTGTAGAACCAAATGATTCTTCGACACACAATCCACACTACGCATACAACAATCAATAATAACATAATTAAAAAGAAAATAGAACGTGATATATAACAATTGAAAATCAAAACATAAGAATAATAACAAAATTAAGAATCAACTTTTGAAAAACCACTTGTACTACATATAAATAAGCGAATGGAGATTTTTAATTCGACTACTACAATACCCCAAATTGAATAATGTTAAAATAAGACTTTCCGAGAAAACCTCCCAGGAACACGTTCTCCCTGTTTTTCAACCATTTCCCACAAATCATGCCATTAGCTTCCTCTTTTTGCAAGAGCAAAGAGTGCGTCCTTGACTCAGCAAAAAAGAAAGCGTCAATTCCCAAGAAGTGTAAGCAGGTCGAGAATCTTCCTGACTAATTAAATATCGCACACAACATGTTTGCTAGTCACAAGTCCAGTGTCGTAGGTGTCGCGCGGATCCTCGACAGTTAGCGAACTGGAGGGAATCTTGCAGAGAGTCATCGCACACACCACCGCCCAGGAATTTCATCTCGCACATAATTAATCTTGGCAATTACAGAGTAGAGGTCGTCGGTAGATGTTGAGAGGACAGACGAGTATAATTCCAGGGGAGGGAAATTTGGTTGCAAGCTTGAAAGATATATATATATACACACCACCAGGTATATCTATCTGGAAGGATCTGACTATTGCATGTGGGCTTGAATTGTCTCTCCGGATGACTCCCCTGTCTCCTCCCATTTCATTTTCACCGATGATACAATGTTCACAAGGCTTCTGGAATACCTTAACTCGACACAGCCAGCGAAGCAATGTGCACAAAGCAACACGCAGAGAATATAGCACACAAACTGTCAAGTGCCATGTGCATTACTGCAAAGCCGCTTACTAAATTGCTGTGGCGACAAGAGCACGAAGATGTTGAGATCTCCTACAGTGGGCGTATGACTGACTCGATGGTTTTAGCTTTACGCGCTTGGTGGAGGATATTTCGAGGGTTGAACTGTCGCGAAACGACGAGTGAAGCGATGACAGAGTTACTCGGTCAGTGTGCACTTCTGCTCCTACAATTGTAGTTGGCTTCCGGCGTATCCCCAGCCGAGACTGCATAATACGTAATACTACAGTAGATGGAGACACTATTGTCCACACTAGACTGAATTGCGACATACCGAGCTAAGAAATTCATTCCCACCTCCCATACTAGATTCTCACTGTATTGTACAATAAGGCAATGCTAGGAAGTCCGCAGAATGTATATCTGTAGGTTCTCCGCTGTATTCGTGTTGGTCTGTTAAACGGGATGACTAATAACGTGACAGACAAACAACCCCTCGGACGACTGGATAGCAGTTAGCAACGGGCAAATATCTCTTGACGTTTGTCGCGCGATTTTCTCCAATAGATTGACTGACAAGCTGATTGAGGATCGAGCTAAAGGGTGTAAGCTTCTATGTCCCTGGAGACAAAGATGTTGTACGGTCACGGGACTGATAGATACTGAATTTCGGTTCCCGGAATTCCTTTTTCTAGTGACAGATATTAATGGGCTTCGGGATATTTGAGTTATGATTTTTATTAGATTTTCTGGGTGAATCAATCTCTACATACTTGTCCAATCAGAGCTTTGATGGAGTTATGTTTACCCGTTCAACATACAATGTAGCATATTCGCTGCATTAAGAGACATATTTTTCAAGACATCTTTTTTTACTTTGTCAAAAATATGATGATAAAATTTGTCAAACTGCGGTGTTTTAGTCGAAAGTTTGTCGGTTTTTTTTTTTTTTGTGAAAACAAAAACACATTTTGATGCAAAAATTGGATTTATGTAATCGCAATGTTTTCACGGTTTGATTTTTTAAAAGTGTCTATTTAAACCATTTTTTTTAAACCCTAAAGAGTCTTTTGTTCGTTGATAGATTAACGACAACGAAAAAGAGCATTTTCGAGGATTGAGAATAAAAAGACGTAGAAGAAAATATTATCAATGTGTTGGGCTGTTTGCATATAATTGATTGAGTACTAATTAAAAAATCTTTCCTCTATAGGATTGAGCGAAAAACATTAGTTAAGAGAAATGGACTAAAGAGCGTAAGGTGCTATGTCACCAGAGATAAAGATAGAGTTCGGTGATGTCGCCACTAGATACAGAATCCACTTCCGGCAGCACGAATTTTTTGCCAGTGGCAGATATTAATGGCATATGGAATATTTGAGTTATGATTTTTGGTAGAATGAAACGGTAGTATTTGTCAATATCTTGACATCAGTTTTATTGCAAAAATAGAAAAAAAAGTTTGGGAGAAAAATCCGGGTACCTGAAAAATTGATGAATTGAAATTTTTAATCGAAGTAAATATTCCAAAATTGATGAAACGAGGGTCTGGAAGAAAAAAATGTAAAGGAGTTTTAGCAATTTCTGAATACTGCAGACATTTTATTTTTATTTTGGACACGGAGAAAAAAGGTTAGTTGGGACAACTCCCATTTAATGAGTTGGCTATAAATGAGTTGGTAGAATGATTTATTTTGTGACTATAACCATTTTGTGAGTTGAGACAACGAATAAGTGGTTGCCCAACTCAATTCTTTTCTCCGTAGAAAATGAAATTACTAAATTAATAGTAGTAAATGTGTTTATCGACAATACATTACAATCGTGTTCATTAGTACCATTTTTTTAGACAATAATTGACGAAGATATAAATAAACATAAATTGCAATTTATTGCTTCAGCGTATTACGAAATTATTTACTGACAAAAATATACTATTTAACAGAAAATTTGGAAACATATTAAGACTTTGTAGAAGCATCTCAGCAGTTGATCTGCTTTCCAGAATAAATTCAAGAACGCTGTTCTATTAATAGATAATTTGTTGGAACAAGAAACTCAATAATTCACACCAAAAAGATTTGAATAATAGAAAAGCTGTAAAAGTCGACGAGTAAAGAAAGGTAAGGTGACAAGGAATAGAATAATGGAGAACTGCGAAGGAGAGTCGAGAAACGCGTCACGTAAAGCAAGAGACGGTCTTTAGGAGCAGATGCGATTTATGCCCCGAGCGATGGTGGATTCGTAAATAGAATCTCGTGTGGTATACCGTGTAAGGAATGCGGGGGTGGAACTCTCTCTGGCACAGGGGCAATGTACGCGCGTGCTCGGCATCGGTAGTGTTGTGGTGAGAGTACAGTCGAGACGAAAGTCTTGACTTATTTCAAACCCGCTAGTGGATTCTGTGGAAATATTAATTTATTGCAGTCGGAGAAGGAAAAGTCGAAAAGTAGACAAGTTGAGCTGTAGTCAGACATTCCGTTACTACTGTAGATTCAATGAACATATATACAGTAAGACTTCAATTATCCGACGTCGGATCACACGGAGTGCGCATGCTATTCTCCATATTATCCGAGGCCGGATAACCGAGGTCTTACTATATTTTCATACATTCAATTCCATTTTTGCTTCCTCATAGAGGAAGCTTTGTTTTCGTGGAAATTTTTTTTTTTTCGAGATTTTCATGTCAGTACACTCAGAATAGTCCAAAACGTCGAGAAAAGTGACTTAGAAAAAATGTCTGTGTGTGTGTGTGTGTGTGTGTGTGTGTGTGTGTGTGTGTGTGTGTGTGTGTGTGTGTGTGTGTGTGTGTGTGTGTGTGTGTGTGTGTGTGTGTGTGTGTGTGTGTATGTTACACGCTCAAAAAATGTAAACCTTTATAACTCGGGAACGCCTCGAGATATAGCGCTGAAATTTACAACATAGATAGAGGGGTCAATCCTCATCGTTCATACCAATTTTTGTAAAAATTCCCATGATCATTAAATTTTTACGCGGTTTTGAATTTTTTCAAAAATGTCTGTTAACGCCATAACTCTTTTAATTTTCGAGATATTAAACTCAAAATTGGTATGTACGTAAGCTTTCATACACCGGTCATCCCTATTAAATTTGGTTAAGATCCGTTGAAACGTTAAAATTTTAATGAGATTTTGAATTTTTGAATTTTTTGATTTTTTTTCTGCGATGCCAATTTTGGTATCAAGTATCGAGTTGGGAGTCAAATGAGTACCAAGTTCATGACTAACAGAAAAATACGTCAAATATAGCCCAAAAATGTTGAACGATAACATATTTTCATAGCGATGATGTACAGTCTAGATTGCGAAAAGTAGCGATTTATATCGTATAAACTAGCCATATCCTTGTTTCCCAATGAAATTTTGGAAACCCCCGATTTCTATGGTGTTCTACAAAAAAAAAACAGAGAAGATAGAGTATTCGAGGGAGTTTCTGGACCGTTCGTCCTTATTATATTTTCACAAAGCAAGAGTGTGCGCTTATTTATATTTATTTAAAACAAGGATGCAAAGCAGAACCTTGCACATTGCTTCCTCATTATATTTCGGTTTTTACAAAGCTTCCTCTATGAGGAAGCCAAAATCAATTTCCATACTTCCTATTAGAGGTTGCTTTGTAAAAAGCGAAATATAATGAGGAAGCAATGTGCAAGGTTCTGCTTTGCATCCTTGTTGTATTTATACAAATTTTCAGTGAAAATATTGTTATCAAACAGTTTTAATGTTTAGATAATATATAGAATGGAAATAAATGTTTTTTAAATACAAATTTAATATATCTAATTGAATAAAAAATAACTGATTAATCCACAAAGCTAATTATTGAAAAAAATGATGAATACATATTTAAATAATAGACAAAATGGTTTTGGAAATTCGAGAAACCAATTATAAATGCGTATGATTGCCAATTAATTGTAAACTGTTAATTTATTATATTTTCATTTTGTTACGTGAAAAACAACTTTCGATCCCGAACATCAATTACGTCACTCTACGTAATAGCAATTATTTTTCGCTTATCAAAGCCTTCTAAAAAAAAATGTAATCAACCCAATACATATTTTCACTGAGCGTGTCATTGACTGATTCACCATCGAGTTTTTCTTCTGTTTGCTAGTTCACTGGCCATCCTCACGCTCTATGGTGTCTGCACTCAACGGCATCGTGTCAACATTTTTTTGTTCTTCCACGACCAGACGCGAGCGAATAACCGAGTGGAAGGCCGAAAAAGAAAGTATAAGCTGGTGCTGAAGATACCGCAAGCATCTCGTCTATTTCCCCGGAGTCAACTTCAGAGACGAGTCACACGAAGAGTATAACCCTGCCATTTTCATGCAAACTAAAAGCCATGAAGAAAGCTGAGCCATTTTCTAAAACCTTATGGTACGGAGACAGGAGAGCGATACGATGTAATGCCTGAGCACCGACAAACTGTTCTACTAAATTGTCAATTCATGCGGTAAGCTAACGGACGCCACATGTAGTAAAATGTTGATTTTTCAAAGATCTTCACGACAAATTTTACTAAAGCAAAATATACGACGTAAAAACGATAATGAAGGGCAAAATTCAATATCTTGAAGGAAAAATAAAATGTAGGTTGGATTTTCCAACCGCAAGTCGAATTTGCGAATAGTGAAATCAGAATTGACGAAAACTCACTTTTTTTTAAATTCACAGTAAAAAGGCTTGCAATCGGTACTTCCCAATGTAGGATATGCGACTTGAGAATGATAGTAAAGGCCAAAATTCGATATTTAAAATTTTTTTAAATTAGATTGGATTTTCCGACAGAAAGTCGGATCTGTGAATTCTGAAACCAGAAACGATCAAAAGTGATGTTTTTCGAATTCACAATATAAAGGTTTGAAGCGAACGATTTCTGTAGTGGAATGTATGACTTGAGACCGATAGTGAAGGCCGAAATTCGACATTTTGAAGGAGAGTAATTTCTAAGTACGGTTTTTTACATTTTTTGACTGACAATCGAAGGAGAACCCAAAATATAAAATGAATTATCGCACCATTCTTAAAACCATCTAATAACAATTACACAACCATTCCAAAGCGACAGCGCTTTAAATAAACTTTTAATCGTCCACGTCAGGAAAACTTCTCCAGTCACTTAATAATTTCCAAGACTCATTATTCGAGTGTACTATAAAATTCGTTTTCCATCTCTATAGTATAACACCAGAGTATTTCACAAGAACCGAATAGCCGATCTTCTTCGGTCTTGGCGACCCCCGTCCTCCAGAGCTGTCATTTTGTGGAAGACAGCAAGGAGACTCTCAGTGTCCGCTTGCACGTTCGGCTATATACTATATTACCGGAGCTATATTACCGAATTGTTTCCTAAGCTCCACTTCGTCTTGTCTGTCGGAAGTTGAACGCAGCCGCGAGTCAGTGTAGAGCTAACAATACAGACACCGTATATCCAACCATAGGAAACGTTACGTACATATATATATATATATATATAATATATATATTATATATCTACGCCCACACGCACATGGGACCCCAGTTTCTATCGCATTCAGGTATAATAATACCCGAGGCACATGAATTCAGTCGCTTATTTGCATACATAATCGCTTGCGCATATCTCTAATAACCCCTGGCAGTGTATGCCGGTGAGGCACAGAAGCCCATGAGCTAGACTGCCGAGTCGAGAATTTCGAGATTAGCCAACGAAGCCCCCTCCCCCCGTTCATCCTCAGCTCCCTGTCTTCTCGCACCGCGCTTATTCCCGGAGAGCAATTAAATCCGCCCCTCTTCCTTTGCGCTTCGCTACTAACACGTTGCCACTATAATACATATTTCTCGTCGATTAAATTTTCGAAGGATATTTACGAGAATCCTCGCGTTGTGGCTACTGTCACGCAAGATACTTGCGCGGCGGCGTCAAATTAACCGGCAGTCTACGATCTTTGGGATATATCGTAGTTGGTATCTCAGGGCTGTAAATCTTCTACGTGATTTTAGTAATATTTTGCATGTAGAAATCAGTCTGGGCATCCCAGTTTGAAACTCGATCCTGGTCGGAATTCGCTCGGGTTTCCATAAATGGGTTATCCAACTTGGAATTCGAATAGATCCCAAATAGATTTCCGGTTACGCACTCGATGATAGTTTATCATCGATTAGGATTTGCTAGGATTACCCTAAGAAAGCCGTCCTATTTAGAATCGGGATGGATTCCGGATTGGGACGTAATTCTGAACGACGAGCTGTATTACCGTGCATCGGGATTTGTTAGGGCTACCCTAAGAGGGGTTCTACTTGGATTCTGAATAGAATCTGGATCGTCTTCCCGTTACTCAACGATTTCTGCGTAACTAATTTTACTTCACCCTTTATGCAGTAAAATGTTGTAGAATACACGTACGATAAACTTTTCCTTAACTCGCGTGATTATAACAACGTGTGCGGTTCATGTATCCCCAGACGCGTTCTCGCCGCTGCCCATGCAGAAATTTCGACAGGGATCCAACTGGAATCAGCTTGGTATACCCATCTTTCGACAAGGACCCAGTTGGATCCAGCCTAGTATGCCCATCTAACGGCTGGAATCCAGTCAACCATCGGATCGGATCCCAGTTCGAGATCCCGATCGGAATCCAGTTTCCGCGCGTTACATCCCATGTCTGGAATCCGATCCGATGACCGACTGGAATCCGACCGGAAAATGGGAATACCAGGCAGGATACAGCTGGATCCCTGCCGAAAGTTCTGCATGGGTTATTGTGTTATTTAGCAAATAGATATTATTTTTAACCCTCACTCCATGTAGGGGGGTCGTTTTTGTCCGGATCGAAATTTCGGCAATACGTCAGTTCTACAGAACCCATCTCTACACAGACCCATCTGTACACGAGCATCTGTACACCATTTTTTTTTACACGCGTTTAATTGAGCACACCGAAATTGTACACAACACGAACTTGACAAAGCGGAATTTAAAACGGATAACCTTGTCACGACGAAACCTTGCGGAAATTTAGTTCGACACGGAAAAATTGATCACGTCAGTAATCGTTATGACAAAACTTTGCACAGCATACTCTGGGCACCATCAATCTGCTCACAGCACGAGTTCGACACAACAAATTTCTTCGTAGCACAAGATCGAAATGGTAAATCTCGACACGGCACCATTTTGTAACGACAAATCTCTACACAACGCGAGTACGGCCCGGTAAAGTTTGCCATGACGAACCTTCGACACGACACAAGTTGTACACGACGATGTTCTACACAGACCCATCTCTACACAGACCCAACTCTACACAGACCCATCTCTACACAGACCCGTCTCTACACAGACCCATCTCGACACCGACGCTAATCTTCCGATTTAAATCGGATAATATATTTACTGACTGGCAATTTTGCGTTGAGCCTATTTTGCCGGCTCAACGCAAAATTGCCAGTCGGTAAATATATTATCCGATTTAAATCGGAAGATTAGCCTATTTTGCCGGCTCAACGCAAAATTGCCAGTCGGTAAATATATTATCCGATTTAAATCGGAAGATTAGCGTCGGTGTCGAGATGGGTCTGTGTAGAGACGGGTCTGTGTAGAGATGGGTCTGTGTAGAGATGGGTCTGTGTAGAGATGGGTCTGTGTAGAACATCGTTGTGTACAACTTGTGTCGTGTCGAAGGTTCGTCGTGGCAAACTTTACCGGGCCGTACTCGCGTTGTGTAGAGATTTGTCGTTACAAAATGGTGCCGTGTCGAGATTTACCATTTCGATCTTGTGCTACGAAGAAATTTGTTGTGTCGAACTAGTGCTGTGAGCAAATTGATGGTGCCCAGAGTATGCTGTGCAAAGTTTTGTCATAACGATTACTGACGTGATCAATTTTTCCGTGTCGAACTAAATTTCCGCAAGATTTCGTCGTGACAAGGTTATCCGTTTTAAATTCCGCTTTGTCAAGTTCGTGTTGTGTACAATTTCGGTGTGCTCAATTAAACGCGTGTAAAAAAAAATGGTGTACAGATGCTCGTGTACAGATGGGTCTGTGTAGAGATGGGTTCTGTAGAACTGACGTATTGCCGAAATTTCTTGTCGAAATTTCTTGAACACCGGCGACTTCAGCACCAACTAAGTGGTAGTAAAAAAATGTATAGGCACAGTGAACGAAGCAAATCGGAGCGGGACGTTTTCGACACCGGTACATGGTTAGCGTAAGTAAAAGTGACCTTTTTTGATTTTGGGATTATAAACCACACGAAATATGTTATAACTTATATATTTCATTTTACAGCATTACGGCAGTGAGAATCACCGAAGAAATTTATGCGCTCCGGAGGCAGCATGTTTTTTTTGTAACGAAGTTGTATTGTTTTCTATATCAACAAATATTATTTTGACTGCAATAACATGAATAAATTTAAAAAAAATATATCTCTGATGTTGAGCGCTTCTGTCTCTTTCCCGTAGTTGAATAGGGTATCTGGTTTAATCTCATACTAGTGTCATTTTTTTTCCTTAAAAAGCAGCCTTTTTACTTGAAATAACCGGCTTTTAAACTTCTTTCCCATGATTTGTACTCAAACTAGAATTTAAAAAAACGTTTTTCCGCGCATTGCTTGATATTTGATAAAATATTTTTTTTGTTTAAATAACAATATCTGAAAAATTCCTGTTCGCACTTCAAAAGAACATTCTAAGGATCAACCATGAATTTTTTCCGATTTTTCTATTAATAATTTTGGGTGTGGTAGCGCGCCGCCGAAAACGACCCCGGTACATGGAATTACGGTGCTGAAAACACCTACATGGAGTAAGTGTTTTCATGTGATTGAGTGAGGGTTTATAAAAAAGTGTTCATCTTTTATAAAAAGATATTACGACATTTTTAATAATGACAAGGTGAAAAAATGCAGAAGATTTTAAGGAAGTTTAATTGATAAGTTGACGTATACTTTGAGGAATAAATGAAAGATGCACGGAAAGAAATGTTTGGTTGTGGCAACTAAGTTTTCGATTTGCTGTACACAATGTCTAAAAAATTAGTTGCCTCAACCATATCGAATCGTCACCGCAACTATTCACGATTAGTTGTCGCGAGATTAGTTAGGTTAACTAATCCAATCGTTGGGACTACCACTCGAATAGTTGGGACTACCATTCGAATCGTTGGTATTACCATTCGAATAGTCGGTATTATCATTCGAATCGTCGGTATTACAATTCGTATCGTTGGTATTACCATTTTAGTAATACCATTTGAGTTGTAAGCGAAATAGAATAATCGATTGGTTGTGTCAACTCATTTGTTGGTTATGGCAACTAATCTTTTTTTTCCGTGTGGTACGAATTTTTGTTTCTATTTTGAAAAAACATTATTCCAACATTGCCTCCTGGTTAAATGAATTGAATGAATGAAGGAGGAATTCACCGGCCAAAGCAATTGCTATTTTATTTTTTTCTATTCATGTGAACCTCGCTATTTCGTTTCTCGTTGCACTCTAATTTCAGTATTCCGTAAACTGAGTCGATTCCCGAGCTCCTGCAGAGCGTGGAGCGCAGGTACCAAGAAACATCTCTGCGACGATGGCATTAGAAATTCGTTTAGCTTACGGAATATTACTTAGCAAGGGGTTTTCGAAAATGGTTATGGTCGAGAGGACAGGCAAAACCGTAGGATCAACAGATTCCAAGGGAGCTTCGCGGGCCACGAGAACGAATATTCCAGGAATACACTACGTACATATAAATCTATATATACGTAAGCCATATCAGCAACTGTATACTCAGAGGATACTGCGATCGTCGGAAAAGGGAATATCAGAGGGCTTGCTCGTACCTAAGTATTCCAGAAGAAGCTTTTAAGATGAAACGAAACGTAAGGTTGCATCACATCCTCACGACGATGTGGATAGATGGCTTCATATATAAATATATGTACACTAGAATTCCAGATGTTAAATGCATTCCCAAGATTTTCATTCGAACGGAACGTTGCGCCCCCTGCGCTTGTTTTTTTTTTCTTTTTCTGGTTGCCGCATACATTTCACGCTTCGGTTTTGATTGACGACGTCGCATGTGCTCACACCACGTACAGTATAAAGTCTCATTTTTTTTCGGCTGTTGACAGCCATGGAATTTATTATATGTGTCGTGAGAATATACAGTTATGTTATGAATTTATTTTCTCTTGATGGACAAAACTTGGGGTATTTTATTTGTCTACGTTTGTGAGCGAAATGGGTCGCTCGGGGATCTGGGGATGGAAAAAGTAGATTATGTAAACGCAGCACGATATAATGAAAAAACAAATAAAAATTTATAGCAATTTTGTTAAAGGTTAAACCCAAATATCAATGATGTTTTTTGTCAAACGTCTGTTTCCACAATTCGTAAAATGTATCATAATTTCAGCAAATTCAGATAGATTTAAAATTGACGAAATACCTTTGTAAGTATAATGAGTTAAGTACCAATAACAAAAATCGGCTTTCTCCATTTTAATACACTTAAAATATTAGACTGAACTAAACTGAATCAATAATACGGTAAAAATAATACTTTGAACATGTGTTACAAAAAAAAAATTCTATATCAATTAACAGATACAAATAATTTAAGGACATACAAAAAAAAGTAAAGAATACAAAATTAAGGTAAATGGAGCAAGTGCTTCTCTCAATAGTAGTAGTATATTCATTGATAAAACATGATAGGTTTGCTATTTTCTTACTAATAATTTCTTATTACCAACTGAATTAATGATTTATAAACTGAGTTTTTGTATTCCTCAGTTACCTTCATTTAATATTTCTAGCTGCTGCTATGCAAATTTTCGAATTAATTACTGTTAATTTGTTCAACCAGGTTGAAATATTATCTATAGCGTTTTGGAGTGCTTCTGTGGTTTTTTTTTGCTTCTCTTCATTTTACGTACATTTAAATTAATTACCTTGACGCTTACTAAAAATGGTTTCTGCTCGTAAAAAGAACAAGCGAAGTGGCGAGAAATTTCGTAGTGGAATGCAGAAAGCTGGTTGTAGGTTGGAACGAGGAGGAAAATCGTTGAACCGCAACACCTCTCGAGTACCGAAGTTTGTGTCTCCCGTGGGAGTGACGACACGTGACGAGGCGACGAGAGGAGCCAGCTCCGGCTGTGCGCACGCGGCTGGATAAATAGACGGACACGAAACGGGTTGGTCCGGCAATTGTTGATCACCCTCTCCTTCCTTCCCCCCAGCAACGTTGTTGCGGATGAGAGAGTCCTCTCGAGGCGCCGGAATCGCGCAATGCTTATACGGAACTGCCGCTGCTGTTTCGTGCATCTGTGCACCTGAGGTAGTAGACACGTGCACGGACATATACACAAACGACCGGCAATCGTCTCTCTATGCCTCCGAGACACTTTACCAACAGTCGTATATATAGTGTTCGTGGTATACCAGGTGACCTGGAATTCACTAATTAGAATTAATTAAGCAAAATAAACCCTCTAAAAATCTGAAAATTACGCGATTATATTTTTAACTCTGAAAATTCACATTTTTTAAAGATAGTAAAATATCGATTTTGAATAATAATGAAAACAACCAAATATTAATAAATTAATTTATCTACAAACTGTCCAAAGAGTTAATTTTTCTATTCCATAAAGTTTTTTTTACACATATAATTTTAATAAAATTCTTAAAGGCGGTTTTTAAGCAATAGTTTAGTTAATCATCCTGAAACGTGTTATTTGCTATATATAACCCCTATTCGCAGGAGCAAAAAAAAATTGAACGCAATATATGTTTTATAAAATCATATGTATTCAGAAAAATAAATTCTTTTTTTGCTAATTCATTAACAACATATATTAATTTTTTTATTTCTAATAATTTATTATAAATAGTTTTTTAGCACTACGATTAATCCAGATCAATGTTCTTACTATCTACAATAGCACCAATGTTCTTTTCGGATTTTTTTTCACTAATTTACAAATTTTTTTTTTACTTTTTTTGAAAAAGGGCCTAGGCGTTTCAATTATCGTAAGACAGACTTACAATATTTTGGTAAATAGTTCCTCATAAGTGCAATTCTATTTCATGTTGTTTGGTATCGAATTTGTCCGAAATCGGAATAACGGATTATATGGAGTTTTTAAATTTTCGAAAAATCGATGTTATTGCATAACTTTTGCAAAACGTGAACTGGTGGGATTAAATTTTGTACGAAAACGGGACCGTATTCAGTGATGCTAAATAAATAATTTAGTGGATTTACAATTTAATTGGTAGCAGGTCTCGGATTATATTGAAATTTGAATTTTTCGTTATTATTTCTTAACTTCTTGAATTTATGTGAAACAAGGATGTAAAGTAGAATCGTGCATAGGACGTTCTCATTACTATTCACTTTTTACCGAGTTTTCACTTTGACGAAGCCAAAATTGAAGATTATGTTACACAACAATATACAACAATTGTAGGTCGTACATTTCCAGTCACCCTGTATAGTGAAACACTGTGTGCACGTAGAGCTTGGGACGTCTTGGAGGAGTTGCACGTTGGCTTCGTGTAATCAAGTAAGGTGGTTCACAGGGAGACGAAGGAGGAGGAGAACGATAGGATACTGAGGGGGTCCCTTTTCTCATTCCAGTACATGGGGGGACCGGAGGCAGTTTACGAGACTGCCACGAGACGGTTTATCGTTTCGTAGAATTCACCTACCAGCATTAAATCCCTATACAAACGTCTCCGTCGTCTCTCGAGCAGTCTTTCGCGCGAGCAAGCGCGTGCAGCACCAGCCAGCGAACAACCCCCTGCGAGGAGCGGCAACCGACCTACCCAGTAACGTGTCATGGTTTGCTGGCTCTCGCTTTAACGTCTGTTTCTTCTGGACGGAACACGTGAGGCTATTCGTTGGTAGCTACAAATTAGGCAATAAACCTGACAGCGCTATACCAGACGGAATAATTAGGGTCTTTCGGAAAACCACCACAATAGTGGCAACCACAAAAGTCGATCTTAAAACAAAAGCTCTCTCTTCGACTATAAATAAATTCATGGTTTTATTTTTATTTTTCAATTCTTTTGAAACTGTGTTCGTATTTTACCTCGTCAGCGTTAGATGAACGATTTAATGATGCATTTATCATTTATATTTTTATTCATTTCAAAACAATTTTAACGATTTTAGTTGTTATTACTGACGTTTTATAAAAATATATTGTATACAAAGTCGTTTGAGATTGATTTTGTGTAACAGTGTTTTGAATATATGGAAAAAATTCTCGGTACCGGATATGAAAAATTGAGAAATGATTGAAAATATTTACACTGTTTCCAATTTCCAATAATTAAATGTTGCCTTTGATATGTGGTATTTTTTACATGAATAACCCGTGAATATTTTTCATATGCGCAGAACAGTATTCAAAAAATGAATTTCATGGAATTTTTGATACATGTTTTTACCAATCAAAGAAATGAGTTTTTGCTAGAAATACAGTTAAAAAATATTTTTACCCTCAGTGCATATTAACCAATATTGTGAATTAAGAACCCCCTTCAAATTTATGATTTCGTTGTTTGTACATGGGACAAATTTTTCATACAAAAATTTTACTCCTCTAATTTTTTATATACCATGACATGATTCTTTGCTCCGAAATAATTCGGGCGAATTATATCGGAGAATCGTATATCGTCGATAGCAGGCACCCAACGATTTCCTATCAAATCCTAGGCCTTTTCAATTTGCACCTGAAGGGCCAAGAGGTGATTGATGATATGCGATTTTACTCACGCTGGCTGCTCAGACGAAGAGACTAGATAGTGGCCAGTATACGAGGGTATAAAAGGGGTGTCTCGAAGATAACTCTAACATCAACACAAATGTGTCATTGTGAGTTCGGTACTCGATTTAATGAAAAACCTAAATTCTTCTGTTTTGTAGAATTGGAGAACAAGTGAGAACTCGGGGTCTCTACTATTTTCCAAAGAATATTTCACAAAATAACGTACCCTCAAAGGGAACCCGTGTTCTCTGGCACAACTGATTTTACATAATAAAAAAACAACTAAAAAGAAATCCCAAAATAATAACTGACATGAACGCTACGCGTCATCCCGTGCAGAAATTAGTTGTAGCAGCCGCGATTAAATAAGGGGCCTTTTTAGGTATAAGCGTGGCATCCACAATAGGGAATCTACTCTAGAACCCTACTGGGCTCAACAGAGGTGGCCACGACAAACTTCGAGGCCTAATCAGGCTTAAATGTGGAATCCTCACTAGGGTCGCCCATATTGAGCCTCTAAAGGGTAGTACTTTCAGGCGTGACTAGCCGAGTAGAGCCCCTACTACAATTAGGGCAATCTAGAAAGGGCCAAATTGGAGCCCCAACTATACTTCTGCACGGGATGCTGCGAATTATGGAGAGAGCTTTCTTTCTCACTCTGATGGGTCGACGGAGGCACGCCTCACGATCGTTGACTAATTCGAATGTTAATTCCAAAACACGTCCCAAAATAAATACAAAAAACCAATCTCAAAACACACTGAGAAAAATGAACGGCTCTGCTGACCAAATATCTGGCTGCTAGAGCTGTACTGGAGTCTGTCGGCATAACAGAGTTACTGTCTAGTCCCAACAGCTGAACCCTTCCGATTTACGTCGTCCGTTTGCAGGAGCGAATCGGTATAGCTGTGGGGACCGAACGATGGCTAACTTCAAGCAGCCATGCTGGTCACGCATACGCACCGCACTCCTAACCTTTCGTGTAGCTCTTGCACCGGCGCTTATATCTCCCACAGCTATACTGGGGTTCTTACTGCACCCGACAAACGAAATTTCTCCAGTAACTAAAGCATATCGTTGTGAGTAATAACTCGCATGATTGTAGTAACAAGTACATGGCCAGCAAAACGATATTGCTGTTATAGGAATACGCGATGCTCATGCACCTGTATTCATAGCTATATTAAGAAATATGGATGTAGCAATACTTCGTTTTCTTGCCGGAGCCGTTCATTTTTCTCAATGCAAATGCAATCAGTGAATTATAGAGAAAAAAGAATCTCGCCGAGATTTATAATAAGATTCTCGCCGAGAATCTCAGCGAGAATCACGGTTGCGCGTCGATCCCAGATTGTTTTGAATCTATCAGAATCTCGCCGGGATTCTAGAGAATCTGGGAATCTCGGTGAGATTCTTAAGAATCCCAGCGAGAACCTCGGCGAGAATCTTTTAAAAAATCTCGGCGCGATTCTTTTTTTCTACCCGGGTATTGAAAACGATTTATTTCTATCAGTCGGCTGTACAGCCGAACCCAGCAGACCCCGCGAAATACGATGATAATCATCTCACCTCGTGGCGGCTAAAGGGCCTGGCTTCGATTTCCACGATTACAGAAGGAACTACTATTTTCCGAAAGAAAAAAATGATATGACGCGACACCTCGACAGTACACACATAAATTGCACTGACCCAACTCAGGATTAAGCGACGCTCCGTAGAAGAGAACTACAAAGATATGGCCGTCCTTCGTTTGTCGGAAACGTATCGATATTTTTATCACTTTAAATGCAATTTAGCACGTCGTGCTCGCACGTATGTCCAGCCAAATTCTTCTTCTTCTTCTTCTTATTAATACTTTGATGGGGCCTACCAATGGAGGTACTCTCACCTGGCTTCTGGTAGTACCGTGCCGGCCAATCTTCTCATGTCCAGCAAACAAGCGTCGAGTCGCGGCGCGTGCCGGTCTCCTGAGGCTAGCCACAGAGCCGGAGGGGCGCGCAGAGCTGAAGGATACGCATCCCTTCGCGTAACGATAACTGTCCATCGGCTCGCCGCAAAGACGGACTAAATTACAGACACGGGAGTTCAAAACTCTAGCGTACCTATTTCCAGTAGGGTGACAGGTATTCTTCTGCTGCTACGCTGTTGGTTGTTGACTCTCGGGGATGACGTCTCCTCATTGTAAGATGATAATGAATTTTTTTAATTGTAGGTTTGTTTTGCGACAATAGCCGGACGACTGAACATCGCTGCAATAGAAATCGACTAGTCTTCTCATTGTCTTCCGGTCTTCCTTCGTCCTGGTTGTCGTTTCGGAGATGCCACGTCTTCCAGGAATCTGTTACGTCGAGGGCCCATCGAATCGATTGATCGGTGAACAGGTGAGGATGACCAGTATCTTGGGATTGTTCGACCCGCATGGCATTCCCCCTTTCCATACTTTTCACCCGAGGTTCGATGGCGTAAGCTTCCCCGAAAAATCACATCGTCCTATTCTCACTCATCTGAGAAATGGTAGAGGATGTCAATATTTAAAAAGGCAAGTGCTCGATATTAGTAATCGTGTAGTATCTAAGATGTGACATTTCCCACCAGAATCGAGTAATCTTTTCCCGGAGACAGACAGTTGACTTTGTCTGCATCAATAGGGATTAGAGTGACATAAAAATAAGCCATCAGTAAAATATATTTGCAAAACTAAAATCTATTGAAGTGATTCCTAATAAACTGGTTGTTAACTCATAATATTGCATTGGCACCTATCTTGTTATCTTCCACTACCTATTCAACGAGAATAGATCGCCACGCGGGAACCGACGCAGCACGCTATAGGATCAACAGCCTACAGGTATTGTCCTTCCATCCTATTTGTTAAGCGAGGTCTCCGACCCTGCTGTAAAGGGCTACCAAGCCTTGCGCAAAGGCGAGTCCAACTGTGTTCGTCAACCCGATACCCGGGTTTAGAGGTAACAGATCGAGGGGGAATCGACGGTGGTACACGAAATGCTCGAAATCAAATGAATGGAGCTACTATTCCATTAACAATTTGCGCTGGTCTGCTCGATTCGGCATTGGCGCTGCCGATGCACCTCAATATTTATTAGTAAACAGGCGGTTTCGCCGTGTCCTGGCTAACTAACTGGATACTCTTTGCTCTATTTTAACCCTACACCTCATGACTGGGGTGTGACACTTCGTTTATTTCTAAGGAAGAGAACGGTGTATGATTCATTCGATTTAATTAATATTTAGTTAGTGAAACATCGATTTGAAGTCTAAGAAACCGAAAAAATCAGCAAAAGCCTCATTTATTTAATAAAAAAATTAAATCTATTCAACACGAAAAAAAATGTTTGGTTGTGGCAACTACGTTTTCGATTTGCTGCACACAATGTCTAAAAAATTAGTTGCCTCAACCATATCCAATAGTAACCTCAACTATTCACGATTAGTTCTCACGGGAAGAAAAGTTTGGTTGTGGCAACTACGTTTTCGATTTGCTGTACACAATGTCTAAAAAATTAGTTGCCTCAACCATATCGAATAGTAACCTCAACTATTCACGATTAGTTCTCGATTGGATTAGTTAGGTTAACTGATCGAATCGTTGGGACTACCACTCGAATAGTTAGGACTACCTTTCGAATCGTCGGTATTACCATTCGAATTATTGGTATTACCATTTGAGTTGCTAGGGAAATAGAATAATCGATTGGTTGTGTCAACTCATTTCTTGGTTATGACAACTAATCTTTTTTTTCCATGAACCGTTTAACCGTTTTGCGGATTTGAAACGCAGTTTTGAAGACGACATTCTAGACTATCGGAAAAAATACTGTCACAATGTTTCCTTAAAAAAGTCTATTTATTTGGGCCATTGAAAATTATGAAAACTAGCAATTTGATAAACTGAAAAACTCAATGAAAAAGTCACGAAAAATTATATTCAAACTATATTTTTATTAGAATTTCATACAAAAAGGTTGAAAAAGTTAACAAAACGGAAAATGATAAATTTGCTAAGGTGCAGTCACTGTAAAATAACAATTTATGGTCTTGACACACGGTGTGGTAGCATCTGACACAATGTGCGTTGCTTTTATATTTATTTATTATTTTATTTGCAAATAATATTTATGACTATTATAATCAAATTACGTAATAATATATCAGTTATAGTGATTTTGATATATAATATAAAATTAACTTACCGGTCCGAAATTTTACCTCGGACTCATGACTGGGGTGTATCACACCCACACCAAATTCAAGACTGTACGGTGTAAATATCAACAAGCAACTGAAGTCGCGACCGACGTGACGCTATTCCTAAAGGTTCAAATTAAATTATGGTCAAGGTCCGAAGTTGATAACATCGCATGCATCGTTTTCTCTATGAGGAAGCAAAAACACAACGATAAGCATTAAAAAAATTCAGAAGGTGTTTAAAAAGCTGTCGAAAATCGCAGAATAATCTCAAAGTATCATATTTTTCATCATCAAAAAAGAATCAATTACGCGTATCAATAATTTTCTAAAAAAAAATCCAAATGCTTCCTCGCCAGAACAAAATCTCCAATTCAGGAGAATCAAGCGCTAGAGGGATTAGAGTGTGGTGCGGTCGCCTGACTATGTACGACAGAGGCACCGCAGCGTAAGTTTAGCAAATCTGGTTCTTGAGTCATACGATTGCTTATTGTTAACTAGCAACAACACCCGCGCTCCGAGCGTGCTACGCGCTTTGGTGACTTTGCGTCGTTGTTTTTTTTAGCTAAAATGATCCTGAAGAATCAATATATATGTCGATCAAAAATAGCAGTTACTTACACTGAGAGAAATTGAGATGGCCCTGATAACTATTCAGTGATAATTATATTTTATTAGTCCAGATGACTATTTTCGTAGTTACATTAATAATAACGTAGTTAATGTAAGTACAAAAATAGTCACCTGGACTAATAAAATATAATTATCACTGATTAGTTACCAGTACCATCTTAATTTCTCTCAGTGTAGAATAACGCTACTTTCATGACATACTTTTGATAAAATCATTAAATATCATCTTTAAGACTGCTCTACCAATCTCCATCGATTTCAGATACTATAAAAAGGCAGCTTCCCCAGATCTGATATCTAATGGACAGCGTTCCTATTTCATCCCACAAAATAATTATATGAAGCCACGAATATCCAGTCCACTTGTGAAACAAATTTGAAACTGAAATCTCAAAAAATTGCAGAAGCTGTGTAACATCATCTAACGTATCAGCTATAGCAGAAACGCGAATGCGACAGTTCAAAATGCGCGCCATACGCGACTTTGCAGCGGCGGCCTCGACGGACTGAAGTTAGCTCTAAGACAACCATCGTCGACCAATCAGAAGACTCGAAAAGTTGCTTCAGTCTTTCGAGTTCGATGTGCCATGACTTTTTTAAGAGAGGATTAACAGCAAAAAACAAGTATCTGAATTTTCCCATGAATCATCCTGAATATTTTCTTTATAGTTTGCACTAATTTAATGGCTCGATTTCTACATAAACTATCCTCAGAAATATAAAAATTCACCATTCATTCTCAATCTGCCATAAGAATGAACGTTAAATGGTGTAAATAAAAACAAAAAAAAATTCCCATACATGGTAAAGACGAAAACTGATTAAAACTTTGTAGTTAAACTTAGGTACTCCATATAAATGGGTATTTAAAAAAAACAGCATATTTTTCTTAAAACTATTGTAATGTTCGACTCTTCTTAACAGTGTAACATTAACTATAATCCCTCCCCAAGTCACCTTAAGCATTTATATTTACACGTCATACATGTTCATCTTCAGATTACAGTGAAAATCCAGTAGAATTGTTGAAGCGGATGATTACAGGATGACTGAGGGAGTGAGATAGATATAGAACAAGGTCCGACGGGGAATCAGCGTCCCTCAATCCCCGAGACGCTCGGGCGAGTCTCCTGTGGTTCACCGTCGAAGAGAAACCACGAGAGATCGAGACTGAGAGCAAGAGAGAGAAAGAGAAAGACCAAGAGAGAGTAGGTTGCTTGCCAAGCGTGACGTCTCTGACAGTGAAGCTGTGCAGCTCGTCGATTCGAGAGACAGAGGTTTACTGTAGGTGCAGGAGTAACAGTCTAAGCGAGAGGCCACCGTGAGAGCACAGAGGCTTCTGCCCCTCTGAATACATAGACGTAGACGTACGGTACACATAGTTCCACACCGTTCGGTAGTCCTCTATTTCCTCACCGTCACAATACACTATATATATATGTATATGTATAAGTATATACATGTACTATACATATAGCCGTAATGGATCTGTAGACAAAGCTTCACTCTGATTTCGCGAAGCGCAACAGCATCTCCTCCCCTCTCACGATTGGAACGGTCCAGCATCTCTCAGTCGAGATAGAGAGAGAGAGAGCGAAAGAGAGAGTTCCGTTCATATCGAATTCCGTTATATAGCCCAAGTCAGTATGCCTGTAGCGATATGCTCTGTATGCATTATCGGCATAAATTTGACAAGGCCGCCCGGTGACTCCGAACAGCGATACCCTTTGGCATACTCACACAAGATATTTTGAGATAGTTACCCGAGTAAAGTGAGTTCAAAGTTTATTTTATGCTCTATTTTCACTATTTATGCGGTAATTAATGAGGCTGCCTATTAGGAAACATCACTTTGCAAGGATATTGGAAATAAACTCAATAATGGGATGTACGATAAATTATATTAAATTTTATAAAAAGCAGATATTGAAGTAAGGGTAATTTTCCTCTGTACTTAAACAAAGGCCCGAGTAGAAATTCATCTACGGGGAATATCAGGCCCTAGCGTGGTAGCCGGATTTAAATCTAAGGCCCTTGCCTGGTAACCTTATACGGGCCTTGCAGGAAAGTAACGCAGCGCATGATCAGGGCCAGATTAAGTTTTCCAGATAAGGGCCGGATAGACGCTGCCCTACTAAGCCCCTACTTATAAAAACGGCAAATAAATTACAAAATAATTATCTGCGCTTATCGAATTCGATTCATTTTGCACTTTCTATTGGATATTCGAGCGTATTTAGTTTTCAGTACATATTAATTGCTGAAAAAAACACATGTAAATTTATTTGCCGTTGGCGGGAATCGAACCTTGATCCTCTGGGTGACAGTTCTGCGCCTTAGCCCACTCGGCCATTGACATCTTAGAAAGTTTATATATTTATTGTCTATTTGAAGTATATTTAAAATGAAAACACGTCAAGACTATACATCCATTTATTGTGATTACGACCGAAATATTCAAAATTCAAACATGATGGGGTGGTCACCCATCCAGGTACTGGTATTTGACGGTCAGTATCTGGATAGATTTCAAAGTAATTTTAGCGGTACAGTCCCGTAAAACGTGAGTTTCAGCGAAATTTTTGAATACTTCTCGATGGGATAAAGACGTGAAAAAATCCAACACACGCAAGGTGCTGAAAAGATTGATTTTGCATAACAATAATTTTTAAATGTTTTTAACGAATGCCGTATCTAGCCCTTACACGAACCTGATAATGTAAATTTACGGCATATTTAAAAAAACCTATGCCATACGAAGTCCGTATGCGGATCTGACCAGGGAAAGTAAAGGTAAATTGGACAAAATCTTGGTCCAAATGCTACAGGAAGACCTTATGCGAAACGGATAAGGTCGATGAATGGCATATCTATATGAGGTTACCGTATGTAAAGCCTGACATCCGCCTGATCCGGTGGGAAGACGGCATTTTTAAGGTAGAATGCCATATCTCGGCCTTACATGGACCTGATCAGGTGAACTTACGACGACCCCTAAATAAGGTTACCATATCTAGCCTGACATCAGCCTGATCCGGTGGAAAGACGGCATTATTAAGTACGAATGCCATATCTCAACCTTACATGGATCTGAGCAGGTGAATTTACGGCAGCCGCAAATAAGGTTGCCGTACCTAAAACGGATCTGGACCTCGTGTGACAGCAGGCATGCCTGATGAAATTTCTACTCGGGAGTATGCTTCAAGTTGTGAAAATGGTTTGAATATCAAATTTGCTGTAAAACAGCGTTTTTTTTGTAAATGCCTGGTAACCAATTTTTTCTAATGTTACATTTAATAATAATAATTTTGTAATTTTTAGATTAAAGCGAATTCGTGTTTAAATTAATTGAGTAGAATAGAATTTATATTGGGTGTAAATAATCGTTTGCTTATTTGTTCAAATTTACGATGTAGTGAACAATTGTCTTGTTAAAAGTTTGTTTGTTGAATCTAGAATGGAAATATTTTTTTACAGTAATTAGTATTTTTTTTACTCACTCATCGTCGACTCGGCGGATGTTGAACTGATTAAATGTTAGTTCGACTATTTCGTCGGTGTGGCCGGTGAAGGTGTAGAGAAGGCAGTCAATGTTGGGCGGATATCTCTTCGGGAAGTCGGGCGACATAAAGCTACCCCCTTGCGGGCTATAAGAGCTGCTGTACACGACGCACGAACAGCCTGTAAGCATATTTAAAAAAAACAATATTACCATACAATCTTAAATATTATTTTATGCTCTATAACCAGACATAATTCTTCATTAGTTCAAAATATTTTAAGGGCTTTTCTAATCCAATAAATAAGTATTTCATATACATTTTTCACTAAAAACAATTATAGCGGGTTGTGAAATAATACCATGAAATTTTACCATTTGTTACAAAGTGCAATTATTCGAAATTATGTATAATTTGGAATAGTAGTAACAATAGCAATATTATCATACAGTATTACATAGTTTTTTTTTTAATTTTCTTACATTTTTTATTGTATGCACAAAAGTCATAGTTATATTTTTTTTTAATATCCTAAAGACTTCGATTCGAATACAGGTGTATTACATTTTTTTTTTTCATTGAATACAATTATTAATTGTTACGGACTATATTCATGAAATTTTATCATTTGCATGCATGACATTATAAATACTAATAATAGTAATGCTGGTACTATGATTTATTTTTTATCAAAAATTCTGATAAATCATTGTAAGAATGTAGCACTCATTTAGTGTGAAATGTTGGAACCACCTTAACTCAACTGGCCGCACAGCTCGCCGGAAAGTCGCGACGTAGAGTCGAGCTAAAGTTTTCAGTAATTTAGCTCTGAGTTTTCCATGTACAAGTCGACGATTCGGGAAGTCAAAGAAACGAAAAAAAAGTGGAAAGAGAATACGAGGATGTCTCGAGAAGATGAGACTGCGCGAGACAACGTTTCGCTCGTCTCTAGAAGCGCCCGCTTGGGTGCCATCCAAGTCTCGGCCACGTCGTTCCTCCAAAGAAAAATAAAAACCGGCGGTCACCATTAGCCGAGAAATACTCGAAAAAAGCGGGGACACGCTTGACGCGCGATAAAACGCTACGACGCGAGATAAATATGGCGATTTCTTGCTAATTTACATTTTAAAAAAACCTCATTTTTTTACATCAATTAGCTATTAATTCCCACCAACATGAAGTAAAGTGCCACAATTCCATCGAGGATTTATAGTTATTTCAGAAGTTATTTTACAAGTATTTTTAAACATCGGGGAATTTTATTTGAAATGAAATAACTCGTATATTGTCCGGCACTCTTACAAAATAATTAGATTTTATTAAAATTAAGACTGACTTCTAAAAAAACGACTACTATCTTGGCTTTATGGCTACCATTCTTGCCTATGATTACTTTTCTTCTTTTAATGTTTATTGCCCTAATTTATATTTCATAAAATGCAAAAAAAATTGTACGTTCCAAAGAGATGCTGCTGATGATTACTAACTTCACGGAAAAAACTTCTCGACAGCATTCTTCACTTTTTTCTTATATTTCTTAGTTTAATTAATATTTCATAAAAAAATGAAGAAAAAATTGTCTGTTCGAAAGTCATACTTCGGAAGTTTACAAGCTTCACTATAAAAACTTCTCTCCTACATTCTCGGCTTAAAATATTCTCCCATTTATTGCATTCTCATCCTTAATTATTCGCCATCGATATTTCATTCTATTGATTCGCGCAATTAATTTCCATATTCAAACTCCTTTTAATCATGGATAAAATAGCATAATTTAATCATCTCTCACGTAAACCCATTCTCAATCGTCTATATATATATATATATGTTCAGTAATACTTATATGAAGTATTGTGGCTTTGAATTTAATGGTTCCAGAGAGAGATGCTGTAATTTTCGCAAGGCGCTGGAGGGTGTTTGACGGAGTTCGTGGAATAAATTGTTTTCCCTTCCCCAGTCTGTATATTTTCCCCTTTAAGGTTAGAGAATTTTACGGCATCACGTACCGATCTTTTCACATCCTTTTTATTTACACACCGTTTCATGTCTCTCAAGGTTCGACGTCCAGTGATTAATTATATCATCGCGCACTCATAAATAGCTTCGCTCGTGTTATTAAAAAATGCATGTATAAATGGCTGCCATTTTCAAATTAACCATCCCATTGTAATGAAATAAGTACGGTACATAATTTTGCCCTTCTAAAATTTATTTTTATACAAATAACATGAAGAATCGAGTTACACAATGCTAAAAAAAATCATGGTGTGAAAAAAACGTACTCTTTGGCGGGAAAAATGATAATTGTTGCGTTTTTTAAAGTATTTTGCCCGAAAAATTTAATCTAATACTCTTAACATGTGGTACTTAAAGATTAGAATATTTACAAAAATCCTCAATTGCTGATTAAAAAAAAATATTTGAAAATCATAGATTAGTTTAGGTTTATCAATCATGATAAAGATCAGAAAGTTAAAAAAAAACGTTTTCAACATTAAAAATAAAAACATGTAATGTATAGTTCTCTTAAGGCATTATTTAAACCAAAATGAGGTGCTGTAATTTGTACTATGCGCTGGAGGGTATTTGACTGAGTCGGTGGAATAAATTGTTTTCCCTCCCTTCCGTAGTCTGTATATTTCCCTTCAGCGTTAGAGAATTTCACGGCGCCACGTACCGAGCGTTTTTTTATACACTTTTTATTCTCACACCGTCTCATATCTCTCGGGGTTCGTCGTCCACTGATTAATTGTATCGTCGCGCCCTCATTAATTGCTTCGTTTGTCTTATCGAGACGGGGATCGGGTAACGAAGAGAGCGAGGGAAGGGGAGGAGAGTTTTCGCGGCTATTGGGTTTCTCGTTGGAAACGACGAACGGCAGCCAGGGACCTTAATGGCTCGTTGAACGTTGGGGCGCGGATGCGAGCCTGTAAAAGGGGAACTCCGCGCCGGGGGCTTCGCGCTATATGGTTGGTGCTGATCACTCGTCTCCTCGTTACTGCACTCATGAACGAACGCGCCGAACGACGGAGACGAATCGGCCAGAAAACCAAAGCCCGACAAGTCGGCCGATGGCGAATCGATATTCCAATTAGGCGCAGAGTCGACAACGACCACCACGACGATGTCGACAAGGCTCATATTGCGTCATCGTCCAAGTCTCGTCGTTATGCAACAACGTGTTACCAATAGCGTGACTCGGGAACCTTAAGGCTCGTTTAATCATAGCTCTCGTTCAATTAATCGACTGTTCCGCAGTCGATGGACTGGATATTTCAAGCCAATGGTACTGCCAAATGTTTTGCTGTTGGACAAATTTAGATGTAGTCGTTTTAACCTAAGAGCAGGAATTCATTAGAGCCCACTCCCATATAGCATCAGATATTCGATGTATATCCATTTTAGGTTCTTAATGTGAAAAGTATATCTTGTATATTCTATGGATATTTATTCTACATACATGCAGGTATATACACGCATGAATGTCAAGAACACATTCTATGTACATACTTGAATAATACGAATTTAGAGCGCAGGTACGGACACATTCGTAAGATTTTTAATGTATATGCAATCCATGAACATACGAAGAAAATCAAACGTCCACGTATTAAGTACCTAAGGATGTACTCATATAGCATTTTCACATACATTGCATATACATCGTATAAACATTTGCGGATATACAATGTCCTATTTATATGAAATGTATCTGTAAAGGAGACCCTTATTCATGTACATCGAACATACACTGGATATCCATGAGGATATACATATTATGTGCAGCGTATGTGCACTAATGTCCTGTCTAAAAAATACGGAAAAATTAATTACAAAATAATTGTCTGCAATTTTTAAATCTTTGTCTCACAAAGATTTTTAAAAAAATTGACTTCTTCGCAACTACTGAAGAATTGTTTTTTATTTGAACAAAAAAGTCTAAAAAAATGACAAGACATTTTTCTAAGTGCCTCGTAGGTCAGTACTTGGATGGGTGACCGCGCCAGGGTTGAAATTTTTGGACTGCCGCAAGGATCAGTATTTGCATTCGTGATCGCTCCGCATCCGAGTTTTTCCAAGTTCTTCAAATTCAATGCTTGGATGGGTGACCGCCTAACGGCCGAATTTTCCAATGTCCCTTAAGGGTCAGTACATTGATAGGTGACCCACTGTGTTAATATTTTCTATATTTCGGTCGCAACCCTCTAAATGAATGTAGTCTTGATGCGTTTTTTTTTAGTATACTTCAAATAGTGAATAAAAATAAAAAATTTCTAAGATGTCAATGGCTGAGTGGGCTAAGGCACCCGGCAGTCATCCAGAAAATCCAGGTTCGATTCCCACCAACAGCCAATAAATTTACATGTGTTTTTTCAGTAATAAATGCAAGATAAACCGAATTCAATGAATGCAGATCATTATTTTGTAATTAATTTTTACGTTTTTTTTTAGACAGAACATATATGTACATACGGTGCACATAATATGTATATCCTCATGGATATCCAGTGTATGTTCGATGTACTTGAATAGGTGTCTCCTTTATAGAACCATTTCATATACATATGATGTGATACAACGTGCATACGTATATACGTAGGACATACTATATCCGCAAATGTTTATACGATGTATATGCAATGTATGTGAAAATGCTAAATGGGCTGAGAAAAGCGTGTATTTGTGGGTACTAGGATTTGTTAACTATTAACGAAACATAATGTTAAATATGACGAAATGAATATTTTTTTATAATTAACAAACCGCTTATTTGATCCTTTCAATTGGCACAAATAGTGATTTATTAACAGTTAATAACCGTATATTTGAACTCGTAAATTGGCCCAAATAATGATTTCTTAATAGCTAACAAATTTATATTTGAATTAATATTTCCTTTATTGGTGTCCACAGAACATTAAGTTGACTCAATATTGCATTGGCTTTTAATTTAAACAATACTTTTTAACAGCTACCATTATAATAATTTGAGCTTGACAGAATGGTACATTTAGTTAGGTGTGATGTCCGATCGGATTGGTTCAAATGAAGGTACAACTACAAATAAATAAACGTATATGTAATGAGAAATATATTTATTATACATTTTACATGGTTATTATACACTATCGTTATGCATTCCTTATAAATAAATAAATATTTTTGCGTTATTCCGTTATAACAATATAAATGCCGGTTATAATTACATTAACAGGGTCATTCCTATCGTTATTTCTTATGTAAAGATTACATTTTGGTTTATGCGTAATATCGTTTACTCGAAGCCCGATGTTACTTCGAAACTTGGGGAGTCAATAACAGGAAAATTGACGTACTCAACGTTTTCGGTTAGTAGTGCGTCCGACATCGATTGAATCGGCAATCCCGATCTCGCTCAAAAGCTGATATGTAAGCTGTAATTGTAACGCGGCAACGTTAAATTTCCTTACTTGTATGTGGTCGTAACCTATTTATTAGTACATTATTTCTATACTTACGTTCGAAGGCTTTTTCCAATTCGTCGTGCAAGCCCCACGAAATGAGGAGGTCGTCTTATGCACTGTTTCGCTCGCACTGTCAAACTGCGACTGTGGCGTGATTGCGTCGAGAACGAACTCATCCTCTGAGGATCGACGGTTGTAGACAAAGATAACAGTCACCCCAAACAGACGGTACTTGACTCAAATTTAGATTTGTTAACTATTAACAAATCTGCGTAGCGGCAAATAATGATTTGTTAACTATTAACAAATCTGCGTAGTGGCAAATAATGATTTTTTAACTGTTGACAAATCTGCGTAACGGCAAATAATGATTTGTTAATTATTAACAAATCTGCGTAACGGCTAATAATGATTTGTTAACTATTAACAAATCTGCATAACGGCAAATAATGCATTTTTAACTATTAACAAATCCGAAGTTGTCCAGACTATCTTTAATCTTGTTGTCCTAAATCGTTCTTTATTTACAACAAATATCGAACGACTTATGTTAAAAAAATTGTATAAACAAAACGTTCATTTGACGGAAACGCCGTCAGAATAAGACTCTGATGAGAACACTCATTTTTATTTGCTGTTAGTAAATTTTGTAACCGTTAACAAATATTTTAAGATACAGCTCAACTAAATATATTTTGTTATAGTGAATGAACTCTTTTCTCAGTGCATAGTTAAAAAAAAAAGTTCGAAAAAGTGAAAATTGTCAAAATGGGACTTGTTTTGCTGTAAGAAAAATGTGGATGGTCAGCTTTTATTTTAACGGGAGAGTATATTTTGACATTGAGAATAAAATTGGACTTTTTTCACCAAATCTACTTTTACCGTTTGCCTACAATAAATTATAATTATCTATAGGTATGAATAATTGTTCAGTCACGAAAGTATTAAAAACACTTTTTGATTAAATTTTTGCCCAAAACCCCAAATAGGTTCACGATTTTTCCGCAGAGGCTGGAAGCAGTTGCCGCCCTCGCGTCGAGTGAAGGGTTATTTCAACTGTGCTCGGAGGTCAATTAGAAACGAGTGTTAATTAAAATAACTGTCCGAGAGTTGGGTGACGAGCGTTGGCCTCGTGGATTGCTGGTGCAGCTCGGTTCACCGGGTGAGTATGTTGCGGTGCAAGCTTCACAGTGTCGTATATATCTCCGGCGGCACGCAAGCGGCACGCGGAGGGCGGAAAAGTAATTTAAAAACAATTTGTCTGCGGAAACGTTACGAGCGTGTCGGATAGACGAACATTTTTCATTGAGGGCTCGAAACCTCGCCCCGAAAATAGTTTGAATATTTCTCGAATAATAAGATTGAAAATTTAATGTCTTAAACATTTTCTTAATTTAAAAATTTCCTATAACTACCCGCGCAGAAAAAAATAGTCCGGGATGGAGTTTGAGACGGAGTCCAGGATAATGTCCAGAATGGAGTCCCGGATGGAATCTGGGCAGTCCGAGACGGAGTCCAGATGGACTCTGATATGGACTTCGGCTTTTAATCCGATCCCGAAGTCCATCCTAAAGTCCATCACTCCATCCGGGACTCCCGAAAGGACTCAGTCTGGATTCCATCCTGGACTCAACAAAACGTTCCCGGACTCCACGCAGGACTCCATCTGGGATGCCAAATACTGTCCTGGACTCCATCCTGGACGATCAGCGAATCTCGGCGAATCAATCGCAGAGTCCATTCTGGTGTCTATTTTGGATTCTCGCCTGGACTGTTTTGGTCTCCATCCTGGACTCTACCCTGGACTCCATCCTGGACATAGCCCATCCTGGTGGACACCAGGACCAGACGGTACCCACCTTGGACACCTCGGTGTCCAGACGGTCTATTTTGGACCGGCAACGAAGGGTAGACCCCTCGTGTGTAGTCGAACGCAGGACAACTTAACACAGTCTTATATACGCTAGGGCTTCAAAACACTTGCGAGAAATGCTCCGTCCATTCGCCATCTAGTGGCATCATATGAAACACAAATCCACAATGTTCCGCTAGATGGCGAGCGGTCGATGCGTTTCTCGCAAGTGACTTGAAGCCTCAGCATATACAAGACTGCAAAGCTGTCCTGAGTTCAACTACACACGAGGGGCATACCCTTCGTTGACGATCCAAAATCGACCGTCTGGACACCAAGGTGTCCAAGGTCGATACTGCCTGGACCTGGTGTCCGGGGTAGAGTCTGGGATGGAGACCAAAACAATCCAGGCGAGAATCCAAAATGGACACCAGGATGGACTCTGCGATTGATTTGCCGATCGTCCAGGGTGGAGTCCAGGAGAGTATTTGGCATCCCAAATGGAGTCCCGGATGTAGTCCGGAAAACTTTTTGTGTCCGGGATGGAATCCAGATTGAGTCCTTTCGGGAGTCCCGGATGGAGTGATGGACTTCAGGATGGACTTCGGGATCGGATTAAAAGCCGAAGTCCATATGAGAGTCGACCTGGACTCCGTCCCGAACTGCTCGTATTTCATCCGGGACTCCATTCTGGACATCATTCTGGACTCCATGCTGGACTATTTTTTTCTGCGCGGGTAGACAACGAGTTAGACTATCAGGCTGAAACTTGACGTGCAAGTGAAACGGTTATTAGTCTTTAATTGTAGTAAATGCTATTTAAATTCATTGAGCCTTTCATATTTTATCGTCGTTTAAGTTTCTTTTTTTTAAATAAAAAAAATTGCATGCTCACTCGTGCAGATTTCAAACTACGGAGTTGTAAATTTCTCCACACTTTCATCTACGACCAAGGTTTATTGGTATACTGCATTTAGACAGAAATGACAAAGTGGTTCAAAAGTAATGGTTTTTTTTTTGGGCAACATTGACTCCATTTTTTAACCCTTATAAATCGTGGAGCAGATACGCGACAATTATGGTAAAATTCATTCATTTTTTTTATTGTTTTCTTTTTCGAAATTTAAAAAACGAAAGATTTTGTAGTGAACATTCATACATAAATTAAGTCAAAAGCTAGACAGTTATTTTCTAGATTTAAAAAAGCTTCCTCTATCACTTCAAAATTCATCGCAGTTCATCATAGAGATAGCTTAGTGAAATCTGAATAATAACCAGGAAGCAATGTGCGAGAATTTACTCTACAGCGTTCTTTTTTTCAAAGCTGGGCGGGTCGTGAAGTCCTTGGTAGTATTTTAGTATGTAAAGCCTAGTACTGCAAGTAACGCTGTACTTCTAGTACCAGGTCGAGTAGAAGTTCTTAGCACTTCAAATACTTCAAATACTGTATCTGCAGTATCGGAAGTACTAAAAAGTACCATGTAAAAAAAAGGATGCAAAGTAGAACCTTGCACATTGCTTCCTCATTCTTCTTCGCTTTTTACAAAGCCGCCTCTATGAGGAATTTTCTTTATTTTATTTTTGGCCTCCTTATAGAGGAAGCTTTGCGAAAGATGAAATTTATTGAGGAAGTTGATGATTTCGGACGGTTTACGAAATGACAGAGCGACACTAATAAATTTGAAAAAAAAAAAATTGAAAATCACGTAAAATCCGAACCGCTTTACCGATCATCACCAAATTTGGTACGTAGATGGGTGGCATATTATTTTCCCTGTGTAGAAAATTTCAGTCGATTAGTTGAAATTTTACCTGAATTAGAGAAACGAAAATTTTTCGAAAAATTCAAACTCTCATAAAAACCGAACCGCTTTACCGATTTGGCCCAAATTCAATACCAAACGTCGTACCACTTTGCTCAATTTTAATACGAAGCTTCAGCCCGATAGCTAAAAGTTTGTTCGAGTTAAAGCATTTACGTACTTTTTTCAAAATTTCGAAATTCTTATAAAAATGAAATGCGTTAAGCCATGTTTGTAAAAAATATACCAACTGAAGATTAGCTGTACATGTTGTTTAAATTTTAGCTAAGTACTTTATAAGTTACAGTTATTTATTTTTTAATTTTTTTCTAAACCACTTTTCTCGATATTTCAGACCATTTTAAATGTTTTGGCATTAAAATCTCGAAAAATTTTTTTTTCATGAAAACAAAGCTTCCTCTATGAGGAAGCAAAACTTTCAAAACAATTAAAATGACCTTGGAAATAAATAAGCCAAAAGAATCTGATAAATCGTTTTCATCGTAGGAACCAATAAGATACCACCGTAACGATCTTGGCAACGACGTTGGTTCCAGCGATAGAAAAACAAATTCGTATTTTTTTTCGTTTGGTTGTTTGGAAAGTCAAGTTATCGTGATTGCTAGCGTAACATCAAGTAGTTTTACTCCAGTAAAAGTAAATAAATTTATGAAAAGCGAAGAAAAATTAATTAAAACCAAGAAAAAATTAATCAATCCATAATAAATTTATTTAATCGAATCACGGGAAAAGTGCCCGAATTACTTCAAGTACATGTACTACAAGTAATTGGCACTTCAAGTACATATACTGCAAGTAATTGGTACTTCAAGTACATGTACTTGAAGAAAAATTAACTAAAACCAAAGAAAAGATTAATCAAGCCCTAATAAATTAATTTAATCGAATCACGTGAAAAGTGTCCAAATTACTTCAAGTACATGTACTACAAGTAATTGGCACATCAAGTACATGTACTTGAAGAAAAATTCGAAGATAAATTCATTAAAACCAAATGAAAAATTAATCAATCCCTAATAAATTTATTTAATCGAATCACGTGAAAAGTGCCCGAATTACTTCAAGTACATGTACTACAAGTAATTGGCACTTCAAGTACATGTACTGCAAGTAATTGGCACTTCAAGTACATGTACTGCAAGTAATTGGCACTTCAAGTACATGTACTGCAAGTAATTGGCACTTCAAGTACATGTACTGCATGTAATTGGCACTTCAAGTACTAGTACTGCAAGTAATTGGCACTTTTAAGTACATGTACTGCAAGTAATTGGCACTTTAAATACATGTACTGCAAGTACTTGGTACTTCAAGTACTTTTTCCAGCTCTGGATTTTTTTCTGTGGTATTTGCGTCATGATATTTTCATTTGACTGTGATTGAAATAAATTGCTTGCGGATAGATGAAAGAGGTTGCAAACAGGAGTCTTGAAAACGCTGTCTAATATAAAATGTACTTCTACTCGAGAGAAGAGCCTGCCGAGTGACTCGGCGCATCTTCTATACATGGGCTATCGTCTCCCTCGCATTATTAGAGTCAAAAGGACGAGCTGCTGCTGCAGCAGCAGTAGCAGCAACAGCAAAACACGAGAGTTCAGTACTCGGGAGCAGCTTGCGCACGAGTCGACCACCGGCGGTTCCTCTTACGCTCGAGAGACGACCGCGTGTCTAGCCTTGCATTTCTCTATGACCCTGTGGTTGTGCCGCCACTGCTGCTGCTGCTGCTACTGATGGTATAGACTTATACACTGCAGCTAGTGCTGTGTGGTATAGAGATCATTGTTCAGTCACGTTCCCAGCTCCGTTGCTGACTCGAGCATCTTCCAACTTTACCTCTATTTATATCTCGAGGAGCACGAGGACCAACCCTTCTTTTTTACCTTCTTTAGACACTGGAAAGGCTAATAGCTATGACAAAAATGGCGCACGGATTGGAAGAGCTTTTTCATCTGCTGTGTCGCGTTTGGCAGTGAGGATGTGATAGTCTCAGATAAATTTTAACTTTGGTATACCGGGTACCATTTTCCTTGTTTGAAATGCGCTCTAGAAGGTTTTTTAAAAATATTATAAGTTAAGATTGTGAGCCTCATTTCTTACCAATATAAATGCAGAGTTTAAAATTAATGATTAAAAAAATTCCTTTCTGGAAACTCGTACCGGAAGGCGATGTTTTATTTTCATTTTTTTCAGTACCTTAACTGCACTTTAACACTTATGTTATTAATAAGCCCTTTCGAGAAATGCGTATTAGAGAAGTATTTGTTTTGTTGTGGTTAAATATCTTATGATTATTTTTAGCTTGAAATATTAGTAAAAACAAAGATATAAATTTTTCCGCAAGAAAGTACATTTTTTCATAACACGACTTTTTTCAGTCTGTCGTTATTTTATTTTTCAGATCGTTTTTTAAGAAACTGTTCGAGAAATCGCAAAGTTTGTTCCATAATAAATTCATTCGAATACGATAAATAGTTTGAAATATGCAGTCAATTAATATAAATTTTCCCAATTTATGATATTTCAGCGGTAACTTTCAATTGGTAGCCATCCAACTATTTTAATAACAATGAAAATTTTCGAACCTAATTTTCATTCAGGAGTGACCATAATTACCTAATAATTTGCGTTTACCACAAAATAAAATTGACTAAAAGATTCCCAAAATCCTGAAAAAATCTAATGCATCAAATCAAACTTCTCCATTTCATAATTATAACAACTAAATAAACGATTCAATAGTTACACTAACAATTGAATAATTATTATTATTAATTATTGGTAATTACAAATACATAGTTGAATTGTTGTAACCCCATTTAAATTACTAGTACCAGATTTTCCTCACACTTTAGAAATTTATTGTGAACTATTCATCAATTTTAAATGCATAAAAGATTAATTTCCGCATTAAAAACATAGAATTCACAAATTTAAGTAGAAAATAAAACTTTCTTCATGGAAGTGTTGCATCGTAACTTGTATAAAGTATTAAGTACGAAATCGTCGGAGTATCACGAAAATCGGAGCAAAAAAGTGCCGCTGCATTCAGTATCAGCGAAGCGATGCTGTAACCTCCAAACTTTGAGCAAATCCGTGAACTTTTGGTGTTGTTTCGGCGTTGAACTCTGTGCATGTTACGTTGACTTGCACGCGATATTGGCGCGAATCCTGCGGGGACTGGATATATATATATATGTATATATATATATATACATTCTCACGCGAAACTTTTTGGCATACTTTGTTTCTCTCCTTCCGCCTTTACTCTCCTAGTAGCACTTATACTTTCGCCAATAAGATCGTGACAGCAGTGGGCCCTGAAGAACCAACAAGTAAGAATATTATTGTGGGAGCTTGGAGAACACAGGAAGTCACTCGGTATGAGCAACTTACCTCTCGGTACCCCAACTCCTATTCTCACATAGACCTACAGCTTAAAGGGGCAAAATGGGCACGAAGGTCAAAATTTAATCTTTCTCAAAAAACGAATTTTTCGAGTTTTTACAGATTCTTTAAATAATGTACAGAAAATTGGGAATAAGTTTTTATAAGACATTTCAATATCTAAGCCTTATACGCTGTTGAGGGAGAGAAGGCCCTTAAGGATGTAGGAGCGCGATGGGGTGCTCAACTTCCTGAAAGTGAGAATTCAGAGAGAAATTTGAACACTTCTCGATGGAATAAAAATCTGAAAAAAATCAAGCATACAAAAAGTACGGAAAAGATTAATTTTGCATATAAATAATTGTAAAATGTTATTACAAAATAGGTGAAAAAAAAATTGTTCAACAAATTATCCGTCAACCTAACTTTTTTTCGAATGTAAATGATTTGGTCAATAATGCAATCTTTCACTAAAATCGTCATAACTTTTGAAAAGAATCGAATAGTGATTTCTCGTAGCGGTAAAATTCTTCGTAATTACTGAAGTTTTAAAACGGTATATGGCGAGTTAGGATCCGTTAGATTTTTTGGACAGATTTTTTAAGGATCAGGAATAATCGGAAATTTTTGCATACCTATTCCATTCTTTTCCCATCATTTTCAAAGCGATCTCACGAATACAAAAATGGAGGTATCATAATGAAATTAGAATAATGAACTTTATTTCGACGATTTTTTTTAAACAAAAAAAGGAAAATAGAGTTCGGTCAACCCAAAAAAAGTTATGACCATTTTTAAATCCCAAATTTTGGTAACCCTGACTTTGTCAAAAATTTCAATTTTACAAAAATTTTGACTCACAAAATTTCAATTTTACAAAAACTTTGACTTTCACAAAATTTCAATTTTACAAAACTTTTGACTTTCACAAAATTGCAATTTTAAAAAAATGTTGACTTTCACAAAATTTCAAGAGACTATCTGATCCAAATTTTTTGGCTGTTTACGAAGCAGACGATTTTTTAATCGAAAACTCAAAAAATTCAAGAGAAAATCTAAAAAAAATTATATATGTTTTTCAGATTTGTCACGTTTCTAATCAGTAGAAAATTAAGGAGGGTGGATACCGTCTTTCTGGGGGGGGAGGTGCGCGGTTGCCGGGGAGGTAGTGTGCGAGAGAGAGGTCCGTGACGCGCTTTCACTGGCGTACATTGTTGTACTATTCCAGCAGTTTTGTTTTTACGTTTTCTCGGCAACCAAGCAGACGAATCATTTCGGTCTTCGTAAAAGTTCTTTTCGAAAAAACAAGAAATGATTTGGTTCTGTTATCAACCATTGTTTATCATTTTTATTATACTTTCGAGCATAACCTTGAAGGTGCGTATAGTTGTCGCTATGTTGCCCATGCATAAGAGTGTAATTTCAATAATTAATTTCTCGATAACCATCTAGACGATTGACATCAAATTTGGCATGGAGATGTAATTTTTATCTACGAATATCCTCCAAAAATTTGAGAGCATGTTTATCATTTTGAGTTGGGTATCCACCCTCCTTAACTTGGCCTAGAATGGATTAGATTGGCCTTTAAACTGTAGTGAAAGTCGAAAATTTCGTTTGACCCCCGAAAAATCGGATTTTTAAACCGATTAAGCAATGTTTTTACTTCCTAGGAATTTTCCAAAATTCTGAGTTTTTTTCTGTCTAATGACCTCCACGATGAATACTTAAAACCTGATTTTATTTTCTTGACACCGTTTCATTAATTTAGAAAACATTTCTCAATTTAAGTCATATTGTCCAAATTCACCTCGTAAGCTGAACGTTTAAAGTCTTGAAAATTTTGCAAAGTCATAATTTTCAGTCTTGGTGCACACTTCCTTTCTTTTTGTTGTCAGAAATGTCCATTTTGTCACCATCTCACCTACCAACACAGCGGCAGGTGTCTTCGTAAGCGTCACACGCCTCGGAAACTCGTGCACGAGCTTTGCTTGACTTTTCACCCACAGCGGAGGAGGACGACAACGCGCCGCGTGTTCCCAAGACCATAGAGCGCAGAGAGAGAGTTTCTCTTCTTCTCTGTGCACAACTGCGACACGACGGTGATCGTTGGCTGTGTGCCGCTGTTCTGCATCTGGAAAGTTGGCAGGTTCGAGCATCTGGAAAAGCCCAGCGTGGAGAAAGCACAGAATGAGAAAGAGAGAGAGAGAGAGAGAAAGAGAAACGGAGAGAAGAAGAGCCACAGGAAACTCTCGCGACGCGGGAGATGAGCTCGAGCTTGGGACCTTTCGGTAGGAATACCTTATCTCTTGGTAGTATCCCACCCTTATTCCAGAGAACCGGGAAAGTCCTATGGACTCGTCCGCTTCGATGCAAGCCAAAGCTGTGAGATTCTATATGTATATGTATATATATGTATATAGATATATATATAATGTCTGTGAGCGTTGAAAGTTCGCCCCTCTCTTTCCCTCAAATCATTGGTATTCCTTTACTAGTTTTTTTTTCCTTTTTCTTTGTTTCTTCTTTTTCTTTTCACGCCCTTCCACAATCTCAGCCTCTCGGTTAGATCAACCGATTACTCGACGTCTAACGCAGAAAGGCTTCTGCTAAAAGGTGGCCTAGACTCAAGAGAGTATGGGGACGAGATAAGTGGCTGAGAGGCCAAGTTAGCTGGTGAAATCGGTGCATAAAGAACAGTGATGTTCGGACGATTCTATTTCCCTTGCAAAAAAAAGCGTTTCGCATAATTTTAGCATAACGATAAAAATTACTGAGATTTATTATTAGGGCTTCTTAAAGTTGATAAATAAGAAATGAGTCGGGCAATTAGTATGTAAATACTATCAACAAGATTATAAATTCAGTTTAGTTCATTTTGCTTCCTCATAGAGGAAGCTTTGTTTTCGTGAAAATTTTTTTTTTTCGAGATTTTCATGTCAGCACACTCAAAATGGTCTAAAACGGCGAGATAAGTGGTTTAGAAAAAATGTCTGTATGTATGTGTGTGTGTGTGGATTGAATTTAGCGTCAATCCATCCAGGTGTTCAAAATTTATGGTATTTTGAATTTTTTGGAGAATGTCAGCTCGGGCTCCAACTCCCGCAATTTTTATGATATCCGGCTCAAACTTGGACCAGAAGTGGACTGTTATCAAATAGTGTTTGGGATTAAATTTGGTTTCAATCCGTTAAGGGGTTCACAATTTATGGCATTTTTTAATTTTGTGACATTTTTTGTTCGTGCCCTAACTTTCGCAATTTTTAAGATATCGGGCTCAAACTTGGTCCACAAGTGGACTGTTATTAAATAAAGTTTGGGAGTGAATTTGACGTCAATCCGTTAAGGGGTTTAAAATTTATGGCATTTAGAATTTTTTGTTTATGCTCTAACTTCCGCAATTTTTCAGATATCGGGCTCAAATCCAGTTCAAATCCAGAGAGAATCTGTCAAGGGGTTCAAAACTACTGGCATTTAAATTTTTTTAAAATAAGGCTGCAAAGTAGAGCTTTGCAAATTGCTTCCTCATTATTATTGTATTTTTACAAAGCTTCCTCTATGAGGAAGCCAAAATAGTTTAACGTACTTTCTCATAGAGGTAGATTTGTAAAAATCCAATAATAATGAGGAAGTAATTTGCAAAGTCCTACTTTGCAGCCTTGTTTTTCAGCTTTTTTTTATCTTTGCAGCGTTTGAAGTGTATAAAAATAACCGAGATTAGAGATTGTTAAAACAGTACAAAAATATAATTTAACACAAATTAATTTCTTGTGTTAGTCATATTTTGTCACCAAAGAAGTATCAATCTATCGACATTAATACCCCCGATTCAGAAAGCGACAGAAATTAAAAGCCGAGCAAGTATGCTTTAAAACAATTGATACTTTAAATGAAAATTAGCTATAATTTAAAAAATCAGAACCTGTCTGATAAATTTTATGAGAAGCAGTAGAAATTAAAAGCGCACAAACTCTGGACAGGAGCTGAGTTTTACTCCATGTACATACTCTTAATAAAATTAATAAAGATACTAATAAAGTTATAAGAGTATCGATGAAGAATGTAATAACATCATATTACGATTACAATTTCTTGTTTTACCTCCAAGCACGTAGTATAAATTGAATAATCAGATTTGAAAAGGACTTTGCGCGAATTTTCCAGTTTGAAAGCGTTTTGATGAAATGGCGGGACATGCGCTTACCTCGTAGATGCGAAAATACATGAAAGCTCGCGGGGCAAAAGCTCTCTGATCGATTTGGAGGTCGGGCCAGCCGGGCCGGGACTGATTGTGGAACGTTATATACTCGACTATTCCTTTGAGGCTTGTGATACACAGTTTCCCGATAACACAAAGTTGAAACGTCGACGTCGTCGAAAACGGAGCTCCCTCCCCCAGATAAATGGAGAATGATGCCCCGGCGTCTTCCCAGATGCCCTTATTCCTTCTCACCTCTTCTTGTGACCTGTTTTCACCATCGGAAACCCTTTGCGTCAAGCTTTTTCACATTCTTTCTCCATAACTTCATACCACCCTGTATATCAGCCCATAAATTCCACAAAACGGGCTGTTAGTATCTACAAAAAACACTTATTTTAAACCAATTTTCAAAAACAACAATTATTTAAACATTTTTAAATTAGATAACTTATCAAATATCGACTACAATTTATTGCGATTTACTTAAGGATTTCTCTTTACTGTGAAACAATGAAATTTGGAGTGACGAGATTTTTAAGTTTTATGTCACTTTAAAGTATATTTGTTGTAACGTTGCAAAATTGCGCGTTACAATAATTGACATCGTTCTCCTCGTCTTCGACTCAAGGGCGATCTCGCAGGGTCAAAATAAGATATTTAAAATATTTACTAATTATTTTTCGATTATTATTTTTTATGTATGACGACGAGAGAGAGACCGATCGACGAATGGGGAAAAGAGATTCTATTGCTTCCTCATAGAGGAAGCTTTGTTTTCGTGAAATTTTTTTTTTTTTCGAGATTTTCATGTCAGTACACTCAGAATGGTCCAAAACATCGAGAAAAGTGATTTAGAAAAAATGTCTGTATGTGTGTGTGTGTGTGTGTGTGTGTGTGTGTGTGTGTGTGTGTGTGTGTGTGTGTGTGTGTGTGTGTGTGTGTGTGTGTGTGTGTGTGTGTGTGTGTGTGTGTGTGTGTGTGTGTGTGTGTGTGTGTGTGTGTGTGTGTGTGTGTGTGTGTGTATGTGTGTGTGTGTGTATGTTACACAATCGAAAAATGTAAACCTTTATATCATCAAGCCTCATCGTTCATACAGATTTTTGTTAAAATTCACTTCATCGTTAAATTATTACGCGTATTTTAATTTTTTGAAAAATGTCTGTTTACGCGATAACTCTTTCAATTTTCGAGATATTGATCTAAAAATTGGTATGAATTTGAGCTTTCATATGCCGGTGATCGCTATTGAATTTGGTTAAGATCGGTTGAGCCGTAAAAATCTTATGATGTTTTGAATTTTTCAAAAAGTTGACATTATCGCTCTATTGTAACTTTTGCAAAACTTAAGATAGCGAGCTCAAATTTTGTATATAAATGAAACAATATTCAGCCATTATATATGTATAATTTAGTGACGAACGGTATGAAATTTTTGATTTTATGGAATGTTGAATTATTTTTAAAAATATACATTATCACATTCACTTCGGAAACGCTCTAATAATCACGAAATAATGCAATAACGAAATAGAAAAAGCGAAGCCAAAAATTGAATAACATACTTCCTCATAGAGGTTGCTTTGTAAGAAGCGAAAAATAATGAGAAAGCAATGTGCAAGGTTCTACTGTGCATCCTTGTTTTGATACGGTTCACGCCTCCCGACTTCCGATGCAGCCTCCACCTACGATTCTGCCGATAATTCAACGCCTAATTGGGGAGGCAATCGCCTTCAATGCAACAACAATATTTGTCCGACATCTTGGCAATATTCGAGCTTACGCGCTCGAAAAGGGCCTAGCGCATGGTTGGTAGTATAGCCAGCTACCAAACCTTGATGCGCACCGATAACAGCTGCGCTAATTTGTCAATTCGCCTAGCGTGGCGTCAGGTCCCGTCTCTGCGTGAGAGCGCTTCCGCGCTTCCCCCCGATTAGGGCAATTTTGAATATCTAAGGGTGGGGAGCAAAGTTCGCGAGCGAAATCGGTCCCGATCGCTCAAGGCTTTTTCGCGGATATTGTCGAGCGAGGAGGACGTGTCGCCAAATATTAGTTATTGTTACAAGGAAGTACGTTGAATCTCCGTTGAGGAAAACTGTCCGAGAAGTAACTCATTCGTCGTCTCTCGTTCCAATGAGCTCCATATATTTATTTTATTATTTTTCTGGTCTCTCAATTGTATTAGTTTCTTTTATTTAATCGCGAGTGTTGTCATTGTAAAATAGAGTTTGGTCGTGCCGATCGTGTTTGACTCTCCGCGTGGAGAATGATTTCGTTGAAGATATTTGTAGTGTGTTGTTGTTTGATAACGAATTTTCTCTAAACGTGTGTGTGCTCCGCTGGCGGCTTCGAGCCATTTTTAATGTAAAATTATTGTGTGAAACTTAGAGTCTCCGTGAATAATTATTTCTAGTATAATCAGAAGTGTGCGCGAATCGCCCTTAAGCTGTCGTCCTGGAAAAGCCTTAGTGTTAAGTGTGTGTGTGTTCCGTATGTGAAGCATTCTCTGTTAATTCAGCCACTTTTTTTCGACCCTCTCCGATTTGCCCAGTAATTGATTATATGAATGTACCTCTAAAAGACACTCTATGTGAATTTTTTCAGATTTTTTAAAATCATTTTTCAGAAAATGGCTTTTTTTATTCAAGTGCAAATATCTCAGAATTTTGAAGTTACTGAAAAAAAATGTCTGCACATAAAAGTTGTCGTTTATTGTTAGCTTTCCAGCGGAATATTCCAAATAATTGTCACGTTCCTGTGAGTATGATTTTGCTCTGAAAAATGGAGGAATTATTTTTTAATTAAAAAAAGGATATTTTTTTTACTGAAAAAATTACAGAGTATTGCTACATCACTGTTGATACCACAAAAAATCGCCAGAGTGGTAAGGTTCGAGCTTACGGTATTAAAAAAAATTATTCGTGTGGAAGTTTCGAAAAACGGCGGAATTATCCTTTTTTATACCGGAAGCTCGATCCGTACCACTCTGATGATTTTTTTGCAATATCTACAGTCATGCAAGAATACTCTGTAATTTTATTAGCCAAAAAAAAAGTAACCTTTTTTTATCAAAAATATAATAATGCCCCCGTTTTTCGGAACTTTCCCACAAATACATTTTTGATACCAGAAGATCGATCGTTGCCATTCTGTCGATTTTTTTATGACATCAACAGTCATGTAGCAATACTCTGTAATTTATTCAGTAAAAAAATATCCTTTTTTTAATTAAGAAATAATTCCTCCATTTTTCGGAAAAAAATCACCCAAAAACTCACAGGAACGTGACAATTATTTGGAATATTCTGCTCGAAAGCTAACAATAAACGACAACTTTTCTGTGCTGACATTTTTTTTTCACTAACTTCAAAATTCTGAGATATTTGCACTTGAATAAAAAAGGCCATTTTCTGAAAAATTATTTTAAAAAATCTGAAAAAATTCACATAGAGTGTCTTTTAGTGGTACATTTATATAACCAATTACAGGGCAAATTGGAGAGGGGCGGAAAAAAAGTGGCTGAATTGACAAACAATGCTGCATGTGTGCCCTTGGTTGTCCCGTTAATAACGTTGGTCTGATTTTTTAGTGAGGGGCTTAACTTCAAGGCCATATTATGTGTTGTATAATTTTGTTAAATAATTTTATTGGCCGAGTCGTTTATCGCGTTCAAGTATTTTGTAATGTTATACGCAATCGTCCTGGTTCTTGTTTATTATTTATTTGACAGTGTGTGAGTGTGCGTGCGCGTGAATGTTCGTGATTGTTTGTCGGACAATTATTTGAAGAATTGTAATTTATTTAGTGACCAAACTGTGGCACTACTTGATATATTTTACGTGGACATTTTTATTAATTATTTGTTTCTTTCAATTCATTGATCTTTTGAATAAATTAAATTGTCGTGAGCCCCGTAAGTATTGTATTGGAATTATTTATTTATTAGTAACGCGAACTCTCAGTAGATCTTACACCCCCCCACTCTACGTATTGCAGCTGACGCCAAGCCTGGGCTGGCAATTATCATTTGTTAACGTTGCTTCTCTTCCGGCGCGAAAGCGCCTGGCGCCCAGTTCTTCGGAACGAAAAATAAGGAAGAGAAATAACAATAGACAATTTAAGGTTGTAGCAAGGGTTTTCCTGCGCTGGGCAAAATTCTCGTTACATTGTATACTTTTAAAAAATCGTGGTATTCTAGGAGACTATTTTTATAAACGAAACGAAAAATTAAGGTAGTTCGCTTGATTAACTAATTAATTACATGGCCATTATTCAAAATATCTTTTTTTATTTCGATCTCCAAATTAAAAAAAAATATTTTCTTAACGATATCGAATTTTGACCTTCACTATCGTTCTGAAGTCGCATATCCTACCTCGGAAAGTATCGGACACAAGGCTTTTTACGATGATTTAAAAAAAAAGTGACTTTTTGCCGTTTTTGATTTCAGAATTCACAGATCCGATTTTCGGTCGGCACCGAATTAATTCAAAAAAATAATAACAATAAACACGCTCTAACAAATAAATGAAATTAAAAAGTAGTAATTAGAATGAAAAGAAAAAGTAAAAGACGAAACTTAAAAACTGGAATAACGCCGTTTTTTAAAATAATTGTCATTATTGTTGAACAGTAACCATGGCTACCATATTTATTTGGGAGGATTATAAAATTTTCTTCGCTGAACTGAAACATGGCCTATAAATCAATGTATTAAGAAATTAGATTAATTATTAATCTCAGGTATTATGATATCAAGTAAAACATAAGTTTTGCCTCGAAGATGCTTACAGCGAAATCCTCGAGTCCGGCGGACCATCTGCTATCCGCGCGTCCATTATATCCACATATTTCTAAGTTGGCTATGGTACTGGCTGGATCACGTGGCACGCCTCGTTTTATCGAGGATCAGGTGAAAAATAGGAGAACTAAGCCAGTGGCATAGCTGATGGATTGTGCTCCTTGGAGAATGAAGGTCCTGGCGCTCGGAAGGATCACTCGATCGCAAACTTATACCAAGAGCAAGTCGTGTGCCAGAGGGGATGGATTTAAGAAGTATAGCAGCAGTAGAGGGTGTTCAGGATTCTTGTTCTTCCGAATATCGATGGCTCAGAAATTTGTCCAATAGACTACCGTGAGGGGAGAATTCAATTCGATCTCTACTCTAACGACATCCACACAAGTGTGCCCCGGTTATCAAGGGTAGATATCATTCTGAGAGGAGGCAACCACTCAAACGTCGGAAATATGTTTTTGAAGGGTAAAATTCTGTTCCAACTCATTTACAGTGGATCTTTTCCAAGCTATCAGGGATACGTAATTTCGACTAAATATCTAAAATCTCTTTTCAGAAAAGACTAAGCCTTAGATATAATGTAATGAAGGAATCCCGGAAAAAATACCCCTGGAAAAAATACCCCCGGAGAAAATACCCCAGACCCTAAAGAACAAATATAAGAAAAATACCAAACTAATTAACTCCCTAAAGAAACGAATGCCAACCGGGGTATGTGGTGTCCGGACTAAATCTCCCTGGACATAATCTCCCCGGACAAAATCTCCCGGACAAAATCCCCCCGGACGAAATCTCCCTCGAAAAATAGTATATTGTGCAACAAGGGCGTAAAATGCGATTTTACACACGAGCAGTGATCGTCGAGTGCAACGCGATCACGCGAGTGGGTAAAACGTACGCCCGAGTCGCATACGATATTTTTTAGCATGACGTGCGTAAAATTCGCATTGGGTTTAGGGGAATACAACGCGGGGGTCCAGGGGTGAAGCCCCTGCGGGGGTCCAGGGGTGAAGCCCCTGCTGGGGTCCAGGGGCGAAGCCCTGGTCGGGTGCAGGGTTGAAGCCTCCGCTGGGGCCCATGGGCGAAGCCCCGGTGGGGGGTTGGGGGGGCGTAGCCCCCCCACTGAAGACAGAGATAGATTTATTATGCATTCGCAAAGAAGACAGAACGTGTTTTATTGTGAGTAAACTTTGTTTATAATTATAATTACTTTATTTGGTAATATAATTATTAATTATTGCATATAACATCACAGAGAAAATGCGCTCGATAATACTGAATTTCTGATTTGAATTTCTGAGTTACATTTCACGAACTATTTCTTTTTTTGTAACTGTTATGGTAGTTTTCACTTTTTTGGAAGCTGGAGCATTATCTTCATCATTAATAGCGTCCGCGATTCGCATTGAAATTCTTCATTTGTTACCCGTCGAATTTGTTTTATATGTGCCGTACAACGTTTTTTTGAAAAACGTGGTAAAGAAAAGTAAAAATAATTTTTTTATTTTACGCACACTGTTCCATAAAGTTGCATTTTACGCACTCATATGGGTGTGTAAAAACGAAACATTGTGTTATGTCTTTTTTTTATTTGAGGCTTCTCCCGGGATTTTGTCCGGGGAAATTATTTTTATAATCATTTTTTTTTCGAGGGAGATTTTGTCCGAGGAGATTTTGACCGGGGGGAATTTTGTCCGGGGGGATTTTGTCCGGGAGATTTTGTCCGGGGAGATTATGTCCAGGGTGATTTAGTCCTAGAACCGGGGTATGTACCGGGGGTATTTTTACCAAGGGGTATTTTATCCGGAGGTATTTTTACCAAGGGGTATTTTATCCGGGGGTACTTTGTTCAGGGGTATTTTTTCTAGGGGGTATTTTATCGGGGGTATTTTTTCCAATTGATTCACGGTAAATAAAATCCCAAACCATGTTTAATATGGTGGTTCTTATTTGGGGTCTCAACGAATTTCGACCAATCCAATTTCTCCAAATATATTTTAAAAAATACTCTGAAAATTTCAGACTCCGATTTTTTAATTGAACGCTCCCTCTAAAAAGCTCAATAATGCCATTTAAAATACATTGGATTTCGCTATTTTTTCGCCATTCGACTTTTTTTTGGTTGAGTGAATATATTCCAGAAAATGTACAACTTTGAAAAATCAGTAACATATAAAAACAAAGCAACGAATGGAAGTATAGTGAAATCCCTTGTATTTCGAATGGCAAAATTGAGCCCTCTAGGGAGGGCTTCATCTTAAGGATGTTCGACTGTTTCACACTAATCAAATCAGTGCTAAATTTTTGTAGTTGTTCCATTAAAGTTTAATGCATTAAATAACAATAGTAGAGAGTAGTTTGAATTGAAGCATGTATACTTAACCCAGAGGAAGATTAATAGTGCCCGATTTACATAAAGAATAACTAATTAACGGTACTTTCCAATGAAATACATTTTCGTTCAGTTTTTTCCAACAATAATCTATAATTTTTTGTTAATTTTGCTGAGCAATGGCTCATTCTCTTTCTTAAAAGATGCTCTACAAACTGACTGGCTGCATATTTGATATTATTAATCGTTTAATTATTATAGCCTGTTTTTTAACAAAAAATCAAAATACTTTCAAATACATATAGGTATAATGATTAAATGATCTATAATATCAAATAACCAGCCGGTAAGTTTGTAAAGCATCTTTCAAGAAAGAGAATGAGCCATCATTCATCAAAATTAGCAAAAAATTATAGATTATTCTCTGAAAAAACTGAACGTAAATATATCGCATCGGAAAGTAACGTTAATCAGTTAATATTTATTCAAATCCGTCACTATTTATTTTTCTCGCGGTTAAGTGTACATGCTTCAATACAAATCAACGCTCCACTAAAGTTATTTAATGCATTAAACTTTAATGAAACAATTACAAAAATTTAGCACTGATTTGACTAGTATGAAGCAGTCGAACATCCTTAACATAGAATTCTGAAATTTTCAGCGTTTTTTAAATATATTTGGAGACAATAGAATGAAGAGTGTGACAAATTTTGTCGGGACTCTAAATAAGAATCACTCTAGTGTTTAATAATACAAATTCCAGCCAGATGAACAAAAACAATTAGACTTTTTTTTTCATCGCTTTTCTCGACGCTTCACATTTTATGTATACAGACATTAAAATGTCAATATAATTATTTAAATAAAAACCAGAGCTTCCTCCATGAAGAAGCAAAGTTTTTATATTTTTTTTTATAAGGAAGCGAAGCACGCACGACTTCTCATCTCTTCCATTTCATTCTTCTATTATTGATTATTTCATATCGTTCGAGCGAAAAGTTTGGTAAGAGGTTAGCCTCGCGTGAGAGCTTCAGCAAGAGGGTTCTGAGGGAGGCGAAGAGTGCCTAATATACGAAGTTGGTTTGTGTGGTGAGAGAGTGAGTGAGAAAGCAGCATGACACCGACTGCTGCTGGCCGAGCGATGGCTTGTTCGGAGATATATTAAAAAACTCCTCACGCCCTTTTCCCACTTTTTCCATCCCTATTCCACCCACGCAATTCCATCTACTCCCTCTCCAATGTCCGCCATAGCCGCAAAGCATCGTCGAGTCCTCAATTCTAACGTAGCATATTGAATTTCCAAATGGTCTATACGACTTCCATCGCTTTGACGTATCCTCGACGACTTGCTTGATTCGCTTTCCGATACGGGACGATTCGCAACAATTTCATCACAGATCTGTGTGGGTCTTGATGAATACGCTGAGAATAGTAAAGCAATTATCGTTAACCAGACTCACAAGCCATCCAAACCGTGATCAGTGCAATTTCGTAACTGTAGAAGAGAGAATCCGATCACTAGCTTTGTTTGCGTGACATTGAGACAAGATTACTTTTTACTTTAATTTTTTTTTAAATTTTGCATTATATGGAATCGTTTACCTGACGCTGCCTGGGCTCACAATAATTACGATTCATTATAATAATTTAAACGATAGATTGAGCGCCAGACGACTACACGGAGAAAAGAGTCTGGTAAACCCGATTTAGTTCAATAAATCCAATGAACCCGATTGAGTTCAATAAACTTGGTTTATTCAGCGCTTCTGGCGTCTATTTCTATATTTTCCTATAGAGTACTGTATCGTGCTTCACTGTGTGTTGCACGCCGTACAAGAATCGTTCCTATGTTTCGGTTTTTAAACCCTACTGTAAATAATTCAAAATTTGTAAGGATGTAAACGCTAAAGTGTCTCGAAGACATCTTAAAGCTTGAAAATAGTCGTGACTTCCAACAGACAGTGATTACGATTCGCAATTTATTAATAGAATCTGTATTTACGTGATCGGTTCCGAAAGCAATACGAACATTTCACATGTACAAAATAACAAATACTGATATTCTCAACGTTGTTATTAAGACCGTGCGTCTGGGATTCATTCCTCAACTTCAGGCTATAGTTCTAAACAGTCTATTAGCTATACACGGTAGATGTGCGGTGACATCTATACGTTTGGCTGAGAGTGTTTAAATCGTCAGCGACGTTAGGTGCCCATTGTTCTCGGTAGTGTAGTGCAACTAAGAAGGAATTGTGAAAACGAAAAAGTAAGTGCACGTCTTTTTTAAAGATATATTATCTATGTACTCTTCATCTACACTATAAGAAAATCGTCAGATGTCGTCGTCGTTGTAAATCGGTGCGTAACCTGCACTATTTGCAACGTGACATAACCTGCTTTTTAGTGACCTCCGAGATCAGGACGAAAAGTGGTGATGGTATTTTTATTTTAAAAATATCATTTCATTTTAAGAATAATAAATAAATGTTTAATAATTGAACAAAACAACGTGTATTTTTTATGCTAAATTTTTGTAACCTGTCCCTATCCTACACGGAAAGAAATGTTTGGTTGTGGCAACTACGTTTTCGATTTGCTGTACACAATTTCTAAAAAATTAGTTGCCTCAACCATATCGAATAGTAACCTCAACTATTCACGATTAGTTCTCGATTGGATTAGTTAGGTTAACTAATCCAATCGATGAGACCATGGAGGATAGAGTAAAGGAGACCGAACGTAGTGCTGAGCAGATGGTCGATGAAATGGGCCAAAATTATTTCAGCTTTCGCCGATAGAGGCGCAACGTACGATTAGATCCCAGAGAGCGGGAATTTTGAACAGAGCATACTTCTACGTTCGTACTTACGCGATCATACTCGAATACATTAAGTTTACACGTAATTACGGATTGACTAATTATTGGATTCTGTCCTACTATCACCTGGAGGCGCTTTAATATAGGTATAATATAGGTAATATAGGTATAGTATCTGTACGCGAAAAGTATAAACAAGTTATTTTAGTTTGTTCAGATTGCAAGGCGATTATTGCCAGTTTTTAAGTCGGTAGGTCACGAACGCCCTTACTTAACGCGCTTCGCTATCGAGTTACTTTGGATTCTCTAATCAGAAATTGAATATCGTTTAAAACGTAGGCCCGTTTTGTAGACCAAAATTCTAGACCTCGCGCCATAAGCGTTCGGTCTCCTTTACTCTAGTCTCCATGGATGAGACTACCACTCGAATAGTTGGGACTACTATTCGAATCGTCGGTATTATCATTTGAGTAGCTAGGGAAATAGAATAATCGATTGGTTGTGTCAACTCATTTCTTGGTTATGGCAACTAATCTTTTTTTTCCGTGTACCTTTACTTTCTATTAATTTAAGTATCATTTTAACTGCACGAATTCCCAACATTAACTGGTTACGATGCAGAAGTAAGTACGTAACCGGCCTAGCAATCTTCACTATGCTGCGTTTAATCAGCAATATATAACGTTAATAAGTGACTCGTGAGCACAACTGTCACCGTTTGCCATACTGTATATTACACACGAAAAATTCGCGTTAATGTACTGCATGGCAATCATCGTCAGACTGGTCGAATAAACCGAATTTACTATGTTGTATGGGAAACATCGGCAAACTTTTTGAATTGTGATTCCCAGAAAATTCTCTCCGTCTAATTGTCGACAATTTATAATATGGTTTGTTCTAAATATACCAGCTAGTTACTTCTCGAGGGAGGAAACAGGATGTTTCCAAGGTATTCAATTTTATCTTACGTGAATTTCAGGAATCTCTTCGACAAAATATCTCAGGCGTAATTTACAAGGTACTTACTGTTGCATCAATCAGTACAGTTCAATTATTCCCAATAGGATTCCTTGCGATCTTGAACGAACTCGATCGTTAGGTTATGATCCTGAGCGTTCAATCAACATCTCGAACAAACTTGATAGTTCGATTTTATAATTCGGTAATTTTGAAAAATCGGTCAAGCCGAAAAAATACGGCCAGGTGAAATTTACCGATTTTTGGTTATGCTGATTTCTCAGGGGTTCTAAGGTAAAAAAATAAATGTTTTTTTACAAATTTTACTAAGCTTACCTGATTATAAATTTACCGCCAATGATGAAAATGTGAGAATTTTCGTCAACAACTCAAAAAATTCAATTGAATACCAAAAAAAAAAACAATCTTTCAATAAATTCTTTAGATATTGACAGAAAATTTGTCAGTTTCGAAATTGCAATTGCATTCAATTTTTCTGATTTTGAGGTGACTTTCTAAATGATTGTCATTCTGGTATTCTCTCTGACAAATAATATTGTCGATATCATCCTACAACAACAATTCGTAAAATAGAGTGTCAACGTGTAATGTGATTGTGTCCTCTACATACATTTCTCCTGTATAAGACCCGTATACACATATACACAAGGTTATTTCATCCATTTCTGCGAGACAGTGGGCATTAGCGAATACGTAATTGAAATATTAATTTATCGCACGTAACGACCAAGCCAGTAATTAACACGGTTTGTAGTCCTCGTGTCAGCGGATGCGCAATGCATGCATTATACGCTCAGCCCATATAGCTCTATATTAAGTGAGAGAAAGAGAGAGAAACGGAACAAGTGAAAGCACGCCAAGTGGCCTTTCCCGCCCTCGCATTACATAAATACTGGGCTTTAGTCTGGTGGCCCGAGCGGCAGATTATAATGGCCAAAGTGTATACCAGTTCGAGTGCTCGTTATCCCTGTAATGCCAAGAGAGAGGAGAATTCGCTCCCACAATGTTATAGCTATCTTTGCCTATATTACTATACTATATCTTGCGCTATCGTTTACATGCTCTATCGAAGGAACCGGCTTCGAAGATCGATTCTCAACCGCCCACGGAAAATCGCTTAAACGTTTAGCTGAAGGGGGTTGAGAGGGGGAAGGACTTCGAGGGGGGGGGGATAAGAGAGACGATGAGTTATACCGCACGGAAATGCTCGTTAAACTTATGCCCGTCGAAAGTTTGCGAAAACTTTTCTTCCCTCGCGGCTCACCACCCTCGCGGTTTCTATAACCTCGGCTTCTTCGTGCCCTCAAACCTCCAGTGCGAGCCTCGTATTATCGTTAATCAATTTTCGTAATATCTGCTAATGTTACACAAGCACTTGCTGTAGACTTGGACAGCCGCAACATTCTTCGCGATTCTAATTGTACAACGTCTTTGATTATTGGAATACCTGCCTTGCGATTGATTGGTTTTGTAAATTAGAAAAATTTTGTTCTTTTTTTTACTTTGTGGGACTTTTTTTTCAGTACCCGGTAAATTTTTATTTTTTATTTTTTGGATAATATCTGCTTATGATCTGTAATATTGTAAAAGCCCTTATCGAATTGCAGTTAATTTTTTTCGGAATCACGTCATCATTCTATTTTAATCCAAGAAATACATTTTTCTTATAAGCAGTTCGTTCATCACATTGAAAATAAAAACAAGGCTTCTTCCATTGCCATGAAAATAAGTCGACAAAAAAAATTGAGATTACATAGAGGCACTCAAGGAATTTCAATAAATCTTGGCATGAATTTATTTCCTGTCAGCACAGTGCAAAAACAATATTGTCCTCGCCGTCCCCTACTCAGAGGTTGAAATACCCCCAAGACATAATTTTTTTTCTCTGAAAAATTTAATCAACTACATACCAATATTTATTTTTCCAAAATAGCGATTAATTAATAATAAATAAAAGGGGCAAACATTTTTTATGCCGGCTTCTATACAGAACCTATCCCAATGCTTTAAGGTAAAACGAGCTGTCGAGTCTCTCGTCTGCATTATTCCTCATCCATTATCGATTGTCCCAGCATCATAAAACTTGAGCATAGTCACAATACGCAAGAAAAAAAGAGGCCATAAATACAGTGGTGAAGTGGTAGACACTTCGCGAACAAAAGTAAAATAATATAACGTAGGCAGTAAACACCATCTAGTATAAAAAAAAGAAAAAAAAGAAAAAGAAAACTGAGAAAAAAATAGTAGAGTTCGCGCGACAAGCTCTACGAGAGGGAAGCCGGTATAATATCTTTCGCTTCACATTTTTATTTTTCTCTCATTTTTCTCTTTCACTTTTCTCTTTACCTTCAATATATTCCGAAGACTTTAAAGAGGTGCTCGGGCTTTTCATCTCCCCCACTGGATATACTCCATATTTTTGTCTACACATACACATAACACAGATATATATGTATATGTATGTTTGGGAGCACAGGTGATGGAATAATAAATAATGGAGTGTCGCGAACGAGATCCTGTAGGAAAGACAGAACGTGCTTTTGGAGGAAAATGGACAGTGGAAAACGACGTCTGGACCCCGGATAGATGGCTTTCCTTTTTAATAGAGCGAAAGAGAGAGGGGAGGAGATATAGATGAAAATTCAGCTGTCTGCTTGCCTTGGCAGCGCTAATCCAACTTCAACATACGACTGGCCTCTCGGCGAATAGAAAGAGAGAGGGAGAAAGATCCCAGAGGCACTATCGTTTTGCGATGGATCTTGCCTGGCATTTATGATGGATCGCCACATATTCGCTTCGATGGTACTGCCCGGAGATCCACTTGCATATATGAGGCATTCTATGTCAGTCCAATCACTATAACTTTCGAAAAAAAATTGCTTCCTCATCAAAATATATTTTTTACAGTTCTGTAAACTTTTCTGTAGGTTCCCTACGTGTCTCTGAAAGTTACATAAAACTGAAAGCAAAATAAAAAGTGACCGTATGATATATATGTAAAATGAGATATTTTCCATCCGTTCAGCTACTAAAAAGATTGAAATACGTTTTTTATATCTCCAAATATGTTTTATCAAACCTGTCAATTTGCTGTGGGTTCTGCACATATTACTGTAGGTTATATAAAACTAAGAACAAATAATAAAGTGCAAATATAAAGCGTTTACTCTGCGAATATCTCTGAACGTTCTGTAGATACCACTCTGGGTTATATAAAATTAAGGGCAAAATTAAAAGCGATCGAATGAGTGAAAAAAATATAATTGGTAAAAGTGCACCGAGAGAAAAATATAGTACTCATTCCCAGATTCGTATAGTAATCGGGATCGAAAGTGGAAAAATGGCATGTTTTTCCAGACATATACAAAGATTTACTAGGCGTCGTCCGCTGTACTATTTACGCTCCTGTACAACGCTATACAACGCATCTCATACTTTTCTATATTTTGCGCCCACAAATGTTCGAAATAATCTTTATACGCGTCAGGGTTTGGAAGTAACGCGTTACTAATAACGTCGTTAGTGAATTCGTTACTTTTTGGTGGTAACGGTCGGTAACGTCGTTACATTTTTATTCGAGTAATGCTAAGATAACGTTCGTTACAAATGTTTTGTAACGAGTAACGCAATTGCCGTTACTTTTTCGTTACTCTTTGTGGTACAAAATGTTTTTTAACAAGTAGCTTTCGTTTATTTTCGTTGGTATCCTTGTGAAGTGTATAGTGCCAACCTAATAACCCGCCGCAAAGAGATAGACTGGCGCTGCTAGAGCGCCGTCCCGTGACATTATAGGGAATATCTTATTCAGATACGCATACAGGACAATGTATTCATAAGCAATTCGCGTTACGAAAAATAACGCAAATACGACATGAGATTTACGAAAGATACAGCTCGACGTCATAACCTCAAAGTTCAACGTTCGACGTCATAACCTCAAAGTTGCGCGAAAATGCCCAGACGTTTCGCGAGCGCCCCTCCGCGTACATCGCGTTTCTATTCACGGTATAAGTAAACATTTCCACACGGAAAGAAATGTTTGGTTGTGGCAACTACGTTTTCGATTTGCTGTACACAATGTCTCAAAAATTAGTTGCCTCAAACATATCGAATAGTAACCTCAACTATTCACGATTAGTTTTCGATTGGATTAGTTAGGTTAACTAATCCAATCATTGGGACTACCATTCGAATCGTCGGTATTATCATTCGAATCGTCGGTATTATCATTCGAATCGTCGGTATTACCATTCGAATCTTCGGTATTACCATTTGAGTTGCTAGAGAAATAAAATAATCGATTGGTTGTGCCAACTCATTACTTGGTTACGGCAACTAATCTTTTTTTTTCGTGCAAACTTCCAAGATTGATCCCATTTACTATGTTGTCTGGGTCTTTTTACCAAACTATTTTAGATGTCTTAATTATGTTTTTTTCTCGGTGTGCAAGAACTGACATAGAATGCCTCATATAAGCGTATGCTGCAAACGCCACGTGCCGTGCCAGTCCAATATCTACTATTCCCGACATGCAACTATAAATATTCCCGACGAGTGATATTTCAATTAACGAAAAAAAATTGCAAGCGAGATTGAAAAAAAAGGATGCAAAGTAGATTGCATATTGCTTCCTAATTACTTTCTATTTTTCCCAGACTGCTCTTGGAAGAAAAGTCTTGATTAATATCTTGACTTCCTCGTGGAACGAAACTGAAAAATAATGAGAAAATAATATGCAATATCTTACTCAGCATAACTGTTTTAAAAGAATATGTACAAAATTAAGTTATAGAAAATAGAATTACTTTGAATATTTATAGGAACTTCGAACTCGATATCTAAACTTTGCCTTACAAATTATATTATCATATTTTATAAAATTAGCGTAATTACAGAATTCATAAATTTTATTAGAGTTTTTATCCTATTTGTGAAAAACAATTCAGCTTGAAAAAATTATGTAAAAAATATTATGAATAAATTACCAACACTGGTGGTTGTGCGGTCGGTGTGCGGCTCTGGCGGTCCCCCGAGTTAAGCAGCATTGTTTGCGGTTATAACTTGGATGGGTGACCGTTTAGCCATGCACCGGCTGGCACATCAATCAGTGAGCGGGCGGTCGGTTTTTCTGAGATCTCGGTGTTTACACTTAAGGGGAGAGAGTCAGGTCAAAAAAATTGATTTTGGAAATTCAATATCATCCAAATCCTATTGCATATAAAAATGCCCAACGCACTATATTGTTGGTACTCGATTAAAGGATTTTTTACTGTCGTCTGACTTGCATATGCTTTTAAATATTATCTTAAGCAAAGATCTTAGGTTTTCCATTCTGCGCATGATTCAGATCAAACTACTAGGCAGATTGGAATGGCTGACGTCTCATTTTCTTCTTCATGAACAGATACACCGGCTAAATGAAGCAGATGTTAATAAACTGTAATATTTTTTAAGTAACATAATTATTAATAAATAAATTTTATGCTATTTTCTAAATCAGTGATTAACTTTGCTTTCAGAATGAAAAGAAATAGTTTGCTCCATTTAGCCGGTGTATCTTTTCATGAAGAAGAAAATGAGATGTCAACCATTTCAATCTGCCTAGTAGTTTGATCTGAATCATGCGCAGAATGGAAAACCTAAGAACTTTGCTTAAGATAATATTGAAAAGCATATGCAAGTCAGACGACAGTAAAAAATTTTTTCATCGAGCACCAACAATATAGTGCATTGGGCATTTTTATATGCAATAGGATTTTAATGATATTGAATTTCCAAAATCAATTTTTTGACCTGACTCCCTCCCCTTAAGTAAGTTACTTTCTTAAATACACCGGGAAATCAGAAGAATATACGGCCGTCCGTACCGGTACGGGTTTTCCGCATTTCCCCCGTGCCCATGGCAAACGCCGTACAGTGTAGCTAAAGTCGGCTGCGGACGCATTCGAAAGTTAGGTTAGCTTAGTAAAGTGCGGGTAGGTAGTGATAGGAGTAAGGTTGGGAAGGGCGGTAAAAGGCGATTGAAGCCATACCATGGAGAGAATGAAAATAAAAAAAATAAAATATTATGAATAAATTAAGATGATAAAAAATAAGAAACGCGCACCAAATTCGATTGAAACTTTCAATCAATAAATTTACAAACTAAATTATCTGTATATTTTCATCTTTCCCTATCGGAAATATGTTTTATACACCAGTCGTGGTCAACATTTGACGCATGGCTAACGGCTGTACAAATTTTCAGTGCCAATACCATCGTGTGGCAAACCCCGATGTATATATGTATATACTATATATATATTTAGTAGTGCCCTGCAAGCTCACCGCTTTCTCCACAGCTTTCGCAGGCTCACGACAATGCCCGACCATTCCCGAATTTTCCTCCTCTCGCTTTTGGCTCATCGATATCCTCCGCTCTGTATACCGCGGTATACCAGTTGAATGTACTGCGGTTTTTCGGTAGGGCGGTGATCCTACGACGCATATACCGCATAAGGTGATATATCCTAGCTCCACTCATGTTACACCGTATATATATATATATATCTACATATATACACATATATATGCGTATACATACATATACGTTGCTTACTAAAATGTTGGACCCTGATTCTCTCCATACGAGCAAGCCATGAGAGACATGATATCCAGCCAAGGTATCGTATTATCTGTACATTGTATATGCAACTGCGACCGAGGAAAACGAAACAACGAACCAACGAGAGAATCCCACGATTGCGTACAGAGCAGTTTCTACCGAATTTACAACTGCGCCGGCTGCTTCCTGTATATATGCTTCTGTTTATTAGAGAGGCCCATAGATTTTCTCAATTGTTCTCCACCCTTTGCCCCCCCTAGGCAGGGACCATATAATCATGACCATGTGAGTTCATTCCTTTTTTTTGTTTTTTTTTTTTTAGATAAATTAATTTCCGGAATTTTTTTCGACACATTCGTGTGAATTTGGCAGAAATTATTCAAAACATGAAAAAAAAATTGATTTCAACAAAATCTAGTTTTATACAGAACCGAACTTAAATTCTAAGCAAATTGACATTTGATTAGAATTTAAGGTTGTTGATCAACGGCATTAGGAAGGGGATAGATGAGGTGATGTGCGGGGTGTGGGGCAGGCACGGCAGGCGGAGCGACGTCAGCTCACTTCGCATAGTTTCACGATGTATTGTCTAACATTTTTTGTAATTTTTCTTCAAAAACACTTGTAACCCCACAAAAAAGTTACACCGTCATAATCCTCAGACTCTGCACTGTATAATATGCGTTTTTCATAAAGCTGGCAATTCCCACACGGAAGATATAAATAAATAAATGTGGTCGGTGATGCCTCACGCTATATAACCAATGTATATCTACGTGCTATTTGGTATCAATTTTAACGTTCAATATCTCGAAAAAGAAAGTTATAATCGGATTAAACTTTTTTAGCAGTCGATGAAGAAAACCTTCACCTATGCACTGTATAAATTTCGAAAAGCTGACACCATTTTTACGTTTTTGATCAACAACCTTAAGTAGTTCTAGATTTTGTTTCATGATTGAAAAGTCGCAAATGTTTGTATACTTTGTAAATGAGAATTCAGAAACTTCCGAATTAGTGAACGTACAGTTTAATAAAAATCCCAAAGACGGTATTCCCAAAATTTAGATAATTATTTTTAAAAAAAATCATATTTATTCAAAGAATTCAGAAAATTGATTTTATTGAATCAGGATCAAATAACAATTGTTTCCCTCATTGAAGAATCTTTATGAAATGTGAATCAATTTTCACGAAAGCAAAGTTTCTTCAGTGAGAAGCAAAAGCGCTAAAAATTGGGAAACGCGACTTTAGGAAGCCTCTACTGTACTCCTATTTTGTACACACAGCAAAACATATCGTTACGTACAATTTAATACGATTTATATGTACTTAGGAGGATGAGAGAAAACACATTAATATTTATCAAACTTCCGATACCCGAGTGCGTTCGATTCCACTATAAACCTCAAACACATAAACATACACATTCGCCATTTCCTCACGCATATTCCAGTCTTTGAAATGTGCAGCTATACTACAAAATACCAACACAAACAGCTTCACACTCACGTGGTGCAGCTCTCCAATCCTACCACTCAAAATCGTCCATCCAAGCCACGCTTTCCCAGTCTCCGGCACTATATTTCCGAATTTACATTTCTATACTCTGCCTCGTTCGGTCCGTCGTTTTTAACCCTTTCTTTATGCCGCCCCTGTTCGGGGGTTTGGCAAATTCATAAAATATATCGTTCCGCATTGTGACTGAGTTGTGGAGCCGGCTTAGTGGGATATATAGAGCGTGCAGATCGTCCAAACTATTGGTCCTGTGTTATTACACAGATATAGCTGCGCAGCATTACTAAAAAAAAAAAAAAAAAAGAAATAATAATATTATATCGGAGAACGAGAGAAAGAGGAAATATATACACAATACACACACACGTGCATTCATCTCGCATTCCATGGAAGTTAAATACTTTTTTTCTTCTCGTCTATCGCTCGCTCGTTTTCCTCTCCCACTCTCCTCCTCTTATTCCTACTCCGCTGTTTCCCGTTCACACTGTGTGATGCTCACCACGCAATGGTTGCGGTGGTCGAATATAATCTCGCGGGATCGGGCTCGCGCACCAGCAGTCGGATTAATCGAGTTGCGCCCGGCGTCGCGACGCCTCATCCTCTTTCATTCACCTCCCTTTTACTCTCTCTCCCTTTTACAAGTATAGACATTGAAACGATTCATCCCTGTCTCCTGCTCGAGACGTTTCTTTTATATCTAGACAAGTTTTTCAACATTTTGTATACTTGGGTATAATGGACAAACATATTTTTTTAAATTTTCTTCAGACGATTGCGGAAAATTGTAATTTGCTACCAGGATGTAATTAATATTTTCAGTTTTGTGATGCGTAGAAAATATGTAAGAGAATGCATTGCAAATTTTAATACAGACTGAAAATATATGGTGGTAACTGTTTTGCGGTTATATACAGAAATACTTACTTGGTTTGTTTGTTTCTTTCTTTAGTTCTTTCTGTCTTTCTGTTTGTCTGTCTGTGCCGTTTGACAACACAATAATTTTTTTTTCAATCTGTGGATTGCAGTGATATTTGGTATGTATCTGCTTTGTATGAAATGGAGTTTTCGAAATTCAACCCAAAGCTTCCACTTTTTTCTTCTGATATTTTACCGGAAATGTGAAAAATAATGTAATCATTCATTTCATATACGTGGCTACGACTCGCCAAATTATCTAGAATGCAGCACCAGGACCTCGCCCGGATTAATGAGATTTCGGTGATTATTGAAGTCTCACGAAAATCGATCGAGAGCCTCGGACCCCATCAATACCGAATCTCTCTCTTACACTGAGCGAAAGGCATATCGTTGATTTAACGATTTTACATGATGAAAAGAATATAGGAAGGCTTGCAGTATTTTATGGTTGAAGTAATAATAATATAGTTCAATAAAAGATACTTGCAGAGTTATTGGAAACAAACGTTGAAATCGTATAAGCAACGAAACGGTATATAAGAAACTATTATCATTTTGATGATTGCCCCGAATAACACAAGATGGAAGCGCTACGTGTGAATTCCATATAGAATAATAATGATATCTTTCTAAATGATTGCATTTGGCAAGTGTTGAAGTTTGTCGCACATTATGCTTGATATTTTTATGCAATGGATAGAATGATGAAGGAGTATCTGAATAAAAGTTTACTTTATATTGGGATGATAGGTGCATTCTACGAAAACAGTTATTTTAGACTAACAATGTCGCACTAGCAAGATCAATAGAATCGTAGTACACATTTTCTTCCCAGCGTTAGGAGATGTTTGAACGCTTTCTTTTAGGTATGAAATAGTTGATCAAGGAGTATTGTCCTATCAGCGTCTCATTCTGTCACTCGAAAGAGTTATGTACTGTAAGCATATATCGAGATAGAAAAATGTGGGCACAGTGGCGGCATGGTGACTGACCGAACAGCACGGCGTGCTGGCAGAAATGCGATATGTGCAACGTCATTAGGCAGTGTTAGGACGACACGGCGACCTGGAATCCGGTACTGTGTCGGCATAACTCCGGCACAACGTGCTAAATCCAGCTCTGTACCCACACGGTGCCAGTACTTCGAGACGCTCCACCGCGTGCCGGAGTTGTGCGGGCATAAAGTAGGATTACAGCCTTTCGTGCCGTCACAATTCTGCCTAGAGACGTCGCACATTCCGCATTTCTGCCGACACGCCAGGCGGCACGTTATTCTATCTGGGTATTTGAGCCTTAGGCGTCCCGTATAGGAAACGCCAACAGTGATAATAGGCCCAATGGTTGCCTTGTAATGGCTACCAACCGTTAGTTGCCAGTATTGGTTAAAGTCCGAACCAGTACTGACTCCCAGCATTGGCCGAGTAATGGCTACGAACCGTTGGCTGCCAGTCTTGGTTAAACTCCGAACCAGTACTGACTACCAGCATTGGTCTGTGTTCACCGGCCGAGGAAAGGCTATCAGCAGTGTGCCAGTGTTGGGGACCATTGTCTTAGTTCCAATAGGTTTCTCACGCATGTCAGCCAGTCGTGGGCAGACATGGGCCATTACCCTCATGCCAATGATCAACATACACTCAATATCGCGCACCGTTGGCACGTTAGCGACGACCAGCAACAAAAAAAAAAACATATTTCCTTTCCTACGATTTAAACAAGATTTTGTATTTGGAATTTTTTGGGTCGACCACTTTTTATCCTTTTTTTTCAAGTTTCGATTGGTAATCAATTATCTTAAGAAGCCTGAGTACTCAATTTTATGAAAATGAAGTCACTTTTTGTATATTAGCCGCCATATTGGATTCAAAAAGTCTCTCCGTTTTCTGCTTCATACAAATTATATAATTTATTGTCATTTGGACGGCCATATTGTATCCTCCATTTTGAATTTCTGAATTCAGATTTGAGTTCTTTAATCAGTGGCTTCCAAAATATCCGTGTACCAAATTTTATCCAAATCCATCTGATGATCCTGTGATTGTTACCCTAGATGCAACTATTATGGACTTAAAGTATAAGAAACCCACATAGTCGGTTTGGTCTAGTTAGCGTACTGGTTAGGTAGTTAAGCAGTTTAGGTAGGTCGTATGGGTCGTAGGTTCAAATCCCGCCAACATCACTTTCCCGAAAGCTATTGAAGAAATTGTATCCGTGGACGATTTCCTTTTTTTTAATGATAATAGAATAACATTATTAAAATTGTTAGAGCCGGTCCGTTAGGAAATATATCTTTTTAAATTGATAAGTAATTACTAAATTGACTATACTGCATATTTCACGCCGTTACTTGCCCGATACTGGCCGTGTTTGTTATCATTCCTGGGCCGCATTGGCCCCCAGTACCCGGCCATGCACAACTACCAGTTCTCGACCCAATTTATCGTCCAGTAGTTATCCAGCAATGAGCCAGTGCCGGTTTTTGTTGACGCGCCATTACTGAAAGATTGGCCACCAACTCATGCCCAGTACTGGCCCAATTGGACACTCCTACATGGGTTAGAATATTTTTAACTCCTACGTCTAGGCAAACAACATTCGTTCTACGAACAGGGCTCTACTAGAGTCTCATTTTCTGACTCTCGAAATAATATATTACTAGTGAACATTTGCCTACTAGCGTTAGAAGTTCTTTAACTCATACGTCTAGGCGGACCAAATTTGTTCAATACATCGAGCTCTATTAGCATTGCATTTTCTCACTAGCAATTGTCATCTAGAACCAGCATATATTTTGCCCTTGTACTAGTAGACATTTAACTTTTCTTATTACTCCAATAGTAGATGATCAAGGAATAGAATTATATTCGAATTTTATTTTGTTGTTAGCATTAAGTACCGTGTAGCGCATTTGATTCGTGCTATCATCTGACATTTGATTCCTACTACTAGTAACAGACGAATTTTGCTACCATCTAGATGACAATATGAATCTTTCTCCAATATTTCCATTGTAGAAAAAACTGGACCTTGTGATCGATCTACATAAAATGATCGCATCGCTTACACGTAGCAGGCAGGTAAACGGATTTTTCGGAAATAGTATCAATGTTTTTTTAAAACTCTTTCATTTTTCGCGTTGCTACAAGATGTCTTGTTCCAATTAATTGAGTCAGTCGAACTTCTTAAGCGGAGGTGAAACCTACTCAGTCGGTAACAAAAACTGTAACCAAACTTTCAGAGAACGCTGAACGTTTTTTGATAAAAGAAAAGTTTTAAATCATTGCTCTCTTAATTCTGCATAATGTAAAACTTTCAATTTTCCCAAAAATGATCAATTTTCTGAGAATTCTTGTTGCGAAAGATATTCGCTATCTTTTTCGCACTCATGGAGGTTTCGCCTACCCTCAAGACCGCCGTCTTAAGAGTGGTTCTTAAGACCGCCGAAACTCAGAAAAAGACTCGCAATAGAGTTGCTGGATTACGGTACAAACTGTTCCACCAACTGTCACGGTGTTAAGAGAAGCAGTGACTGAAAGAATATCGATTGTATCTTGTCCCTAAACATGGTGCTTCAAGAAACGTTACGTGTAAACATAGTGCTGACGATCAATCGATAGTGAACTAATCTATAATTACGAACAAGCAATCGACACCTCTGAAGGTTTGGATGACAACAAAACAAGCAATGAAACACTCGGTGATCAACCAGATGAAGATGACGGTGACGATGGGGGATCATCATGTGACGAAGTATCTAGTGACAGCGACGAATCCGACAATGAAAATAATATTCGTTTCATTGAAAAATTGGCTGATGCATGTGTGTCAACGAATATGTCTCACCCACAAATCAACGCGATTTTGAGTGTAGTGAAGGAGCACGAATGTCACGCTTACAGCGTCCCAAAAGATGCAAGGCCCCTTTTGGGCACACCCACAAAGATCTACAGGAGTTTGAATAGTTGAACCAGGCCCCAATATGTACATTTCGGTATTCGCAAGAAAATCATGGAAAACTTAATGTTTCCCTGATGACCTAGACGTTCCTCGAATGTTGCTGATAGATTTCGGTACCAATGGTGTTCAATCCGACAAAAGCTCCCAGAACGAAGTTTGGCCGATACAGTTTCGAGTTACAAACTTCCTAAATAATCGTCCAATGGTGGCTGGAATTTATAAAGGACAACACAATCCAGGGAATTGTGCCGATTTTGTTTCAGACTCTATTCACGACCCAGATAACACAGAAGGATCCGTTAGTAAGAAATGATCGCTCTACTCTTGAACTTGCATTTTCAGTCTTATGATATCCAAAAAAGTATTCGTTGTAGAATCTTAAGATTAGTTGAATATTAAAAACAAATAATATGATACTTCTATTAATCAAAATGTGACTCCCTTCAAGTGAGTTATTGCTAGATCACATTTTCCGGTTTACATTTATATCACAACATTTTGCATAGTTATGTGACTCTAAAAGTAGTGCTAAGTTCTATCATGCATCTAGGATAGCTTTTTACAACGAATGCTTTTTTGGTCATCATAAGCCTGAAGATGCAAGTTCAAGAGTAGAGCGATAATTTCCTACTAATGGATCCTTCTGTTATCTGGGTGCTACTATAATTATTGTTTGCTATAATTATAAAATGGAGACGTTCCTCCTGAGAATTATATTTATGGTTGATCCAATTATTTTCTTATTTGATGCTATAATTACAAAATGGAGACGTTCCTCCTGAGAATTATATTTATGGTTGATCCAATTATTTTCTTATTTTTTGCTATAATTATAAAATAGAGACGTTCCTTCTAGGAATTATATTTATGGTTGATCCAATTATTTTCTTATTTTTAGCTATAATCATAAAATAGAGACGATCCTCTTAGGAATTATAGTTTATAGTTAGATTATCGTCGGACTAACTATATTCTTTTAAAATTACTATACTTTTCTCTCAGTGGGCTCTCACTTGGCGCTTATTATCGGATTTATCTTTTGGTCTTTCGCTATAAGTGATTCGTGAATGCGCAGATTGCTGAATTTCGCCAGCTCATCCTCTATAACCCTGTGACTGTATCAATATATTTTGAAGTAAGGAAAACCTGACGAAGGCCATCTAAACGAAATATGCGTAGTTAACTTGTTAAATATCACACTATCCTTTTTATTTATATAATTCTGATATTTTTCTAATTAAGCAAAGAAGCATAATTTATATGAGAGCATATGACTGATTATGTATTTGTCTATGTGTATTTTTGAACATTGTCAATGATTTATTTAAATCAGTTTGCTCTTGTTACATTTGTTTGTGGTCGATTTACACCAATTCGTTATATTGGAGGTAATTATTATTATTAAGACAGAAAATTTTTGCTCTTAATTTTGTCGACAATTGATTCAATTAATAATGTGATGTAATGTATAAAAATAAATAAAATCGAATTTTAAATCGATATTCTTGACGCTAATATCCCATGAATAACAAAACTATTATATTGAAAATTTATATTATTGAATAAACGAATTATTACAATTGTAAGGAGTTTCCCCTTTTTTATTTCAGAGACTGATTAAAAAAATTATTTTGCTGATTTTAATTGAAATTATATTACATCTCTACGAATTTTCTAATAAAATTTACTTTACGCAAAGGAGCAATGGACATTCGTATAATGAAAATGTATTTGAAATAATTTTTTAAACGAATAACTATGAATAACGATGATGCATAAAAAAATTCATTTCTGTAATAATGCTTTTTTTCAGATGTATTATTGTTATACAATGAATTTTCATATTTAATGGATATAATACTAGTACACTTTTAATACAGCTATGGAAGTATGTTTAATACATTTTCCTTGAATAAATGATTATGCTCGATGAATAGGAACTTTTATTGAAATTTCTAATACAAATATCCAACTTTTACTTCAATTTATAATAAAATTTATTAGAAAACAGTTTATTTTCTTAACCATCATACATGGTATTTTTTTCACACTAATATGATTCTTTGTACTCTTTTCCCCTGTAGGAACCTCTTTATCTCCCTTTCCCTTCCAAGCCGCTGATTACCCAAGTCTCTTAGAAGTTAATGACAGGGTCGGTGGCTTAATGACATATAATCCTAGACCAGTTGTGTTTGAGTCGTCTGAATGCACCAGCTTTCTCGTCCTACACGAAACCCCAACATTTAAAAAAGTTAGTACTCGTTAAACTACCGAGTGCAGCTCTAAAACGTCCTTAATGCTGCCTAGATGGACGTGAGTCGCAGCTGCATATTCGGCAAGGTTGGAATAGCAGCGGTACTTTCTCATCGCTTACACTTTTGCCGCATATATACGCTGGAGGGTCGTTGTATATCCACAGGGGGAGAAAAAAAGGGGTAGCAGGCGTTTGCCTCCGCCAGCACCAACGTAGCCGATAAAAGTGCAAGCGCCGAATGATGAAAAAGCGGAGATAGCGCGCTTCGCGTCGGAATGTACGTACGGCTGCTGTGTAACGTCACACATGCCATATATATGTGTACATATATATTTATATAACGGTGCAATCTCGCTGGAGACTCACACTCGTATGCAGATGTGCGCAGAAAATTCAAGAGGTGAAGAGGGGGGAGAGGGCAAGTGGGAGAGGGGGGTTGGAAGGGGCACAGCGATGGTGTCGCGTGCGCGGTGCGAGAATATTAAAAAAATGTTTTATTTTGCGGAAACTGCGGCTGTCTCGCTTCTCGCCACGACTCGTTCATCTTTTTATTTTACTCTCGCTTCTGCCTGTGTTTCTCTTTCATTTTTTCCGCACTTTTTTCTTCGTTCGTTTTCGCTTTTGTCTTTTTTTTATTTTTTGTTACAGGCTGTGGCGACGCCTATCGCAGAGTCCCATTACTCTTCGTAGCAACGCGCACAGCGCGTTTACCAACGTCGAAGCGACGCACGTGCTCTACACTACATATATATAGATATACTATGGTGTAAAGCCACGAAGCTTAAGCTAGCACGCAAGTGGAAGCACAGGTGCGCTACTCCCAATGGACCAGACCAGACGAAAGGTGCAAATTATTTTTTTGTTTTTTTATCGCACTTCGCCCTGAGATCGAAATCGAATATTGGTCGGTAGGTAACTAAAGTTACGTTCGTTACGCGCTCTGTGCACAAACAAACGAGGAAAAACGAATTAGAGAAAGAATATTAAATTGAAAATTGAATTAAACATCGTGTGTGATGAACGGGCCGGATGAAAAGCTTTAGTCCACTTCTTTTCCATTTTCTTTTTAGTTTTCAACTTGTTTTTTTTTTTTGCAGCTTTGTACATTTTTTTTGCTAAAGCTGACGGATAAAAACAATCGTGGATGAGCTGAATGCAAGTTAAAAAATTTAATTTCAAGTCACAAGCCGATTCTTGGTATTTGTGACTTGTGAAAATTCCGAATCTGATTCAAACACACCACGTGTGTTTGAAGGTTTTTTAATAAAATGGAAAAAAAGTTGTTTCTCCCTTGTTTTTTTCGTTTTGTTTTGTAACAAATATAGATATATGTAATAATAATTGTAATACTTACATATTATTGAGTTACATCATATTGGCAATGTTAATTCGAATTTAAGATACAGCAAGAATAGTAATTACAAAAAATTCATGTGTTCATTATATGTAATAATCACTCAACTATTCTTGATAACATAAAATGTTTTATGGAAAATTGCCAAAAACATGAAAAAAAATGGTTTTCTATGTTTTCTCTTGATATTTTTTAGTTATCGACAAAAAGATGGCCAGTTTTTCAACCAGCGAAAACTTTCACATTGGATAGGCTTCGAAAATTAAGTAAAAGTTAAACATTTTTTCGACTTTGAATCCTCGAACAATCAGAATTTCAAAAATGCGGAATTTCCAACTGACATTTTTTTATGTTGGCCAATTTTTTATTTTTGTTCGAAAAAGCTCATCGAAACGAAAAGAATCATTAAAATACGTAATCTTTCACACGCATGAGAAAACTTTGAAAAATGGCCGAAAAAGGGAAAGGGTATGCAAAAATAATCAATTGTCTGTGCTTCAACTTAAAAATTCTGTACAAAATGTTTAAAAAATCAACGATTCCTTATTTGCCAAATAGTGTTTTAAAGCTTGATTGATTACAAAAAAATCCAGGGTGACGAAAAATCGCTACTCATTTTTTTCCAAAAGTTATAGCCATTTTAGTTAAACATTACATTTTTTGCCAAAATGACAAAAAAAAATAAATTTGATTTTTAAAAAATTGTTCAGTCTTTATATTGATGTATTTTGCGCCGCTGGATGCAAATTTGCTTTCATTTTACCGAAAAATAGAAAATTGACAAAATGTAATGACTTTTGCCTAAAATAATAATACCTAATGTAAACAAGGATGCAAAGTAGAACCTTGCATATTGCTTCCTCATTATTTTTCGCGTTTGACAAAGCTACCTCTATGAGGAAGTATGTTATTCAATTTTTGGCTTCCTCGTAGAGGAAGCTTTGTAAAACGCGAAAAATAATGAGGAAGCAATGTGCAAGGTTCTACTTTGCATCCTTGTTTTAATTAGATAAATATACATGTTGTGGATACGCTTTTTCTATTTCGTTATTACGTTATTTCGTGATTATTAGAGCGTTTCCGAAAGTGAATGTGATAATGTATATTTTTAAAAATAATTCAACATTCCATAAAATCAAAAATTTCATACCGTTCGTCACTAAATTATACATATATAATGGCTGAATATTGTTTCATTTATATACAAAATTTGAGCTCGCCATCTTACGTTTTGCAAAATTTACAATAGAGCGATAATGTCAATTTTTTGAAAAATTCAAAACATAAAATTTTAACGGTTCAACCGATTTTAACCAAATTCAATAGCGATCACCGGCGTATGAAAGCTCACATTCATACCAATTTTAAGATCATATCTCGAAAATTGAAAGAGTTATCGCGTAAACAAACATTTTTCAAAAAATTAAAAAACGCGTAATAATTTAACGGTGAAGTGGATTTTAACAAAAATCTGTATGAACGATGAGGCTTGATCCCTCTATCTATGGTCCAAATTTCAGCTTGATATCTCAAGGCATTCCCGAGTTATAAAGGTTTACATTTTTCGATCGTGTAACATACACACATACACACACACACACACATACAGACATTTTTTCTAAATCACTTTTCTCGACGTTTTGGCCCATTCTGAGTGTACTGACATGAAAATCTCTAAAAAAAAAAATTTTTCATGAAAACAAAGCTTCCTCTATGAGGAAGCAAAATAGTATATTACACACCTAGGGCAGTAAAGTAAGAAATGTCTCAGATCACATGTAATTGTCGGCCGAGGCGAAGCCGAGGTCGACAAACGATTTTTCTCATCGACGGAGCCGAAAACCGGGAACTTCGTTCCGCGCAGCGGAACGAAAGTTGTCGCTTTCGGCCCGGAGGTGAGAAAACGTTTTTTTTCTAGTTCCACGTTCTTCTAAGTCTAGCAAAAAAAGTATTACCCGTTAAATTTTCGGTACACCCAAAAGTGATTAATTAAATGCACAACGAAAAACAATGGCAATCTGTTAATTAGCCCGGCCAATTTTCCCAAGACTTGTTATTTTTAAAAATAAAGAAAATAAACAATAGCGGAAATTGAAAATCCGGAAAAAGTTTTCTAGTGCGACGAAAAGTGCATGAAACCAGAAAGAGCTGTAAGGCCAGGTGTGCGGAATATTTCCTATCCTAATACACGAACCCACGAGCATTAAACAGTGTACAATTTTCTCGCTGTGTGGCCGTGAGAGGTCGAAATAGCTTGCCTTTTTTGTCTCGCTTCTCTTTCTCGCATGCACGTAGCGAGAAGCGCGATAAATTCGCGGTGCCCAGAGGGTCGGACTTTGTAAACCCAAGTGAAAGAGAGAGAGAGAGAGAGAGATAATTAAATTGTGTTTCCTTTTATTTCCCCGCGTGATCGTTTCAATTTTATCTTCCCTCCGCTGCCCGCTCCGCCAAAGGAAAGAAGAAAAAAATGTAAAACATTATTTATTCACTGATAAATTGAATAACGAAGCAAATTTAGCATTGAAAAGTATAGCGAAGCGAAACGAACGAATCCTTTGTAGCGCTGATGAAGCTTATACCGTATAGATATGCTCGGCTGTCTGTAGCACGGCTTCAGACTGGATAGTCGGACGCTACGCGTCACATGATGCATCTACACAACGTAGGACGACTGGGATATCCTCTCTGCTTGACGGACAGCGGAGAGGCGATGTGGACGCAACAATGATTCGGATGTAAAGGTCGTATTAAGGGCTAGAGCAACGCAGCACAGCAACAAGTCGACCTCTCTCTGCTTGTGACGCTATAACAGAAATTCCTATCTAAACGCCCTTGAAGTATATATAATATCAAGCCCCGATTAACCGGGATGCTCGGGACCGAAGAATTCTCAGATAATCGAAATCCCGGTTAATCTGAACTAAACATAAAAAGTACAGAAGTCAATAGTGGCTAACGTTATAACTTTATTGTGACTATCTAGAATGAGATATGGTAGAAATTATACTTAATTGTTGAATAATGGTAACTAGTATATGGGCACAACTCACAAACCTTTGACTTTCGTGTAACTCGAGTGCGGAATGCTATAGTAATTTACACTAAATGAATTACGCGGGTATCAAACTTTTACTAAGATGTACGAAGCATAATCTATATGAATAAAAAGAATTTAATTTTATAATGCACCAATAGAGTGTTTCATCCTGGTTCAAATGAGGAAGTTAAGGTAGTTCTGTCGATACGCCGGAGTCATAAATCTCAGAGTCTATATGACATTAAAAAAAAATCATACGCATCACTTTGACTGCCTCAATAATAATATAAAAAATAATCGAGAATCCTTCGAAATTGTCGTAATCAAATTAAAACGATTATTTGTAAATATTTGATATGTTTAGTGCGGATTTGACTTTATTTTTACGATATTTAGGTTAGGAAACGTCATTTAGCCCGGTATCGTGCACTTTGACCTTGGTTCAATTAAACATTATTCCGGAGACTTCACCTTTTTTCATGATGCATCAAGTCCTAAATGATTTGCGAATCCGTAGTACTTTTTATTTTTTCTCTATCTTTGATCTAAGTAAGTTAATTTTCGATTTAAAGATAAATTTTTCCAGCTCTCCCGTGTGCACCGTGTAAAAGATCGATTTTCAAGTTTTAATTGTTCATTCAAATGCTCGGTAAAAGCCTTCAAGATTTTGTGCAAGTAAAATTGAATGGATAAATTACAACATGTCAAAAATTCATACGTATGAATTTGGATTGCCTTCGCGACAGAACTACCTTAAGAGGCAATGGTACTTCCCCCACCACACCTCAAAATTTCGAAACCTGTTTTCTCTCAAAAAACAACACAGATTGGGCTTGCATTTTGAGGGAATACGCGGAAGGCTGGTACAATTGGGCTAAGCTTCTGGCTCCTCAATCGATTCAGTCGTTTTTTTGCGAGAATTAAAAGAAAAATAGTGCGAGAGAGACAGAGCTATGTCCGAGAGAGACGGACCTATAGGCGTTTAACATTGGGCGAAGAAATTCTCACCGGTGTATCACATGCTCTTAACAACGTTTTCGCTTGCAACTCTGATTTTCGCGTCACTTCGTACGGGTGTAGCATTGATATGCACCTTCAGAAAAATAAGAAAAAAATCATGAAATTCTGGTAAAGTGCAATGAACATAATGTACCTAATTGTAATCGCCAAATATGTCAGAAAATTAAGGGGTTATCCTGTGAACGTCTGTCATTCGGTTTCGATGGTGAACCTGACATCCACCGTTATATGGTGCAGGAATATCAGTACAAGCTAATTGAGCCAAATGAATTGGATGCACATAAAGGTAGGATCATCACGAATTGAATGAAGTGAAATTTATGTCGGAGAGTCAATTATTTTGCTCGCAACGTTCTGCGACATGGACTCATATTGCTGCGTGGAGAATAAATGTCAGGTTTTTCGCATCGTTATCCGGCCAAACTAGTCAAGTAAGATAACTAAATTCCATCTGAGTAAGTTGTTCTTAGCACAAATTAGACGTGCGCAAATATGCCCGATCTCTCGACGAGAAACAATTTTTTTCTGAGTCAAAATGTATTCAATTGTCAGGTTCGAGAATGTCAGGTTTATAAATTCGCATAATAAATTCAAACTATTATCGTTCCTAAATTATCTAAATTATATTTTGAATTAGTAGAGTCATTACCAGTCATACTTTTCATTTTCTGCATACGAATTGAGTAAAATTGAATTAGAAAAATGACCTATTGGAAGGGATAAAACTATACCTTCAATAGGTGATTTAAAAAAAAAAAGTTAAATTGAAAGTAAGTTAAACACTTGTAAAACACAATAACATATAGTTCATACAATGAATTAGCACCAAATAAATGATTTTTAGTTAAAATGATAATATGATTTTTTATGCGAGCACCCTGTATATGATGCTCTGTTCATGAACGAATATTGCTTTCTAAAGGTCTTAAGAGGCAATGGTACTTCCCCCACCACATCTCAAAATTTCAAAAGCTGTTTTCTCCCGAACAGTACGGCAGATAGGGTCGGTATTTTGAGGTAATACGCGGAAGTATCGTAGAATTGGGCTAAGCTTCTGGCTCCTTAGTCGATTCAGTCGTGTTTTTGTGAGAATTAAAAGAAAAATAGTGCGAGAAAGACAGACTTATACGCGTTTAACATTGGGCGAAGAAATTTCAGCCGGTGTATCACTGCCTCTTAAGATGAGTACAAAAAATTGGCGAACCTGTGCTCCTTAAGGAGGTTCGGTGATGGCGACAGGGTGGGGATAGGCACTGTTGTGCTGCGCGGTAAGGGGCTGACGCCGTGTGAGCGAGACACCATGCGAGCTGCGTTAAGCGTAGAGGCAAAAAATTAACGATTTCTCTGTCAATTTCGCGGTGACCTTCAAATTTCAAGCTCGTGCCCTATTCAGGATACTTTTTCGGACGTCTACATATTTTTTTCATTATTCTATCTTGGATTTAGCTCTTGCAAAGACGTAAAAAGTTCAATATTCGACTCACTTTTCTTTTCTTTACATGTAAATAGTCGCAACTTTGTTATTTAATATCTCGGAAACTACACGGTGAATCCCTTAAAAATTTTGCGTACGTGTCCGTTATCATTACAGCTGTTACAGGATTTTTTTTTACAATTTTATCTTGGATTTAATTTTTTTTACGAACCTCCTTAACTAGATTTTTATTTTTTGAGGCCGTGAAAGTCAAAGGTTTGTGAGATACACCCATATAAAGATTGCAGTGTTTTTTTTAACGTTAAGTAAGGCAGTATCGTTTTTTAAGTACTCAGTGACTTTCGTTTGTTTCTTGCACTTCCTTCGATTTTCGTCTACCACCTGTTTCATTTTTCTGAGATGCAAGTAGTCGGTGGAATAGCTGCCTCCCAAGTAAAGAAATTTTATATAGAGTATATAAAAAAAATGTAAATAGTTTTAGAATTAAGCATATATAGTCTACATACTCTACATGATCTATATACAGTTTATCCAAAAACTGAACTTCACACGTGCTCTTATATATAAACTACGCGGAAAAAAAAGTTTGGTTGTGGCAACTACGTTTTCGATTTGCTGTACACAATGTCTACACAATTAGATGCCTCAGCCACACCGAATAGTAACCTCAACTATTCACGATTAGTTCTCGATTGGATTAGTTAGGTTAACTAATCCAATCGTTGGGACTAACACTCGAATAGTTGGGACTACCATTCGAATCGTCGGTATTATCATTCGAATCGTTGGTATTACCATTTGAGTTGCTAGGGAAATAGAATAATCGATTGGTTGTGTCAACTCATTTCTTGGTTATGGCAACTAATCTTTTTTTTTCCGTGTAGCAACAACGCCTGCGATCCGCGCGTGCTACGCTTTGGTAACAGCGTCTTTGTTTCTTTCAGCTAAAATGATCCTGAAGAATCAATATATGGGGGATTCCACGGGACTTTCGCCACCCCGAAAAAAAAAAAATCTCAAATTTTTTCTAAAAATCAGATTCAATGGTGTCTATTGATGGACCAAATTTCAAAATTCTAAAAAAATATTTGACCGGATATGCAAATTTTTCCGTTTTTTTAATCATTTTTCATTTAATCTGTAATATCTAAGAAACTATTGATCGTATCGAAATCATTAAAAGACGAAAATGTGAATTTTTTAATTGCCAACAAAAAAAAAATATATTCAAAATTAATTGTTTAATTTCAGGTCACATTTTATGGAAGAAACAACAAAATTATTTTTTTTTTATGGTTGGACTTCAGATTTTTTCATCGGATAAATTGCCTCGGAATCTTTGAGTGATCGCCGAATTATGAGTATTTTTTTTTTCATGGGATGGCCAAATGCTGTGACGTTACAGCAATTTGAATGTTTTTAATATATAAAAAAAATCCATATTCAAAATTAAAATTAATTAAAATGGTTGGATGATGAAAAAATCTGAAGTCCAACCATAAAAAAAAAATAATTTTGTTGTTTCTTCCATAAAATGTGACCTGAAATTAAGCAATTAATTTTGAATACATTTTTTTCTTGTTGGCCATAAAAAAAATGCACATTTTCGTCTTTTAATGATTTCGATACGATCAATAGTTTCTGAGATATTACAGATTAAATGAAAAACGATAAAAAACAAAAAAATTTGCATAGTCCGGTCAAATATTTTTTTAGAATTTTGAAATTTGGTCCATCAATAGACACCGCTGAACCTGATTTTTAGATGAAATTTGAGATTTTTTTTTTTGGGGGGTGGCGAAAGTCCCGTGGAATCCCCCATATATGTCTATCCAAAATAGCAGGTAGTCAGAATAATGCTACTTTCATGATATACTTTTGATATAATCGTTAAATATTCTCTTTAAGACTGTTCTACCAATCTCCATCGATTTCAGATACTATAAAAAGGCAGCTTTATTAGACATTCGTCAGAACTAAATATCTAATGGACAGCGGTCGTATTTCATCCCACAAAATAATTATGTATATACGCGAAAGTACAAAAAGTACAGGCAGCAAAAACAAGCTTATTGGGACTATATTCAGAAATATATCATGTTTAATGTGTATGAGTTAAACATTTAAAAGTCTAGATGATCATTTTATGTTAGGTTATGTGAACGCGGGGATATCTTTTTTGCAGCTGTTGCATCACACAACGGCGAGCGGCAGTCACATAAATTATACTTTCGGCTTTACTTCAATAGCGTTTGGCGTTATTCTCATGCATCAATATTCTTATCGTTTTTTTTCGTAACATAATTAGTACGTCAACATTTTTTAATCTAATTACGGAAGAAAAAGAAATTACCCACAGAACTTGGTATATACAACGTGAATTTCAATGAATTTAAAATCGATATAAAAATAACATTTTCCACAAAAGAACGACAATAATTGTTGATAGTCAACACTGTGCAATAACTTGATCGTAAATTTTTAAAGCGTTTTCCGAGAAAGCGAATGAACCCACCGGCATTAAAATCAATGAAGAATTGCAAATTATTCTTCGGGCGAAAGTAAATGGTGGAAAAATGATCACTAAGTATGCCAGATAAAAAATTTCGACAGAAAAAAATAATCGAGCATAAAACGGATAACTATCGATAACAAATGATATCGGGAATGTCGATCGCATTCTTTTTTCGCCTCGAAATTCTTTGTCCCCTATAATAATCTACATATATTTTATTACCATATTTGTTATTAATCGTTAATTATATACATAATAGAACATAGAACAAACGATTAATAGAGAATTAAGAAACATTCCTATTTCACACAATTTCCTATTTCGTCCACCTAGTTTTGAAACACGACCGGAAACACGAACGCCACATCGCAAATTCTTAATATTGTAGGTTACATAATTTTTCAATGTTTTTTTCAACCTCCCATTTACATTTAAAAAATATCAAAAAAAGAAATATATAACAAAACTCATATAAACGTCAACGCCATAACAATCCGTCAAAGGATTGTTTGGTGTACTATCGACGACAAAGGATAACAGGAAATGTCAATCGCATTTTTTTTCCCGGAAATTCTTTGTCTCCTACAATATTCTACATATCTTTTATTAACGTATTTGTTATTAATCGTTAATTACATATATACACACAGTATATATGTAATTAACGATTAATAGAAAATGAAAAAACACATTGCACCAATTATAATTTCCTCCACCTAATTACGAAACACGAGCGACAATGCTAATGCTACTTCGCAAATCCAAAATTTTGTAGGTTATAACATTGTTCAATGTTTTTTTCAATAAAACTCACATTAATGTCAACGCCATAACAATCCTCAAAGCTCCAGCGACGGCGACGAGATGAAGAGACCGAATACATATATGTATTGTATTCGCAGCTATTCTTGTTCAAATTCATAGAAACAAAGAGCCAACGAGACTCTAGACGTCGAGGGGGGGGGAGTCCGTCGGTAGAAATGGTCATAAACACTTAGCTACAGGCGTTATGCGGCTCCGCCACTCTCAAGGTAATGTTCGGTGACAACAAGCTGATACAGCATGTAGTTGGACACAGAGTCATCCGAATGTGAATGCCTTCGTCAATATCGTGAGAGCGATTTTCGCTCGACGATTTCGGAATGCCTCACTAAAGGACGACGCGAACTATAGGCACGCAAGCATCGCTGGATGAGAGAGCGCTTCGAAGTGCTATATACCCGAGATTGATGTGATTCTGGCATGGCTTTTCACACTCGAGCGACGATATTCAATATAGGGGGAGCTTCGAACTAGCGGGGATGCAAATAGCGAGACTAAGAGACGAATTGAAGCTCGGTGTTTGAGATCTACTTGGCTTCAATTGTCTCTCGGGAGTTTCCGCGAGCTCTCGACTGATTATAACCCCTTAATTATCGTATAGGAGACTCTGGCTTCCTGTTCCTCGCGTTTAGGGTGCGCTTACAATGGAACGAAGCTGGCGATATAAAGCAGCCAATAGGACAACCGTAATAAGCACAATGGAAACGCTGTGGCATAATAATAATGGTAGTAACCAACTATTTCTTAAGCAATAACTTTGCACCTGTTAATTCATATAAATAATTCGAAATATGTCTATAAACGAATTTTTTTCTCCACTTAATAAAATGTCCCGATGCATTTTTTAAAAATCTGTTTGTAAAAGACGTGCTTGTGAAATATAAAGTTATACTTGATCATGTGACTTTAAATCTTTTTAAATATTCGTGATACACAAAACTACTGAAATCGAAAGACAACAACTTTTTTAAAAGTGTTTTGTCGGAAAAACATAACAATAAATTTATATATTCCAATTATTGGCAAGTAGCTTCTTTAAGATTCATTAAAAATAACTATGGATTTATGGAAATTATGATTTAAAAAATTACGGTTTGTAATTAAACAAAAAAAAGCGGTTTAATTTCCCATCAGGCACTGGCTCTCTATTCCTCGCGTTTAGGGTGCGTTCACAATGTAAGGAAGCTGGTGATATAAAGCGACCAATAGGACAACAGTAATAAGCACAATGGAAAAGCGGTGGCATAATAATAATTTTAGTAACGAACTATTTCTTATGAGGCAATGGTACTTCCCACACCACATCTCAAAATTTCAAAAGCTGTTTTCTCCCGAACAGTACAGATAGGGTCCGTATTTTGAAGTAATACGCGGAAGTACCGTAGAATTGGGCTAAGCTTCTTGGCTCCTCAGTCGATTCAGTCTTTTCTTTGTGAGAATTAAAAGAAAAATAGTGCGAGAGAGACAGAACTATGTGCGAGAGAGACAGACCTATAGGCGTTTAACATTGGGCGAAGAAATTTTCAGCGGTGCATCACTGCCACTTAAGCAATAATTTTGCACCTGTTACTTCGTGCAGAGAATTCGAAATATATTTCTATACGAATTTTTTATCTACTTAATAAAATCTTTCGCTGTATTTTAAAAAAATCTATGTATAAAAAACGTCCTTGTGAAGTACAAAGTTATACTTTACCACGTGACTTTAAATCTTTTAAAATATTTGTGGCACACAAAATTACTAAAATCGAAAGACATTAATTTTTTATAGTATTTTTTTGAAAAGAAAATAACAATAATATAATATATTCACATTATTGGCAAATAGTTTCTTTAAGATTCATTAAAATAAGTATGAAACTTTTGCATGAAAAAATATCGGTGTCACAAATTAACAAAAAAAAAAAGTTTTTTTCCATCAAGCGCTGCCCATCCCTATATAAGGGGCAGTGACCGTCAACACCTTGAGTAGCGACCTTTATACGCTGCACGATATTCTTCATATCGTGTTTTTAGTGGAACTTTGTCGAATATTATTTATTCCTTTGTTCAGTGCCGCACCATCGATTCATAGTCGTGAATTGCATTTCCATGAATAAATACGGCATTCTAGTAGCAAATAATAGTGTGCAGGGCCAAGTTTCTTTCTATATTGTTCCGACTATAAGTAAAAATGTAGAGACAACAAAGTAGTAAGTCGAATAAGCTCTTTGATCCACCACTTTCGCGCATTTTTCATTAGGAGAAAAGAAAAAGTTCGAAACATTTTTCAACTGTAATCCGGAAATTTTGAAAAACATTGGCTAATAGTTCAATAGTGTTTGTAATGTATCCTTCGTATATATTTCATGAAAATGAAACGTATTTAGGCGGAATATTGATAAAAGAAACTTGATATTCCAAAATTTCACTCAGAGAAATCTCCAATATTTGAGAAAATACACACACACACACACTAACCTTTTTTCTAGACCACGTTTAGACATTGCATTCAATTTTCAACTGTCATATTTTGTGATTGGTAATGATGAAAAGGCTTGTTTCGACAAGATTTTCACTTAAGGGGAGGTGAAACTTACTCAGTCGGTAATAAAAACTGTAATCAATCTTTCAGAGGACACCGAACTTTTTTGATAAAAGAAAAGTCACATCATTAGCCTCTTAATGCATGATGTAAAACTTTCATTTTTTCCAAAAAAGATCAAGTTTCTTAGAATTCTTGTTCCGAAAGATATTCGGTATCTTTCTCGCACTCATGGATGTTTCACCTCCCCTTAACGTGATGTGCTACATATCGTCTGTCTCTCTCAGATCGCCATAAGTGCGAGTGAGATAGCTGAATCTTCCCGAAGCGTTGTTCTCTTTCGCCGTTGATTTTTCAAGTAAAAAGCGAGAAGTACTCACTGCAAACTTATCAGACGCAGTGAAAACTTCTCGTCTTTTGCCCGAAAGATCAATTGTGGCCAAGAACAACACTTTACAGTTTTTGTTACCGACCGAGCACTAACACATCACTGTGCTACTGCTCGGTCGGTAACAAAAACTGTAATCAAGCTTTCAGAGAACGCTGAACGTTTTTTGATAAAAGAAACGTTTTACATCATTGCTCTCTTAATTCTGCATGATGTAGAACTTCCATTATTCCCAAAAAAGATCAAGTTTCTGAGAATTCTTGTTCCGAAAGATATTCGCTATCTTTCTCGCACTCGTGGAGGTTTCGCTCCCTTTTAAGGAAATCGTTTTTTTTTTCATTGTTTGCCAATTTTTTTAAATATACAAGTGTTGGCGGTTTCGAAAATGCAGTTGGCCTATCAGCGTTGCGCTTTCTCTTATAACAATATGGGGGGAGGTGACTGTCAGAGCCTCTAGCAGTGGCCGTTATGTAGTGCATAACATTCTATGTATTGTGAGTTCGCTGCATCTTTGTCGAGTGTTATTCATTCCCTTGTTCAACGCCACGCAATCGATTCGTCATAGCGAATCACATTTTCATAAATAAATACGATGTTCATGTTGCGAATAATAGTGTCCAGTTTAACAGTTCTGTGTATGTTCTAACTGACTTGAATTATAAGTGAAAATGCAGAGTCAACAAAGTATAGTAGCAACTCCACATGTCAACGTCTCTTTCACCGGTCACAATTTTTCGCATATTTCGGCCCGATTATAAGTGAAGATGCAGAGGCAACAAAGTAGTAAGTCGTCGTGTCGACACCTCCTATACCCGACCGCCATTTGTTTTTTTTATTTGCATGTTTTGACTCGGTATAGGTTGTAATTTTTCTTATATATTGTATTTGTTATTTATTTATTGGTTTTCGACGTAAACAAAGATTTCGATAGTCGTAGGTATTTTTGAAAAAAACGGTGTATATTTATTATTTTTCGACGCAAACAAATAGTTCGGTAGGCGTATTAAAAAAAAATTGTATATATATTATTTTTCGAGGGAAACAAATATTTTGGAAGACGTGTTGTTGGAAAAAAATCTGATATGTTTACCATTTTTCGACACAAACAAATATTTTATATATATACGTATTTTTTTTTTTTTGGTATTGCATAAAGGATAAGCGTCACTGAACCGCAAAAATCGTGAAACAATAGCGGTGACAATCGAGACAACTCGTTGGCGAAACTCGCAAGTGTCGTGCACTCGAACGAATTCAATCTGCACTCACACGCTGTACTCTCGAAAAATTGCGTATACTCGAACGCAACGAAAGTAACACATAACTGAATTGCTTTTTGCACGAATTGCGAAGCCGTTCACCAACGCACTCGATTTTCGTTACATTCTACACGCTCCTTCCATTCATTCTACTTTTATTTTTTATTTTATTATTATTTTATTTTTTATTTTTTTTGTATGTCACGCTGTACTATACAGCGATGGTGCAGGTCTTTCCGTCTCGCGTATCACGAACGATGCTATGTATGTTCCTCCTGCGCCCCCTACGCTTCGTAGCTACCCTAGAGTGCTGTGTGAATTCTCGTCACGTCGGCACTACGCTTTTACCATAAATCCTAGTGGCCGGACACCGGCAGTGAAACTCGCGGGCGAATATCGCACCGGCATAGTTTTCAGTCGTGAACTTCATGTTCCGCGGGTAGATTTTCCTCACATCTGAAATGAACTTACAGTTATATTACAGAGCAACGACTATCGATTCGATTCTTGTATCATTCTTTTTTTTTCAGGTAAATGCATTTTTGTTCCACACGATTAAAAAAAAATTAACTATTCTTTATTTATTTTACGACGAGGTGAGTAATTAGAATTAAGCAATATTCGTTTTATTTGTAATCCTGTAACAGAAAATTTGCCACATCGGAGGAATATTTTTATATACATTTTTTTTTGTTTTCAATATTTTTTTTGAAAAAAATCGGACAAATGGTTGAGTTTTATTTGGATCAGGCCTTCCCTATCGGATCACCGCAACCTCAAAATAACCCGTAAAACGGCGGTAGCAAACGCCATTGTAACTGAAGCAACCGCGTTTCCGCCAACGCTTTTATTTACACTTCCGACTGCAGTAACCGAAAACAACCGTCTTTCCACTAGCACCAAGGTTGTTTCATAGTTGTTCAGCGGTAAATTGTACGGCGGAAGGCGGACGGTGGTTTCGCGGTAGAAAAGTGGTTGTGGGAACGGTTGCCTAATCTGACAGGATTACATTTTTATTTTATAAAAATAATACATTTTCAATTGTAAAAATTGAAAATCTGTTTTCCTCCATTACTTTTATTCAAAAGTTTTTTCAAAACGGTTTTTAAAAAATTGTACAAATTGTTTTCATCTTTACGACGAAATTAAGCAATATTTTAATATTTGTAGCAACCAATTTTGTACATTAGATACAAATTTTTCGATAAATATATTTTTTATTTTTTTTTTTTTTTTTTTTTTTTTTAGAAATTGGACAAACGATGGAGATTTACTTGGAATGGGTCTTACATTTTTATTTTAGAAAAATAATAAGTATTCAAGTGTTAAAATAGAAAAACTGATTTCATCCATTACCTTTATTCAAAAGTCCTACTTAAGAGATTTTTTTTTTACGAAAAGGGGTTTGGTCTTCGAAGATTCAATACAACGTTGATTACAATACTTCTACGACCAAAACAATATAAATAAAAATTGTGTACTCGCGAAATGCTTGTTTGTAGAAAAATATAGCGGCTACGTCGTCAATTCTGTTTTTACTTGGAGGAGCTTCGGAGATAGAGTATATTTGTTTCCCATTCGAAGCTCCCGGGACTGCAGTTCGTATTCCATTTGAACCGGCGACGCATAATTCACTGGGAAGGGGTGAGGCCGACACGATCGGCGCTGGATTCTTGCGTACGAGTCGAGAGCACCGAGTGGTTATACTTTCTCGCGGCTGCACCGAACTTTGACCCCAACGCGAAAAGCCAGAATGGGACACCGAAACCAACGAATAATGAAAAGAGGACACGATGATTAACAGCTTCTGTGGCCAAGGTATGAATTTTTATAATAATTATGTCACAAGTGGTTTTTTATAAATGAAAAAGTAGAAAAATCATCTTCCTTTTTCTTATATCGCTCACTTCGAACCTAAAGTACAATCTTTAACTCTTTAAACCTTTCAAAATCTATTCCATAAAAAAATAATAATAATTTGGGATTTAAATCGAAATGATTTTAAAAAATTCATTTAACAATATTCAGTTTTTTTAAAATTATCACATGCAAATGCATTTTTCTTTAACGATATTGAAATGTAGAATTAATTCTTAATTAAATTGGACTATTCACAAAGTTATTCCAGAATTAGAAAAATGAGTTTGAAAAGATTTTTCATGAAATAACTGTTCCTAAAATATAGAAAATTCTGAAAAGATTTATATTTTAAAAACTTTAGGTGAAAACATTTTTTAAAAATGAGTCCATAATACTCGAGAATTTGTCTTTAATAAAAATTCGAATTTGAATATTCTGGTTGCAGATTTGCAATGACAAAAAAAAGGCAGAAAAAAAATAGATACTGGATGTTGAGACAAGAATAAAAGAATATCAAGCAGAGTTTATATTGTACAGTTAAAATCCTTTAAACCACACAGAGAGCACTCGTCAATAAGTGTCGTCGACTTAATCTCGGCTGTGAATTAAATTGTCGGAAGATAAAACGAGGTAGGAAGACAGAGGAAGAAATAGAAAAAAAGAGTAATTGAAATGTGGCTGAACTAGTTGCGATAGAATCTCTGCAGTAAAACGTCACCAGAGGGGGATAAAGGAGAGATTACTTTCTAAACTGATTCTTTTCTTGCTTTAAGTTACGTGGACAGAGAGAACACATCGACATCGAAGGTTTAGTGTACGAGTGTGATCTCGATAGCTCGTTGAGCGAGTTCAGAGAGTACAGAGGGACGAGATCTTCACCGTCACCGGACGTGGCCCACTGCCACGGGGAATTCTCCCTCATCCGCCCCCTTCGCTTTTCATTCCACTTTGTCTCTGTCTCTCTTCGCAAAAGCACCAAAATTCCGCGCTCGATCCAATAGAATTCCTACGTTCAGCTCTCTAAAGCTTTGACAATGTTTTCCACGCCGACAAAACGATATAATGATATAAATTTGCGGCGCCGGTAGATGGCGCGGTACTAAAATCAGAATTATGATTTTAGTATGTTTTTTTGTAAGAGGAAAGTCAGGACTGGGTGGGAACCATTGGTACTCAAAGTTTTATATTGGAAAGAATCTTTTATACATATATGTTTTTTTCTTCAAATTAATAACAAAGGTTTTTGATTTGGTCAGATAGATACAAGTTCCATAGCTTTTTGAAAAAAATATATTTCCGGTACTTTATATTTTTAAAAGAAAGATAAAATAGATTAATGTTTTTTAAAGTTTTATTGACGAAAGTTGTTATCGATTATAGAAGATTTCTTGCTTTACTATAAATTAATAATTGACAGAGTTACGACAGTATTTTCCACGACGAGGAAACGATATAATCATATAGATGACGCGGTACTAAAATCAGGATTATGGATTTCGTTTGGTCAGGTCGGTCAAATTTACCACGGCTTTAAAAAAAGATATATTTTCGGTAGTTTTTGTTTAAAAAGAAAGCAGAAACAAAAGAATTTATTTCACGTTCTACGAAACTTATCAATTATAGAATATTTCTTGCTTTGCAACAAATGAACAGTTGAGAGGACGTTGGAAGTTTTTCTCATAACAACAAAACGATATATCATATCAATTTTGGAAGATGGCGCGTTACTGAAATTAGAATTATGACATTGGTAAAGCTATATGGGTACAAAGATTAATTTTTTAAATATTTTCAATAACAAAATAAGTAAAAAAAGTTTAGCTTATAACTTATGGGCTAAGATGTCATTTTATACGATATTTTGACCTAACACGAACGACCTTTCTAGCTTTTCGTTTGATTGTATAAGACAATATGTTTGTTACGTCATGGCTTTAATTTATTTTATTATTTTATGGAAAAGACGCAACAAATGAAGATTGATTTATTTGTTCCTCCATTTTTTAACGGATTGTGACACCTCAGGGGTTGGAGGAAGCGACTGGATGATTGAATAATTGTATGCATTTTTTTAAAACAATTAATATACATTTTATGCACAGGAGTTAAATTATAATGGTTCGAGTTTTATAATGTTTAAATTTGTTAATTTTTGACGAGGGTCGACCAGCTTAGTCTGTCCCCGGAGTAAGACTGACTATGTTGGAAATTACAAGTAGTACTAAAGACACGGCGCATTAATACAAAAATTAAAGGTGCAGGACATCGCGCATCTCATAGATGTGCGGTGCCCTGCTATTTGGCGTGGGAAAGCTGTCTAATGTAAAAAGTTCGCATCCAGTAGCGCTTCCCGCTACTAGATGTAAGAAAAAGAAGAATGACCAGTTTATTGTTATTATACTTCATTTTTACTTAATAGAATAATAATTATAATTTGAATGAATTAATAATAACATTTATTTATTGTTTTGTTTAATTTTCAATAATGTAAAATAAGCCCGGACGTAACATGTTAAAAAATTAATCAATTTTTATTGACTGTCACAAAAGAGATTCCTACTTTTTTTTTTCGTCAGATCGCTAAATAATTGACAATACATTTCTAAACTTATAACAGGTTTTAATTAACTGAAAGTTATAAAAATGTAAACTATCTTTCAAAATACTACGATAATTCTTTGGATCCAAATTACACCCAAAAACTCATTTTTTTTTGCGATTTAATTTAAACTATTCGCTTAAATGGCCCTTTTGTCTATTTTCTCATTTTATACTTAAAAGAAACCTGTTCTTTGATTTGCGATTCTGAAAAAAAAACCAAAAATTCTTAATTGTAATCTTGTATTACCGATAAATGGAAGTACAAACCGCCGACGTATCAGGCCTGCTCCTTGTAGCCAAAACGCACGTACAAAAGCGTCCGTGGCGAAGTATTCGATCGCTACACCTGACAGTTGATAGTTAAACGCGGCTTCTTCTCAACAATGGAATGTTCCTTCTCAACATAAAGCGTAGGAAGGGCTTCGCATCGATGGCGCATCGAAATTACTGGTTGACGAATATATGTATACATCAATATATGAGGCATTCCGCAACTTGATAAACGTTCGACTCTTCATATTTTTAATTGACCGTATTCCTATTTCACTCACTTTTGCCACCCCAAAAACGGCGAAAAAAAAATTGACAATTTTTAATATAGTTTTATAAGCGGTTTTATTCTCGGTTAATTGCAGAATGATTTTATCCTCCACATTTTAATGCATACTGAAATTGTACGTTTAATTTGGAAAGGAAAATAGTATTTTTAAATATTTTTCAGATAATATTATTAATAATTAAATCACCCAATTGCCAGGAAAATTTTTACAAAAAGTTCAATTTGCTTTTTCAAATTGGACATATAATTTCATTATGCATTAAAATTTCAAAGAAAAAATTATTTTACAATTAACCGGGAATTTTGAAATTTCGAAAAACATTTGTTCGCGTGTTTTTTTTACCTTTTAACATTAACAAAGCCTGACGGCAAGGTATCAGAAAAGATATTATTTATTTTTGGCCGTTTTTGAGATTGGTACAAGCCAGTAAAATACACAAAAAGAAATTTTTAGTTCCGGCAACTACGTTTTCAATTTGCTATACGCAATGTCTGAAAAATTAGTTGCCTCAACCATAGAATAGTAACCTCAACTATTCACGATTAGTTCTCGATTGGATTAGTTACGTTAATTAATCCAATCGTTGGGACTACCACTCAAATATTTGGGACTACCATTCGAATCGTCGGTATTATCATTCGAATCGTCGGTATTACCATTCGAATCGTTGGTATTACCATTTGAGTTGCTAGGGAAATAGAATAATCGATTGGTTGTGTCAACTCATTTCTTGGTTATGGCAACTAATCTTTTTTTTCCGTGTAGGAATAAATTCAATTAAAAATATGAAGGGTTAAACATTTATCGAGTTGGCTTGGAATGCCCCATATACAAAGTAGCAGTCGAACAGCGGTCCTGGAAAGCTCGATAAACTTTCGGTTGCAAGGTGCGAGGTAACAAGGTGAGGTCGTGGAACAATCGAAGTGCGAAACCACAATGAAACCGCGAAGTTGCCAACTGGTCGAATTGGTTCGGCGCTTCTCTTCTTCACTCGCAGCTCCGCAGTCCATAGAGGAATTGACGCAGCGAGAAACCTAACCATCGGCTCGCAAAATACAAGCCTTTGCACATTCTCCGTACGTTCACTCACATCCTCACGCTTGTTCACACGATTTTCCAACCGAATTCTCTATCTATCGTTCACATCGCTTCTCTCTGTGCATCCACGCAGTCTCTTAACAATCCTGATCGGTTTTGATCGGTAACGAAGCTGCATTTGAATGCATCTGCGGTCTACCAAGTAACATCAGTTACGAATACTACAACCATGTACAGGTTGCATCAAAACCACACGATCAAGTTTAATCCCCTGGAAAGTATTTACATTTCTAAATTACTTTCGTATATTTATCAGCAATTATTGACATTTCTTAATATTTATTCTGACATTTTTTAATAATTTTTTTTCCTCTTTTTGAAGCATCTACTGAAGCTGTAATAGAGATAACTATAATAATTCTACATACAATAGACGGTTTGAAATATTTAAAAAATGAATATACACTTCTGAATAATTTTTAAGATATATTATTAAGAAACATAAAAATAATTTTACATTCAACACCGCTGCTTTCTTCATTTTTTATATATTAAATTTCAAGTACAGTTTTAACTATATATTCTTGTGACAATAGAAAAAATATTTTCGAAATGTTATACTTAAAGAAAGATTTTTGTGCTTATAATAAAAGCAATTTTGGTAGAGCCTCTATACATTCGTATCCAATCGAGGAAAACATGTCGGACAGAATTGGGTTAACAGTAGCTATAATGCATACCCAGACAAAATCGAATGAATTGTTCCCGACGCCCTTGGCAAGGCGACCTATACAACTAGTCAGACACTCGTGAGACTTCTTATCTTTACACATTTTATCCTCGTGCGTCGTCTCTGTGTCATCTTTGCACAATTTATGAGACTTTCCGCCTGCACTCATATACATCGGTGTATAAAAGTCTTATTGTCACTGTAGTCGACTTTATAATGAGCTTAAAGACTCTTCAGTATTGCACACATTAAACACATTATGAAACACAAATAATGGCAAACATTGTTACGTCATGGTTTTTAGTTATTGAGCATCAACGTAACGAAGTTAAATTGATTTTCTTCGTTTTAGGCCGGAATGCGCCGGCCAGGGATCGAAGCAGGTGTCTGGTGATTTTTTTTTTTTAGAAACTTGATAATACATTTTTTTTAAACACTCGTCATCAAAACACTTAATTTATTGAAACACTAATAACAGTAACATATTACAGATTAAAACTGAAACGTGCACTCGCGTCGAGAAATTGCACGATCGCGTATACAAAAACATTTATTGTATGTAAATATTCTAGTCGAATTGGGTGAACATATGTTTAAAGATTGTTAATTTCGAGGGCCGACCGTCGGGGTTCGGCCCCCGGAGTAGAACTGCCTATATGAGAAAATTAAAACACGTGCTGAAGGCACAGCGCATTAATACAAAAGTTAAAGATGCAGGACATCGCGCATCCCATAGGTGTGCGACGCCCTACTCATCACCGTGGGACCGCTGACACTGCGCTGATAAGGGCAGCGAAAGCGTTTCCCCGGTTTTGCGTTGCAACTATTGCGCGAGAAATTATTTTCCTGAAAACAGCGTGAGACTGCTGGTTAACCCAAAAGTCTGCATCCAGTAGTGGGAAGCGCTACTGGTTGTTTCGAAAACAGTGAAACGATTTATTTAATCTCATTATTATTTATTTTTATTGATTCAATAATTATTACTATTTTTCAAAATTATTTTTTTGTAGTTATTTATTTACTAGTTAATTTTTGAATAATAAAAAAATGTGCCCGGACGTAACAAACATATTTTTTCAGTCGATGAAATGAAGGATACGAGATTAATAAAAATATGACTTTTTGCCTACGTTTGCAATACATTTACGATCGTTATTTAAAATGAAGACTAGTTTTATCTTTGTTTAGAGAAAATGCAAACAAAACTTTTTAATCTAAAGTAATTAGCGAAAGTATTAATCACGTTGCATAATTACTTCAGAATAAAAATTCTTGTTCGTGATGCATTAATTTGCATTGCTTAATTACTTTCTTTTATCGGATTTTCTAAAACAAAATTCTAGTCGACTCTGTACCGGGCTTAAAGGCTTTGCAGAGCTGCACGCATTGGAAACATTTTACAGTCAACGTAAACAATGACGAAATAATAACGTAAAAATGTTGTGCAATCATGGATTTTTATATACAAGCGACAAACCGCAAATTTCTCATATTCATAGCCAGGGATTAACCGAATTGATATAAATATATGAATGAGACAGCGTTTCAAGGGGATTTAATCGCTATTCGTAGTTGTGTATGTAATTATTTCGGTGAATACGAGTTTATAATTGAAAAAAATTACCTGGATTAACGGCGTTGCAGTGGTTGAGGAGCGGCAGCCAGCAGATTAGTAGCACCGCTCTCTGCATCTGTACATGAAACAGAAAAAGATAGATACAGAAGTTATTAACAGATTGATAGCTTTTATCGGCTCAAAATTGCGCTTAAGTTCAACGCAATATGAGTTTCTGATTATCAATATTCATTACAATTACCGAAACCTGTTGATTCAATTTTTGCTCTTTAATTTTCAACATAGAATATTTTCTACTTCGCAAAATATTCAATTTTTTCAAAAATATCTTTGTAAATTGTAGCTTGACTGACAGTGGAATTCCATCAGGAAAATATCCTACATTTTTATTTTATTAAGGATAAACGGATTTAGATGTACAAATAAAAAAGTACTTTTTTGTTCAATAAATTATTTCGAAAAAGTCTAACGTTCTTTAAAATCTTCATTTTCAACGTAAAAAAACTGGGCTGCTAACGTGTTAAGTCAAACAAAGTCGGTTAAGAAAATTGGAAAATCGATAAAATATTCAGCGAATTTTATGGATTCAATAAAACTATAAATCACATAACAAAATGATGTTAAGGTCGGCTAAATGGATTATGTGAATGATAAATTTGTAGCAGTGGAAGTAGTAGCATTTATTTGTCAATATTCAACCTACAATAACAATAATAATTCGATATCCCCTTCCATTATATAAAACACGGTTCGACGAAATGATTTCGAAGTACTTTTTTTCTGCCAATACACGAATTCAATCGAAGGGAAGAGGCTGAATGTTTTGCATCTCGAAAAGCCTCTGCTCAGAATTGAAGCGGATGCGGTCGGTGCGGAGTATGCGAAGCGAAGAAAAGAAGAAGTGGGAAGCTCGTCGCTGACACGTTGCGTTCAGCGAACCGTAGTTCCGATATTCGATGGCAAAAGCCCCGGAGATCCAATGTGCAAAGGTTGTAAAATGAGATGCACAAAGCCAGAGCGAGGTGAGTTGTCTTTAAAAAAAATACAACACTGAAAAAAAAACTAGCCAACTTCACTAAGTTAGCTCAAAGTTCATTTGACTCAACTAATACTTAATAGCTTGGATATAAAAAAAAGTTTTGCGAATTAAACTATCTAGTTAAATCTGAGATTAATAGAATTATATTTTATTAGCTTCATTAAATTTGTCTATTTATCTAATGAATTCAGTGTTAATTATTGAACTTCAAAATATTGCTTCAGCCTGGTAAGAAAGTGTGTAAAATTTTCCTTTTCCATAAAAATCAATTAAAAGAGCCAAGCAATCTTTTGCTTTTTATATATTTTTCATTTTTAAACGAATCAGTGGAGTTAGTAATTTTGTTTCTAACGAAATCTTTATATATTTCCTTACCGATATTGGGGAATATAGAAAAAAAATAGTTTTTTGGCTAAATAGATTTTAAAAGATTCTGAGAATTGATCCAAAATTAAAAATGTATCACAGTCATACTATGTCTAGTATAGTTTCTATGATATGTGGAAGCTTCTACCGATTGCATAGAATGCAGTCACGAGTCGCTGAAAATACTGAATGCATTCATACGCTGACAGAATCTTTGCGAGAGTGAATGCATGAATTGCCTGTAATCCTTCGCAGTATGTTTAGCTGCTTCAGATACATATGATCCTACGAAATTCTCAGAATATTCTCGCGACTAAGTCTATGCACTCGACATATATGAACACGGTGGACATTTAAAAAAAAGCTGCAAAGACACCGGGCATTCCATCGAGTATAAATCGTTCCTGAATACTTTCTACATAAAATACCGATTTTTTAAAATAAATATTTCATCATATGTTTTATAAACTTCCACAGATGTTTTGCTCTACTAATACATATATACATATTTTGTTATGTAGGCTTTTTATATATAAATTCTTCAATTGAGACTTGAATATCATCAGTCATTCAGAAAATAAATCCTGAAAGAATTTGAAATCAACAGTAAATCGTCTTGGTAAAATATAACATAAAAATAAATTTATAAAAATTATAAAACTCCCGAGTGAAAAAATAAGTATAATCAATAAACGAATTCGGTATATGAAAAATTATTAATTCATCAAGGGTGTAGTAAACTCCCGACTATAATATGCGAATGATTCTTATTCAATAATTTTTCATTTACCCAATTTATTTATTAATTACACTTGTTTTTTCAGTCGGAAGTTTTTTAGCTACGAGACGTAGCCGCGAGGCGGCGCGGCGTGAACTGGCTTTCACCTCACATCTTTCTCTCGTTGTGGTGGTATTACTTGTTACTTCACTTCCATAGTTTGGCAAGGCGGACTTGCATTTCGTTAAGTCATGTATTAAAGATCGCGATCTTCCCAGGAACTGAAATTCATTTAAAATACTATAGGCCTCAGGCGTATCTCCGACGCTAGCGCTCGAGCGGCCGCTGAGTGCACAACAAGATGATCAGCTGTTCTTAGTTCGTGCGCACATTGGTCCGATTTTCCAAGCTCCAAGGAAATATGGCGGACAGGGCGGAGCTTGGAAAATCGGACCAATGTGCGCTGAACTAAGAACAGCTGACCATCATGTTACGCACTCAGCGGCCGCTAGAGCGAGATACGCCTGAGGGCTATACAAGCGCTAAAAACTATGATATTATGTGTGTATCAGTATGTATTAGTCTCAACGCACGGAGAGAAAAACTTGTGTTGCCACAACATTCCCATGCTCCTGCAGTAAATTTTGTTTGCTGAAATAGTGACAACATAATTACCGTTTGATGTGCTACCCAAGTAAATAGCATTTGCTGTGGCAATATTCATTAATTTGCTGTCGTAGCATTTAATTATTTGTTTCAATAGCAAATCAACATGTAATAGTAGCAAATCGTTCGTTAGAATAAATGCTTTGTTTGCTAGCATAACCCAACCACTGCAATCCGTACGTTATTTTTTTCGCCTAAGGCAAAGCAAATTAATAAATAAATATAATCGTTGAATTAAAAATAAAACGATAACATATATTTTTCTTCTCGAGGATTATTTATTGAGTCGTTGTCAGTAGTAGTGGATGGGGGGAAACGGTTTCTGTCGAAGAAAATTTGTCCTAAGGTGAATGACCCAATTAGTGACCTTCTAAGCTAAGCGCGATGTTGTTGAGGCAAGAAGATGGATAGAAATAGAATATTGGTTAAAATGAAAAATATTGCAGTGAGTTTAGAGTTTTTATTAAATTTAACGAATATTACTTATCTACTTTTTTATCATTTTGAGATACTATTATTTCAATATACGCCGTCATCCAAAAGACCCCATTAGTGTCCTACGATTTTCTCGTAAGGCCTATTTTATGTCCTATTAAAGACCTAAATACTGACCCATGCCGTCTTACATCTATACCCGATTAGTGACTAGAATTAAAGGGGCAGTGTCCCAGATAATGACAGACCTTCTTGCGCTTTTCCAGTTGTAGTTTAAAAACAATTTCCAGGAATTACACTCAATTATACATATAATATTAAGTTTTTTTTAAAGTTTGTTTATTCTCGGATTCCAGCGTACGCCATCAGGCTTTTACCTTCCCCATCCCTTTGTTACCCGTAAAATTCTTCAAGTTCCCCCCAGAATATTAACCACAGCCACTCTTTCCAAATGCACTACTATGTCGCATTTTCACGAGGGCACAGGGAAACTGCCGAAAAGAAAGCGACCGCGTGCCCACGATTGTCGGTGAAAATTGAAAAGCCAATAAAATATTCTCATTGATTTCTAAATTAAACTCAAATTTACTTTATTTTCATTAACATCATTATTAAACTGCCAGTCCGATCGAGTTGCGGACACAAATCGCAACAACCCAACGTTTCGATGAACCTTTTTCTGACCTATATATATTTTTCGGACTAAGAGTAATTATTTGTTCTTTTTGCACATGCTAACGTTTTCTTTGATTCTTAATAATACTGTATGAATTAATTTTGTCCGTTAAATACATTTTAAAAACATAAAAAACTATATATTTCAGATGGTAAGTTCTTACCGACACAGACAATAAAATGGCTGGTGATGTCTCACTTCTGTCGAGTCGGCAAATAACATTTTTTAAATCGATGATTGTCGAAAATTGATTTTTGGCGCTTCTCATATCGCATAATGCAAAAATCAAAGAATATAAACAAAAAGTTTGATGTGTATTGGAAATCAAGAGAATTTTTTATCGTAAATAATATGAAGAATGGACACTAATTGGGCCACTGTCAGTAATTAGGCCGTTCAACTGGGTAGAAATCTGTCAGGGCTTGCCTTATCAGGTTCAGGCCCCGATCGGGGAATCCTACGGCTAGCCCTATTATGGAAAGCCTTGTTTGGCCCTGATCAGGCGATGCCACGGCTAACCCTATTATGTAAAGCCTTGCTTGGCCCTGGTCAGGCAGTGCCACGGCTAGCTCTATCATGGAAAGACTGAACAGGGCGTGATCCGGCGCAATCCGGAATCGCCGTATTAGGTGTAAGATCAGGCAACCGTGAAATTGTGCTAATTATGCTTGCCTTGCGAGTGCCTCATTTCCTACTTTATCCCGTGCGACTCAAAGTAGAATTCAGGCAGGTATCATATTCCATACCTATTATACTTATGGATTGTTACCGTAGAAATAAATGATGACGTCTGGTCCAAAATAATCTTTTGAAACGAAATTGTTCGTCGGCATTCGAATTGACAATGCTCGCAGCATTCGCTGCCATGGATATGTTGTTGTCAAAACATAACCATATTTTCGCATTCTTAGAATACTAGTGCCAGGTCAGTCAAATCACTGTTTGAATTTTAATCTTTCCAAATATTGTTTGTCCGCCATGTTGATGTTATAAGTTTGAAGTTTAAATTCATAATAAAACTAAGATTGTTCATTTTCGTCCGACATTATTGAACCCACCATATGAATTTTACGAATGAAAAATTCAAATTGGCAATCTTCGAATTAAAAATATCATTTATAAAATCGAAATATCGCATTCAAGGTGGCGGACAAAGATGCTTTTTGCAATAAATAAATTTTATGCAAATAAAGTCAGTTTTTACTTTTTCGACCGGCTTATTAAAACCGCCATTTTGATTTTACGAATTTAGAGTTAAAGTCACATCTGTGCCAGAGAGATGTCGTATAAGGTCTGCGAATTTCAATCCGAAATTTATGGCAGAATCACCTTTAAATATTGGTTCCATACATCACCCTCTCGCATCATTACTTTTACTGTTATCGTAAAATAAACTATTATGGAATTACAGTATGACATATCCACATAGTCGGTTTGGTTTAGTGGTTAGCGTGCTCGGTTAGGTAGTTAGGTAAATAGGTAGGTCCCGTAGATCTTGGGTTCAATTCCCGCGTGCATCACTTCTCGAATAGTGTTAGGAAAAACCGTCTCCGAAGACGAATCTCTTTTTTTGTGTTTGCTGTATTAATGGAATGTTATTGTTCATATTATTACACAATGCCGTGGAATTAATAATTAATTTTCATATTATTTATAATGAACGTAAATACAGCCTTTGGAAGTTATTAGGCATTCTCAGGGCAGCCTGATCAGGGCCATGGGGAAGGCAGTGGCGCAGTGGATAGAGACGCGGCCTCTCAAGCAGGGGGCCCGGGTTCGATTCCCGGCCGGGCACCAATGGAATTTTTCTATGTGCTTTTCTGTAATCCCCGGTGGTTCGCAACCCACCTAAAACTGTAGGTCCTGAATATCCATGGCGCCGTAGTTATCAAGGGGCTTGCCCCGTTTACCAAATAAATAAATAAATATGTGACACAGCGTTACTGTTCGATTCCGGGCGCTATCAGGTTGCCATGAAAGCGCCCTACCAGGGCAGTCAGGCGGCCTGATACCGCCCTGACTAGGGCCCGAAGATAATTTCTACCCGGGAACGCTGTCGCTACCGACTGTGCTACCGAGTACTTGCTGATTTAGAAAATCTAAATGGCATAATAGTAGTGGAAGCAGAAGATAGCGAGAGATAGATGGAGAACCATTACATTTTGACTTGCTTTCCTATTTCCACCATTACCCCACACGGAGAGAAAAAAGTAGTTTTGGTTAGTCACTGGAATTAAATCGGAATCGTAGTCTCAACTTTTTTCGATTGGTAGCAAAAATAGTACGTATGACCAACAACTTCGTTCCTGCAACTATCACGGCTGCTATCGAATCCAAATGATTCGTTACGCCAACCAACCGGTGAGATGAGGTTAAATCTCAGCTGGTCATTGTTACTATCGATACTCTACCAACGAGGTTATAGGTTCTTTAACCGACTGAGTAGTTGGCGCTATTCTATTTCGATTGGTTGTCTGGACCGATAAATCAGCTTTTACAACTACTTTTTTATTTTCGTGCAGCAATTTATTTAAAGTCCCGGACACTAATAGCTTTGTTTATAGCTCTACATTTACATAGCTGCAGTTCTAGCTGTTGATAGCAAATTTTGCATAAAAATAGCAAACAACCACCGTGTACCCATAGCTAATAAAGGAGTTGCTGACATTATAAACCTTTTTTTTGTTCCGTTAGCAAATCAAACATGCAACGATAGCATATAGTTCGTTATGTCAGCAATTCCAATGCTAGATCAGCAAACTAATTAAAATCTTACATTTTTCGTCGCCATAGCGTACATTTATTTGCTATCGGTACATAATTTTTGTTACAACGGCATTTTGAATTGCTACAGCAGTAGGTAAAGGCGTAGCAAATGAAGTTTTACTACAACGACATACGGATTTCTCTCCGTGCGGTCTAATGGTCAAACGTCTTTCTAGGGTTAAAAAAAAAAAAAATTATTTTGATTTGAAATTAATATAATTTAAAAAAATGTATTATTGGACTGCAGGCTGATATAAAATGACTAGTTGACAAAACGGACAATTTGCTTAGATCATCGAATAAAATAGTTGATACCTAAAATTATAGTTTTTCTGGTGCTAAGTTTGGTTTTGGTAACGCACTATTTTGTTTTGCACTCTAAAAAATCGCAGGTTTAAAGTAGAACGTGGCTTAGTATACTAAAAATAAAGCAATTGTTGTACATTTTTTCAAGAAGGTATTGTCACGAAATTTCTTAAAAATCACGAAATTTCAGCACCAAAATTATTTCTTTTCAAAATAAGTACCATTGCCAGTAATTTCCAAAACATTTTTCAAGGAATTACTTTTTCTTTGCAATTTCCTTGGACTTTTCATTCAATTGAATAAACTTCCCAAAAAAAAGGTGCATAATCTGTCGCAAATTTATTCATCACGGCCGCATTGTAGCGTTCGTGGTTCGCGACCTGTAGAGCGTGTACACATAGACTTGACCGCGATGTGGTAAGGGAGACAAGTGCAGTCCACCGAATCGCAAAGTCCAGCTCGGCTGATCCTCCCCTGGAGCTGCACTTTTCTAGATTAAAAAGCCCATCTCTAATTGCGTTGACTCCGGTGCGCCGGGTGTACAGCTGACCCTCATCTCGCCATATACACAGAAAGGGGGGAGGGGAGGGAGTGAGAGACGCTCGTTCACCGTACAATATGACCGAGGCTACTTTCGCGACAATTTTCCGAGAAAATAAGAGCCGAAGAAAATTATACTGTGAATAAAGAGAATGGCAATATAATAGCTAGGAATATACACGTTCTTTTCTGCGAAGTTGAGAATGCGTGAGGAGAGTCCATTTTATAATCTCGGAAGCGACAGTTTCTTCTCCGCTTTCCTCCTAATAATAAGAGTCCCTGCCACTCGAAGTCTCGCATATATATATATTCATACTTGAGACAAAAAGAGGAAGGAAAAAAAATAAGCATTGAATAGCGAGAAGAGAGTAAAAGAAGAGGAAGTAGGGAAAGGAGGAGGAAAGAAAAGTTCAAGACTTTATCCACGGCATAAAATTCAGCGCCGTTGGGTTTCCCATTGGCAAAAGCATCCCCAAGGGCTAACTCATATATATTTATATGATATATATATTCTTCTCTATACTATATATATACATATACTTATATTTTCGTACAGTACGACTATTTTATAGTAGCCGCGTGCATACGCCAACCAGGGCACTCTGGGACCCTCTCTGTCTCGCTTCCGCCTTCTAAACCACTGAATGCATTTTGTGTGCTGCAGCTTCTGCTACTGGAAAGCTCATATTAAAAAGATTTTCCCTAGAGTACGTGCGGTCATTACAGGTGAGATGGTTGAAAGTTATAATCTTTTTTTTAAGTACCTTGATCGCTCCGCTATCTAGTGACATTTTAGGTATTGCGCCGACATAAAAGTTCCACAAATAATGGCTGAAGGGTGAACAGTATTTATATATGGTAATTCAATTCACTTTCAACAATATTGTATTATTTTTATGTAAAATCAGAGCCTCTAATTTAATTAAAAAAAAAAAACAAGTTTTATGATTTATGAAAATTGCAGGAAATTTTATGCAATAATACATTTTTGGGATAAACTTTGAATAGTGTGTGATATTTACGTATTTGAGTTATTTCATTACCAGATTAATCATTTGGTCATTTTTTAATATAATTCCAATAATTTCCATGATTTTTACGAAATGAAAACTAAATTGGAATTTTTGGACTTCTAGAAGTAGAAATCATAATCAAATGTCTCCATTAACAAACAAATAAATAAAAACTTTTTGTTAAAAATATAAATATTTCAATTTATATTTTCCTGTTCCATTTTTTTCTCAACTTCCTGTGAACATAGTTAAAAGTATTTACAAAAATATTTTTTTCCTTGAGGGCTTTTGATATATTTCTCGCTAAGTTAACTGTGGTTGTGAAATTAATTGAGCAGGGTTTTTTTTAATTGCCGTCTCTCTCTGAGTTACCTTATGTGAAATACTGCTGCGGTTCGTCCAACCGCACGTCCAGACGTTCGACTGCATTGTGTGCAGGGGATACCGGAGATCGGTAGAAATGCATGCCGTTGAGGATGTCGGATATATTATATTTCTGGCGGGATCGATGTCGCATGAAATGCGGAAAAAGAGGAAATTTCCAGTGCGGGCTGGTTACAGGAGTGCGCGCTCGCGCACTTTGCAACCGGAGAAGCCGGATGAATATATTATCGAGGGTGAGTTGCGAGACAGAATAGCGACAGAGAGAGAAGAAGTGAGGGATGGGGTTGCACCGAGCAACCGGAAGGAAACGCGCGTTACCGCGGCATAACCGCAACGAAAATTTCACGTACGGCCATTCGGCAGTGGTGCGCGACTCAGAGTCCTACACGAGATATACATTAGGCCTTCTGTGTCAAAAACTTCATGTGGGCTACAATAATATCCAAAATTGAAATTTTGCGTCTTATACTAAATACAAATAAAAAAGGATGTAAAGCAGAACCTTGCACATTGCTTCGTCATTATATTTCGCTTTTTACAAAGCAACTTCTAAGAGGAAGTGCGATAATTGACTTTGGCTTTCTCATAGAGGAAGCATAGAGGGAGCAATGTGCAAGGTTCTGCTTTGCATCCTTGTTTTAAATAAATAAATAAGCGCACACTCCCTCTTTGTAAAAATATAATAAGGACGAACGGTCCGGAAACTCCCTCGAATACTCTATCTTCTCTGTTTTTTTTTGTAAAACACTACAGAAACCGGTGTTTTCCGAAATTTCATTGGGAAACAAGGATATGGATAGTTTATACGACATAAATCGCTACTTTTTGCAATATAGACCGTACAACATCGCTATGAAAATATGGTATCGTTCAACATTTTTGGGCTATATCTGACGTATTTTTGTGTTAATCATGAATTTGGTACTCATTTAACTCCCAGCGTGATATTTGATACCAACATTCGCATCGCAGAATAAAAAACAAAAAATTTAAAAAATCAAAATCTCATAAAATTTTAACGTTTCAACCGATCTTAACCAAATTTAATAGGGATCACCGGTGTATGAAAGCTCACATACATACCAATTTTGAGCTTAATATCTCGAAAATTAAAAGAGTTATCGCGTTAACAGACATCTTTGAAAAAATGCAAAATCGCGTAAAAATTTAACGATCATGGGGATTTTAACAAAAATTGGTATGAACGATGAGGATTGACCTTTATCTATGGTGTAAATTTCAGCTATATATATCTCGAGGCGTTCCCGAGATATAAAGGTTTACATTTTTTGAGCGTGTAACATATATACACACACACACATACACACGTACAGACATTTTTTCTAAATCACTTTTCTCGACGTTTTGGACCATTCTGAGTGTACTGACATGAAAATCTCGAAAAAAAAATGTCACGAAAACAAAACTTCCTCTACGAGCAAAATGTTCTTAATGAGTCAAAATTTTTATCAAAGTATATGGATCAAAGATATATTGCTTTTAGGTTGTGGCAATTTAGTACACTTAAATGATCGCGCTGTCTTAATATAGATCGAGCAAATTCGGGAATAGAACGAAAATTGCCGATCTATCGATAGACGCAATGCCCCTCTTATTCTTCATATTTCGGTCATTTTCTCTCCGTTCGTCGTCTAGTTCATAGCTATGAATCTCAAATAATATAATACGTGGTCGCTCCCGTTTATTTCGTAACTCATCAAATTCTCATCTATCCATCAGGCCTGGAACTATTATAGAGACGAGTATTCTTTATATTATAAATCATTAATTATCTTTTAAAATAAATAAGACGACAAATAGAAAAGATTATCCATATTCTTATTTTATTATGAGAAAAACATAATTTAGAGAGAGACAATTTATTATATAATTTGTTTATTCATCAAATTAAACTGATTACTAGATCAATTGAATTATCTTATTGCGGATGAATGGGTATGTGTGCGTGTATTTATTGTATTTAAATTAATTGTTATAAAATATTTTACACTGTTACACCTAAATATAACAATTTATACATATTGAAAATCGTCATTTGAATGAGAAATTATAATAGTAATTTTATTAAAGAAAACTAATGTGTTCGTTGTTTACCCAAATTCATTAACATGCCTGTCACTTTTAATCTTAATGTGCCAATAATTGTTATTTTGTTTTTAATCTATACAACCTGTTCTTACTTAAATTTTGCCTTTTTGTGTTATTTTAATCTGCACTTCAATATAACTTATGTCCATTAGTTTTGGTTAATCAACCTAAATATTTAAAAAATAAAAATAAAAATAAAATAAGATTTGTCAAACTTAAATTTAAAAAAATCATTACAAAGTCCATTTTTACGTGGTCTGGTTTTGAGAAATTTAATTAAAATATAATAAAAGCTTTGCCAGAGACGACAATTTACTTAAATGACTAATTTACTTACAATGTAAAAAAAATCTTTCTTAAAATTAATATACTTGTATTGGAAGACTCATATGCATAAATTGTATTAAATTTCACAAACATTTATATTGAATTTTTATATGAACGGTATTGAAAAAAAACGTTATGTTCAATAATGTTACCGCACAATTTCTTTGCAAAATATATTTGCAAAGCGGTATCTTAACATTCCAGCACATATGCGTTGGGAATTTAAAATGGGTTTTAAAAAAAAAAAATATTGAATTATTACTCGGGCATTATTGTTTCAGACATTATTTCATCACAAATTGTTGGATATTGGTTTTCGCCAAAGAAAACTTTTCGCCTACACCGGGGTTTGAACCGACGACCTACTTACCTAAGTACTCACGCACGCCTACCAACTACACTATCAAAGACTTAGCAATTTTAGATGTCTAAAATGGAATTAGAATTGTACAACTATTATTCTCTCAAGCATATTTATAAATGACATAAAAAAACGTTCAATTGATTGCAATAAGAGCGTGAAGTGTGTTTGGAAGTATTTTCAAGTAAACATAACTTTTGGGGCCTGGACGAGCTTGTGAAGATCTCGTCTCAGTACATTAAATTTGTAGTCTCTTTTTACAGGGTATAATATTGTGAATAATTTCAAAATTAACGAAATAATTTGTAAGATAAGTATAAATATATATGAATGTCAAATCGGGCACTAAAATTCTAAAAATATATGTTGATTTTCATGTACTAATTTAGTAATGCTTGATTTATATAATGCTTGATTTAGTAACCATGTGTTGTAATTTTATATGACTGGATTGGTAAAATTCATAGACGCATCTAAATTTGCTATGCAACTATATCAAGAGTCTCGGTAGCGACTCGACGCCAAGTTAAAAAAGAAATTATTAATGTTTATTTCCTATAGCGAGTTTTATAAATTCTTCACAGTTTTGTGTCGGAAAAACGCAAACATTTTTCAAAAAGTAATACACCTATGTAAATAAAATTGCAAATACTTTGCTGGGTAATATTCAATATTAGTAAATGAAATTTTGGTAACTTTGATCTTACATTTAATGCAACAATGTATATTAAATTTGAAATCGGTTACGAAGATTTAAAAAACGCATGTTGATTTTCATGTACTAATTTAATAATTAATGACTTAATAATTATGTGTTGTAATTTCCAATCACCGGATTATCGAAATTCATTTGTCTGTATTAAATTTACTATGCAAACATTAATTTCGATTTCCTATACCGAGTTTTACAAAATTCATACACGTGTGTATCGGAAAAACGCGAAAATTTTTTACAGTATATAATTTATATTTCAATTTACTTGAACGACGTAATTTTCTTTCCTATGGAATTCAGACTGTAAATTTCCCATCGTATAAAACGATTTTTCTTGATTTTTGTAATCCCTAATTTTTTGTCATAAAAAGATCAATTAATTTGATATGAAATAACCGGTATCTCAAATAGCTTACGTTGCAGTCGACCACGATTCATCTTTTATTTTTTATACAGCTTTCAAAGTTGTTTAATCGAAATTTATCAATAACTTCTTCCTTTTTTTTATGGATTTGAAACTTACCTTCATTCACAAAATAATGAATATTGAATCTAATTAATCTCTCAGTCAAATTGAAAAAAATCTAGGTTAAAAACTTGTTTTACCTTTTTATAATTTAATATATTTGTAAAGTTGAAAAATACATTTCTGCAATTTATTTACTTGCTTTTTTTTAAATATTGAAATCTTTCCTTATAAACTCGTAAAGTTAAAAAATGCAAGTAAATTTGACGTGAAATAGCCAATATCTTGACCAGCTTGTATTGCAGCCCCGGGTAATATAGTGTGTGTATATATGAATGAAGCATCCTCTGCACAATCGTTCACGAGCGTAAGTATACACAAGCAGGTCATCGGATTATTTAGCGCCTCGTCGTTTGTCAGTAGTAACGAGGGAGCATACTTCACCGATCACAAGCACGCGCGCGTGTTGGATCATCAAGCTCGTTCTCATCTCTTCGTAGCCAGCGATGCGTTTCGCACGCACATTTGGTGGAGCGTTTAGGCAACTGGCCGTTTCTCTTCTGATATATATTGCTTCGGTAAAATTAATGATTCAGAGGAAATTGCTACCGAGCGAATAATAAACTTGGTAGCTGCCGAAAATCTGTGTTATATAGCGCAGCCCACGCAGACAGATATTATGCAGAAACGAAACGAACGAAGTTACGCTCCCGTTAATGCCTATATGCGTGTGTGGGCGTATTAATTAAAATTCGAGTAGTGTCACACAACGTATTCGCGCTATCTATACAGAAGGGAAGCCGAGCGAGTTACCACAGCCATTGTATTCTCCATAATGGTCTGCCTCTCGTAATACGATCTGTACGTTCCGATTTACTCTCTCACTCTTTCGCACCGTGACCCCTTCTGCGGAAATTATCATGTACAGTTTTAGCTGTTAACGAGTTATAGAATTCATTTAACGGTTATATAATATTATTTAGTCTGCAACTGAAATTAATAAAAATTTAAGATAAATTTCATTTAAATTGTACGAATAATCAATTCAATTTGTAATATTGAAAACATAGTGGTTGGAAGGAGAAATTTCTGGACACTAGCATATGTAGACGACTTTGTTTTATAGTCGACGGACGCGATGGAGATAAAAGAGATGATTGAAGAATGGAGCAATTTGAGCATGGAAAAAATTGGCATTGAGAACAGAAATATCGAGGATGGTATCTCTCGTAATTTCTGAATACTATCTTCGATTCGTCTGTGCTCAATATCAATTTTTTTAAATCAGTTTAAGTACCTTGAATATTTATTTAATGCATACTGAAACTATGTTCACTTTGCAAAAGAAATTCGTATTTTTTTCATTTTTTAAATAATATTATTAATAATTGAATCACTTAATTGCCGGAAAAAAATTAAAACATCTACAATTTACCAAGAATAAAATGGCCTATAAAACTATATACTAACGCCTTTTTCATTCAAATCGTCGAAAAAAAGGGAAAGTCAAAGGATATCATTTTAATTTTTTGTTTTTGAGATCGAAAAAGCAATTTTTTTTTTTTTAAATTTTTTATAGTATTTTAGAAATTTTTAATATTAAATAAGTTCGACGACTATATTTTTAAATTAAATTAAATAAGGGTCGTAGTATACTATTAAATTTAGTTAACACTATATTGCGACCCTAGTCCAGAAAGTTGGATTTCCTCGGCTTCGCCTTGGCCACTATATTATTTTCGGTCGTACATTATTTTTCTTGATCCCTGACCGAAAGTACCGGGGGGGGGGGGGGGGGGGGGGGGGGGAACTTTTGCGAATCCAAGGCGAAGCCGAGGTTCGTAAAAAAAATAATTTTTATGCCATACCCGTGCGTGAAGAGCGATTTCGCACGAACGACACACACACTTTGCACACTGGTAGTATAATAGTATATTACGCCACTAGGGAGGGAAAGTAGACTATGTCCAACCGTGTGTAAGATTACCACCCGAGCCGAAGGTGAGGGTAGTAAACACGCGGTTGGGGATAGTTTACCCCACTCCCCAGTGGAGTATACTATTTTTCACCATATCTGCAGCGGAAAGTTCGAATTACGTAAAGCCCGTAGGGCGGGAAGTCGAACTTTCCGCGCAGGTATGGTGAAAAATTTTGTCCGGACCTCGTGCGAGAAACTTTTTCTCAATTCGTGAGATTGCAGCACTCGCCTTCGGCGGGGGAAGCTTCACGGGAGGAAGCTTTGTTTTTGTGAACATTTTTTTTTTCGAGATTTTCATGTCAGAACACTCAGAATGGTATAGAAAAATGGTTTAGAAAAAAATGTGTGTGTGTGTGTGTGTATGTGCACAACTTTTTGTTAGCACGATAGCTGTCGCAATTTTTAAGATACCGGGCTCAAATTTGAACCACGAGTAAAGTGTCGTTAAACAAGGTATGGGGTTGAATTTGGAGTTAATCCATCAAGGTGTTCAAAATTTATGGCATTTTGAATTTTTTGGAGAATATCAGCTCGGGCTCTGACTCCCGCAATATTTATGATATCCGGTTCAAACTTGGACCAGAAGTGGACTGTTATCAAATAGTATTCGGGTCTAAATTTGTTGTCAATCCGTTAAGGGGTTTACAATTTGTGGCATTTAAAAAATTTTTGACATTTGTTGTTCGTTTTCTAACTTTCGCAATTTTTAAGATATCTGGCTCAAATGTGGTCCACAAGTGGACTGTTATTAAATAAAGTTTGGGGGGAATTTGACGTCCATCCGTTAAGGGGTTTAAAATTTATGGCATTTTGAATTTTTTGTTCGTGCTCTAACTTCCGCAATTTTTAAGATATCGGCGTCAAATTTGGTCCACAAGTAGAGTGTGGGTAAACTAAGCATCACTTCGAATCTGGCGAGAATCTGTCAAGGGGTTCAAAACTAATGCCATTTAACATTTTTTAAAACAAGGCTGCAAAGAGGAACTTTGCAAATTGCTTCCTCATTATTATTGGATTTTTATAAAGCTTCCTCTACGAGGAAGCCAAAACATTGTTACGACCTAGCAAATGCATAAACCGGATATTTGTTTGTGAGGCGGATATTATTAATTACAAAGGCTTCTATTTATCTTTAACGCTTTTGTACGCACGTCTGCTTGCAGATTTATTAACATGCTTCCTCATAGAGGTAGATTTGTAAAAATCCAATAATAATGAGGAAGCAATTTGCAAAGTTCTACACGGAAAAAAAAGTTTGGTTGTGGCAACTACGTTTTCGATTTGCTGTACACAATGTCTAAACAATTAGTTGCCAAAATCATATCGAATAGTAACCTCAACTATTCACGATTAGTTGTCGATTGGATTAGTTAGGTTAACTAATCCAATCGTTGGGACCACTCGAATAGTTGGGACTACGATTCGAATCGTCGGTATTATCATTCAAATCGTTGGTATTACCATTTGAGTTGCTAGTGAAAAAGAATAATCGATTGGTTGTGTCAACTCATTTCTTGGTTATGGCAACTAATTTTTTTTTCCGTGTACTTTGCAGTCTTTTTTATTATTAGATTGTCGTATGTTATGCTCGGCCCTTTTTCGCACGGGATACTCGGCCGTTTCTCGTACTTCAATATAGGACAACTATTGGCTGCCAATATCGAGCCACACTTATCATCCAAGACTCGGCCAGTCGTATACGCCAATGTTGGCGATCTCGGGATCTAGCTTGGGCCAAGTATCGGCCAAGTCCGACCACCCTTCATGGGATTCCCGGCCTCAAATGCGGCCCGGAAGACGGAACATTCGGTTCGGGGAGCAAGAAATTTTTTTCGCCGTTTTTAGGGGGGGGGGGGGGCACAAAGCAGTAAAATAGGAATAAATTCAAAGGAAAATATGAAAGATCAAACTTTTATAGAGCTGGTTTGGATTGTCCCATTTATATATTATACACATTGAAAAAAGAAATTCTTTCTTTCGTTAAAAAAAGTTTTCTACATCAATTAAGAAAGTTGAAGAGTAAATCAACAGCCGAGAAGGTAGACAACAAAAAAGTGGTCACGTGAATTGAGTGTGTGATGCCCGCGGAACATCAAACAATTGAGTGTCGGCTTAATTTCGTGCTCACCGGAGAACGAACGAGTGCCTACGAGTACATGAAACAGGAAACGAGTATGGGGCTATGGGGATAGTGCGAGGGAGGGAAGGTACAGAGAGTCGACGTACAGATTTGTTCGCGGGACGAGAGAAAAGGTCGAACGGGTCAAAAGTGCATCTGGCATGTGTATCCTGAAAGCGCTTTCGCTCTCGCATAGTCCGCCGGGAGTAGCCCAACCCTCTCGTGACCAGTACAATGCAATTGGTGATTGAGCCCGATCGTTTCGCGAGAGTTCTGCGATTGCGGCCTCTTCGTGATTAACAGCTTTGGCAGCGTGCGTCCCACGACCGCACCCCCATGGAAAATCGATTTGCATCCCCCCTATCCCACATATACTCTAAATACTCTTTATTTCTACCTGCGCACATCATATTGGATGCAGTTTTGAACATATTGCCTTGATTTAAGTAAAAAGCACATGGCACTCGAATTACTTTGACATGTACATTTTCGTATAATGCATTTATTTATAGAGGGTATCGGAGCTTTGGATACTTTGATTCCATTGGGGTACGATAATTATAGCATAATATATGTATACATATTTAAAAAAAGAGGTGTAAAGTATTTGAAGGCTCATCATATGCCATTATGGGGTCAAGTAGTATATCAATTGCCTTTTAAAAAAAGGCGTGAATATTTAGATATCTGGGAGGAATAAAAAGTTGGCTTTCATTATTCCTCAAGAATAATTTTTTTTAATCTACCGTTAGAGAAATTTGGGATCAAATTGATTGAAGTTTTGCACAAGTCCACTTTTATTTTCGACTTCAGGCCCCCTGGTAAATCAGGATTATCAAAATTCGGAATTTTCAACTGACTTTTTTTTTTTTTTCAATAGTCCGATTTGTAGCTTTCGTGTTTGATTCATTAATGCTCGACAAAAAGAAGAGAATGACTCCAATACCATTAACCTGTAGGCGGCCAGAAAGTGCCGATCGGCATCACCCCAAGGTCAAGCCTTTATATCAGGTCCATTGGGAACTTTTTCTATGGAAAAAGTTTTCAAAGTATGACTTATGCACGCTCACCAATGGCGGCCGCCCGCAGGTTAAGATACATCAATTATTGAGCCTGTAAGATCGTTTTGAAAAATGGCCGAAAATAAAAACTCCTAATTTGAAAAATCTGTAACAAATTCAAACCTCAACGTAATACGAATTCTCGAAGTGACGTTTGAAAATAGTTGAGGTTACTATTGACATGTACATTTTCGTATAATGCATTTATTTATGGAGGGTATCGGAGCTTTGGATACTTTGATTCCATTGGGGTACGATAATTATAGCACAATATATGTATAAATATTTAAAAAAAGAGGTGTAAAATATTTGAAGGCTCATCATATGCCATTATGGGGTCAAGTAGTATATCAATTGACTTTTTAAAAAAGGCGTGAATATTTAGGTATCTGGGAGGAATAAAAAATTGGCTTTCATTATTCCTCAAGAATAATTTTTTTAAATCTACCGTTAGAGACATTTGGGATCAAATTTATTGAAGTTTTGCACAAGTCCACTTTTATTTTCGACTTCAGGCCCCCTGGTAAATCAGGATTATCAAAATTCGGAATTTTCAACTGACATTTTTTTTTTTTCAATCGTCCGAATGTAGCTTTCGTGTTTGATTCGTTAATGCTCGACAAAAAGAAGAGAATGACTCCAATACCATTAACCTGTAGGCGGCCAGAAAGTGCCGATCGGCATCACCCCAAGGTCAAGCCTTTATATCAGGTCCATTGGGAACTTTTTCTATGGAAAAAGTTTTCAAAGTATGACTTATGCACGCTCACCAATGGCGGCCGCCCGCAGGTTAAGATATATCAATTATTGAGCCTGTAAGATCGTTTTGAAAAATGTCCGAAAATAAAAACTCCCAATTTTTAAAATCTGTAACAAATTCAAACCTCAACTTAATGCGAATTCTCCAAGTGACGTTTGAAAATTTAATTAATAGTCATATTTTCCAGCGTGTCTGTCTAGCATAATCCATCATAAAAATAATTGTCGTGTTCCTAAATGAGAAAAATCAAGGCTATGAAAATTATAAATATACGAGTTAGGGCCTACAGGCTATTTCGGTTCGGCAGAGTGCAAAAGGGGATGGCGAGAAAAAAAAAAGAGAAAAAAAAAGTAGGCCGAGAGTCGTCATTTCATGCAGAAGCTGAGGCACCAGGGTGTACAGAACGAGGGTCAAAAGTGCAGTAGGTACGTGTTGTTGCGGACTGCTTCAACCCTCGGCCGGTTGAGCACACAATGCAATTGGTGACCTCGTTTCATTTCATCGGCCCGTCGGGGCTCGCTCTCACTTCTCTAGCCGAGTATTCCTGCAGCTTTCATCGTCTACTCAGCCGCGGCACACGAGGTGCTCGTGATTATCCAAGGCCCTTCGGTAATTTGATGAAGTTTAGCTGATGCTTTGACATGATGAACCACGCGCACCTAACGGGCTTCACCGACGTTACTGCTACGTGGCGGCCGCTGTTTTGTTGAGCAGCCCGGATGCTGACTACTTTGAACACCTACACCTCGACGGTTCAACTGCGAGAAGTTACGTTTGCACAATGTCAGCGTAACCGCGCGAGCTGCTTCAACTGTATTGAATTAACTTTGATCACACACTGTGCCAGGCTCGCCAGCACCAAGTAGACAACGAGCTAGGACTGCTGGTCCGTCATCATCTACAAGCCAAAGTAGAGAAGTTAAATTTTCGTCGAAACACAACGAATTTTGGTGAGCCACACGTCAGCAATAAATTTAGAAAAATTGAAGAGTTACAGTACTTCTAAAACCGTTGTTACAGTTATTGTCATTGTATCGTTATCTTCATTATATTACTTATATATTTTATTTACTTTTGCTTTCCATTTTTTTTTCGTTCGGTAAATTCATTTTCAATTTATAGATATTTTTAAGCTTCCTCATAAAGGACGGTTGTTTTCGTGGAAAAAAATCCCGATAACCTTTTACGGTGATTTGAAAAAAAGTTACTTTTGGTCGTTTCTGATTTCTGATTTACAGATCCAACTTCCGAACGAAATATTCAAATAAGTTTTTTTTTATTATCGCAAGATATCGAATTTTGGCCTTCACTAGTATTCTCAATTCGTATATTCATCACAGAAAGCAATCGGTGATTACGATAATGCCCAACACCTTTTCGATAACTCAAAAATTTCAAGAAAAAACTACTAAGAACTCTTTCAGAGTTTTCAAGTTTTCCCATAACGAAATTAACTAGAGTCTTATTCAAAATTTATTTACTGATTCATTCTACCAACAAACTATTTGCTCCGTGCGGGAAACAAACAGCGCTTCGCGCGGTAAAATTTCGTGTTTTCAGACGAACTACATATACCTGATTGTATAGGGTTTTGAGCTATCGGAATTTTTATTATGGAACCATACAAATTTCTTTATCAAATTATTTTGTGGAAAGTTAGTACAACCAAAACCGCAATAACGATAAAATATTCTTGAGGTTACGATGACGTTGTAATGCATGAACCGCAATTTTCCGTTTGATTTTAGGTTATGTTTATATAAACATAACCTAATTGTCGTTTTTTTGCACTGTTCAGAGTTCGTCTGAAAGTACGAAAATTTGACACCATGGGCGCTTGTGTTCTAACTGGCACGCTATAGGGTAGAAGTACCGGTTGTGGCCACTTCAAGAATTTTCCCATGTTCAAGTACTTGTGATTGGGACCAAATATCATAAAACTGTTTTGGACCTATACTTTTCATATCTGAGAAGAATATAATTTCAGATTTCTGGCATTAAAATCTTCATATGTGTCGAGAAAACACTGGAAAATAGAAAAAAGTAGGAGCATAGCCATTTCACCAGTTCTGGCCACCTATGCACCGGTTTTGACCACAGTAATGTACCGGTTTTGGCAATGCTTAAAATTAGAATAACTCAATATTCATTGCACTTGAAACATTTTTAAGGTGTTATTAATAAATCAAAATCGTATTCTTATGAAAGCATCCAATTCCTCTACACGAAAATGTCTTTAAAGCACAGATGCCATCTGTGAACCTAACTAACTTTTTTTGACATTCGGCTTCTTCGTTTTGCACTTTTTCGTAGCAGCTTTCTTGGTCGCAAATAGTCATACATTATATTAATGTTTTACTCTTTACACTTTTATTTTTATTTTTACCTGAGTTCTTTCCGAAAGTAGATTTTCGCATTACATAATAATGGGAATCTTCAACATGAAAGGTCCACCGATTTACCTTCTTTTTTACTATACATTTCTAAGGATATATTTTTCTTAGCGTTTTTTGTTTTTTTTTTCTTCTTCTTTAAGAATATATGAATTGATTGTGTAATAATTAACGAAAAATTAATGATTATATTATCATGGTCATATCCGGGGCAACATGCTTATTCCATGTACCAGTTGTGGCCATCGTATTTTTTATAAATGTATAGCTTTATTTCAAACTTTTAGTACATCAACATTTGCAGTGATGCCTCTTAAGATTGATACGTGCAAAGCTGCATGCAATTCGCCAACTATATAATGAGAATATGTATCTAGAGCTTTCGTCAAAATCTTGTCGAATACCGTAAGGAGTTGAGAATTTGATGAATCAGCTGATGACACTTTAATTACTGATACAGTACTTTTTGCAATGGAGACGAACGGACGTCAAAATGACGATAAATGTTTCCAAAATACACAAAGTTATGAAAAATCATGATTAAATACAGGTACAAAATTAAAATAGCCACGAAAAACGTATTTAAGTGTGGGGGTGGCCACAACCGGTACTTCTACCCTACACTGAGAGAAAAGCATATCGTTGATTTAACGATTTCACATGATAAAACGAATATAGGAAGGCTTGCAATGCTTTATGGTTGAAGCGATGATATGGTTCAATAACCGATATTTGCAAGGTTATTGGAAGCAAACGTTGAAATCGTATATGCAACGAAACGGCATATTTGAAACGATTAGAATAGTTTTTGAAACTATTATCATTTTGATGATTGCTACTATAATTATATTTGCTAAAACCATAAAATATAGACGTTCCTCCTGGGAATTATATGAATGGTTCATCTAACTATTTTCTTATATTTGCTATAACCATAAAATACAGACGTTCCTCCTGGGAATTATAGTTTATAGTTAGATTATCGTCGGTCTAACTATATTTTTATTTAAATTACCAGATTTTTCTCATTGTAGTACACTAACACACGGAGCGAATAGAAACCGAACAATATTTATTACCTATGCTCATTTTGTACAAATGGTGCCCATTTTCTGTATCTTCCAGTCGGTTTTTCTGAGTTCTTATCGAGTGATATTATATTGTTACGACCCAACCATTTTTCACCCTTTTCTCTTTCAATAATTATCTTTTTCTTCTATTATAAAATTATTTTTATTGACTTTTAGCACGAAGTCTATTCGGGTATTCAATAAATTACCTAATGTGGGTCTTCTGGTCACATCGGACGACCGTCTCAACTTTTAATTGCGTTGATTATTAACTCCGCCAGTATTTATTTAATTTACAAGTGCGATGAGTCTTAAATCTGTGAAGTTTATTAATTATTGTTGAGTGCGTCGAGAATTACTCCGCAAAGTGATTTTATAATTGAAATGCTTTCCATTACTCATGAACTTTTTAGAAGAGGATTGCAAACGCGTCGATTTTTAAAAACGCGAATTATTCAATAATTGTTCGTATATTAAATTTATAATTAATCTTGATTTAATTGATATAAATATGTGCATCTATTAATGTCCATAAGTCAACTTTAGCAATATGTAAAGTCGTTGTTAACTTCGGTTAAAAAATTGAAGAAAAATTCATGTAAAAAAAAATCCATTCACTCCCGCTAAATTCAGGCTGCGATGTAACAATATCGAAGTAAGATGAAACGAAATCTCTGCGCAGATTACTGCTCTTAGCGTGAAGAAGTGATGAGAAGAGAGTCGGACAGTGACAGCAGAAAAACAATTTCTTTCACCCGATTTGAGGATCGTCAGAAGTGGTCGCGCAAAAGCCACAGAAAGAAAGTAGTGCACATATATATACATGGTAGTTGAGGGTGAGCTTGGAACTAGCACGTGGATAGCAGTTTGCGAAGAAAGGAAGCGCCTCTGTGTCCGATATTAAAAAGTTGGCGTGCCTCTGTCGCCGGAGGCAAAAGGATTGCCCCTCACAGCTCTCATACTTGCCTGCAATCTCTGCTCGTGTCCAAGAGTCCACCTAGCCAGAAGACCCATATTCTATCTTATGGATTTTGAGCGATTATATCATAAAAATAAGTCGCAATTCACCACGCAAAAAAGGTCATTCACTTTAAGGGATAAAATTTTACGGTTAATGGCCTCACCGACCATTCCGCGTTACAAAGAAAAAACATTCTTGAAAATCATGGACATAAAAAAATAACAATAGAAAAATGCCGACACGTAAAAAAAAACTTAAAAATGTTTACAAGTAAATGCGATTTTCGATCGTCAAATTTAAATGAATTATTTATTCCCAATAAAATGTTGGTTTATTATTTTTTACGTTTTGTTATTTATTTATTTCCGTTTCTTCTTGAAAAAAAAACAACTTTTCTTTTATTGCAGCTAATTTGCTATGTAAAGAGTTAACAAACCAAAAATTAAATTGCAGGCTTTTTCGACTTTTATTTTACTTAAAAAACCTAATTTCCTCTTTTGTTTATTAAGAAAGCCGAGGCCACCTTCGTTTTAATTATAAACGAGACAACAGAGGCGTGAAAGTAGGTCCTGACCTGGAAACTCACCTGCTGGAAGTCATCCGAGCGAACTACACGTTATATTGAAGAAAAAAAAATGGAAGCTCACTTGAACCCTCGGTTTCTGGTCAAGCGAAAAAAATAGAAGCTCACATCAACCATCAAGTCACGCTATTCAGATTCCCTCAATGGCTCTTTTCATTCCTATCCGTGAATTTATAGTATTTTACTGCATACGTCAGATTGACATCGAATCGTAAATAAAAGGCGAACATTTTTTTGTCCCTCAATATTTTAAGAAATTATTAACGTCAATTTCAAATCCTACCATAAACTTTATTATTCTTACGCTAACTATAAAACATATGAAACTATATTTATATAGTTATATCAACTATCTTAAAGTTACCGTAAAAATACAAAAATTCGAGCTAGGAGTTAAAATTGAACTTAAATAGTTAATTTCTGGATATGCTGGCAAGAAATCTGTAACTATAAAAAAAAAAGTCGCAGGGAGTAAAAGGGTTGACTTTATGGTTGCCAGCATTAATCACTCTATTAACAGAAAAAAAACTATTTTCTTTTTCAAATGGAATCACTATGCATTAAAATGTGAAAGGAAAAATGATTCTACAATTTACCGACAATAAAACTATATACTAACGCCTTTTCCCATTGAAATCGGAAAAAAAAGAACATTAAAGGGCACCACTTTATATTTTGTTTTTGGGACCCAAAAATAAGTGAAATTTTTTTCAAATTTTTTTGTTGTGAAGTATTTTTTTTCACATTTAACATGGATTAATCCTGACATTAAGGTAGAAAGAAAATTGCTATTCATTTTTGGCCCTTTTTGGGATGGTACAAACACGTGAAATAGAAATAAGTCCAATTAAAAATATGAAGGGTCAGTTTATCCAGTTGGCTCGGAATGCCCTCTGTATATGTTTATAGCATCGTATTCCCGAGGAACAAGCTTAGTTCGCGTGTCCATGAGATAGTATATGGCTTGGTGGTCAGAATATTGCGTAAACAGTAAACGCTTTCGCAAGGGCCAGGTCGTGTTAATACTCTAGGCGTGGTGTTAGCTGACGCGCAGCACTCAGAATGTACATTATAACGGGCATTGTACTACAAGGTGCTTGCAAACTTGTTTCCAAGTTTTCAAAGAAATAAGTATAGACCCTACTTATAGATCTCCCTATATGCGACTCTAGAACATGTAAACTACACAGCAATAGTTCGGATAAGCATTGATACCAGTAATAAAAGATTATTCAAACTTTTCTCTACAGACAGCTCTTACAAATTAGTTGAACTATTTTATACGTAAATAGCAAAACAAGAGACGTGTACATTTATTTCTGTCTTTATAATAATTTAAAAATCTCAATCATAGTATTAAATTACAATGATATGTGTATTTTTTCAGCATTTTTTAAAACTACATTTTGTGATTTTGTGATTATTACATTATTATGTGTGAACACAGTAATGTGTTCCAATACATGATTTTTTTGTGTATTCTGAAGATTTTGGAAATTACAATTAGGTTTGTAATTATTTCTGAACTTTTTTTCGGAACATTTTGTAATGATTAATATTGTCGACAAAAATATTGAAGATTTTTTTAGGTTAAGTATCCAAAAAGATAAGTCTGATTAGTTTTGATGCGTCCAGTAGAGTACTAAGAGAACAATGTAGTGGCTGAAGTTGGGCTGGTTTGCTTGGGAAAGCAGCAAGGAGCCCCGATCGATTACATAAACCAGTTTGGAAAATTCGATTCGACAAGCCGACGACGTCGATAGACGTATAGATTGGGGAACGTTGAATAGCTTTCTCTCTCTCTCTCTCTCTCTTACTATCTGTCTTGCGGGTGCACAGGGTGAAGGGTTAGCAACGCTATTCGTTGATGTGCCTGTGAATATGTAACTATAGCAGTAGACCAGAATAGATATATAGCTATAAACATGTACCTGCTGGAGACGTTGTTACCATATGATTGAATTAGTCAAGACGTCCAAAGTGGCCTGGCTGACGTCTAACGTCCCTGTTAATATGTAGCTTGATATGTGGGATGCTCCACATTAATGTTAGCCTCGAAAAACCGAACCCTATTTTACTTATTTTATTTATGAGGATATATTGAAAGCTTTATTTAAATCTTTGAAGAAGTTTAAAACAAAATGCTTAAATGTAGGTCACTTTTCCACTTCAATTTCAAGATATGAGAATATTTATAATAGTCAATTCAACGATACAATCTCCTTAAATGAATACTTTTTCGAACGTTAATTTTGAACACTTCTAGTGATTGATGTCTCATCTTTCTCGTTGAACTAAGTTTTCAAATGGTTATTCATACAAGGGATGTTGCTGTGCTAAAGCAAAAAAGTTTGAGGCTCATTAAAGCGAAGGGTGGTTAAAGTTTACAATGGTATTAGGAAGTGAAAGTTTTCGCGCTGACGCAGACCGCTTTGAATTCGACGAACAATGTACTCTTCCTTCCCCTCTTCTCTTGCAACCCTCTTTGCTCTCATCACGTTTCAGGATATGGCATTGATTGCGTCAAAAGGATACTTTTGGTCGATGTTAGCCGCTGCAATCTAGAGGATCGTGAGAAATACCACCGCGATGGGATCATGAAGAGGACAAGCATATACCAAAGGGGAAAATAAGGGCGAATGAGGGGAAAACGAATTTTAGAGTAGTGTACATATAATACGAGTGGATCCCAACTCTTGGTCAGGTCGGTAAATATCAATTTTAGGAAAATGGGTCTAGGAGGTAATGGCACATACCACGTGTGGGTTCACCCAGGCAAATATCAAGGGGCTTTTATACGCAGCCAACAGTGGGAAACGAAAAACTTTCTCGACCTTCACGATTTCCTCTCCTATAATATAGCTAAGGCGGGAGAGCGAAATTGGCAAACGTTGCCGCCCACCCAATGGAAAATCCCAGGGACGCAATATCGACGAATATAGAGAAGAACGATTTTGAAGACATTGAGTGAAAGTTTGGAATGGGGGAGCTTAGGGGGGTTTTCTCGATCCTTAACAGCACGGCACCTTCACGTTCGTCGGATGATTCGAAACAGGTTGAGGGACGGTAGGTACTGCATCGAGACAAGGGGAAGGAAGTGGAGGTAGTCGTCTGGTTCAACCTTACCTCCGGGGAAACCGTTTTCTTACTGGGACAAGTTGAGTAATGGGGAAAATAGCATCAACCGACGGTGGCAAAAACCTTGAGGGAGTTTATTGGCCCTGTCTTATTCGCTTGAAGGACGGACTGAGAAATTCAAGTAACAAGAATGATAATGTCGAAGTGGAAGGTACAGATTTTGTCCTGATTTCTCGAGAATTTGGTCGGGCGTCGTCATCGTAACTTCACTACATAAACTTTCTATCCCCAAATCCTTTGTCGAAAATTGACGTCAATATTCTCGAAGGATTGCTTCAATCATAGATTTATAGGAAAAATTTCATTTAATTACGTAGATATAGCCGTCAGAGATTTTTTTTAACATTAACGCAACTTTATTTTAGTTTAAAAGAAAAAATAATCCATAATTATTTTGAACTGTGCTATTGAAAAAAAAATTCTTCATGCGTATCGAAAAAGACGGTTAGATGCGACAAGAGGCTAAATCATGGCTCAGGGATATTCCTGTATAGGGAGACATTTTTTGAGACTTACCAGAAATTTCCTCTATACATAACAATTTTACAAAAATTACCGGAACTCACTAGAAAATTCCTGTATGCAGAATAATTTTTATCAGATTTCCGAAATAAATGGCCCTTTTAACCAGGTTTTTGTAATTTACGGATTTTCAAACAATATTTCTCAAATCTATGTCAATTGTTACAAAATATTTCGCAAACCTGTTCAATCAAATCATTTTTAACCTGATTTCACAAATCTACGACAATTTTTAGCAAATTTCCCAAATCTATGGAATTTTTACTACACGGAAAGAAATGTTTGGTTGTGACAACTACGTTTTCGATTTGCTGTACATGATGTCTAAAAAATTAGTTGCCTCAACCATATCGAATAGTAACCTCAACTATTCGCGATTAGTTCTCGCGAGATTGTTAGGTTAACTAATCCAATCGTTGGGACTACCACTCGAATATTTGGGACTACCATTCGAATCGTCGGTATTATCATTCGAATCGTCGGTATTATCATTCGAATCGTCGGTATTACTATTCGAATCGTTGGTATTACCATTTGAGTTGTAAGATAAATAGAATAATCGATTGGTTGTGTTCACTCATTTCTTGGTTATGGCAACTAATCTTTTTTTTCCGTGTATAGTTCCCAAATGTATGATTATTTTCACCGGAACCTTTTGTCCATGCAGTTGGCTACCTTAATCATCAAATTAATTGTTCCAACCTATAAATTTTTTGACCAACCACCTTACAATTTACCTTATTTTTCTTACCGTATTTCGCTATCCACCATATATTTCCTCAAGTAGTCCCTTTTTCTATCTCCGCCTTGCTTGTCCTTGTCTCCGGGGGCCCGTTCGTTGTGTACTTGCGGAGCAATCCTACGATGGCGTTTCCGCTACTTTCACCCCTTTTGTAGGATGAATGGGTTCGCGCGCAGTGCACACGGTGTAATCGGCTCAGGGTCCTTGGGTGTACACGTGAAAACGAATGTCCGGGAATGTGAGCATTCACGCTCGTTCCACGATGGCTCGGGGAGAGGCAGTCCACGGTGGAAAACGATGCTCGCATCGTTGAACCCCCGTAGTCTTTATTCTCGTTTGTCGGCATTGCCCAGTACGTACGCTACGCTGTACTGCACTCTAGTAGCGAGTACTATCCGCACTAGGGTACAACTCTCGTCGACAATTGGTGAGCCAGCCCATCCAAGTGTATATGCACATATATATGTATATACACTGTATATACATCTTCCCATGGTATATGCTATAGTATTTACGTCCTGCAGACTTTCAGGGCAAGCACTTGCCATTGTAGGGCATGAATCATTTCCTCTTTCGCCGGGGCGGGGTTAACCCCATTAATTCTGGTTAGCCCGGGTCATTATTACGAATTAATTGTCCATCCCGAGAGCCCCCGACGCTATCAATCATACATCATGCTTATAATAGTATAACTGCGCTCGCTCGCGGCTGGTACGCGTTTCATTGCAGCCAATTCGCGGCTGCTCCGGTACTCTATTTACCAACGCACCACTACACCTCCACTGTATTGCATTCAGCGCGAAACTTTACCCTGGTATTGTTACAATTGCACTGTGAAGTGCATAGGGCAACTCCAGAAGAGATAAGTTTTTTGTTGTTAAAAAAATTGATGATTAATTGCTGAATTTAATTGAAGCTTTATGTTTGTTTTAATTGACTCTTGAAACATTATTAATTTGGAATTTGTGAAGAACTGTAGGGATTTGATGTGAAGATTGGAATAACTACGATTGATAGTCAGGTTTGTAAAATATATTTCACAATTTTTATGGATTCACCTCCACGCCGAGGCAAAATGGTGTCGCCAATTGTGTTAACACTAAACTAATAATCATCCGTGGTATTGATTTACTCTATATGTTATTATCTTTCCCTCACCCTCTCCATTAGAATCAAATTGTGATCCATGAGGGTAGATGGAAGAACTATCGGCAGAAAACATTGGATACAACTCCTAACCATAAATTGGAGTATGGATTAGCTCTTATTCAGTGTTAGGATAGTCGGCTATCAGAAACGCACATAATATAGTTGATCCAACATCATCTTTAGACGTTCCATATCGAACCCCATGAGGGATTCACTAAACCAAAATCATCTTCCATCTAGGTAAGATTTCTACACTATTAATTCGCAACTATCCGAGCCTGAACTACCCCATGCCATATTGTTCGCAATGGATCAATATTGCGTGAAGCATTTCCTTTCCTTACTCTGAGGAAATATATTACGTAACTTCACGTACGTAAAAACGTCTCTCCATCTTAGGAGCAAAGCGACCGCGAGCTGCCAAGCAAACAACCAACCAAACCAGTCATATGCCTCTGGTACACAAGGTGTATGATGGATTGCTTCTCAAATACGAGTATTCGGGCAATACGCATATAGCTAAGGAGTGTGTGGTACGTGTATGCAGAGGAGCTTCCGCACAACTGCTGAATCTAATGACCCGGGAGGAAACCCCTGCCTGAAGGAAGCAATATAGTTGGCTTGAGACGCACGGAACTGACAACCAGATTTTCTACTACGACTAATGTAGTTGCTGTCAATGTCAAATCCAAAAATCTTCCGGTCAGAGTTTAACTGTGGACGTAACAGTGTACAGTACCAGGAACATTAGCAAATGTCGACTGTAAGATAAGGGACAAGATTCTTTATTAAGTACATTCGACTGGGACGAGATCAGAAAAGATGGCGCATACACAGTGATAATAGGCCTCTCCGGTAGAAACGGTTTTAAAAATTTGATAATTATAATTTTAACGTTCAAAATCCCGGACATACACCACCATTGACATAACCTCACATTTTAATCATTGACGTTCACAAACGACACGATATAATATCAATTGGATAATCCAGCTAAAAGTTAACTGAATCTCTTGAAGATATAAAAGAGTTTTTAATTATATGATTGGAGATTTACTTAATACAATGACATCAACATATCTCAAACTTATTTCAAATTAAAAATAAGTATGCGGTGAGGAGTCAAATACGTCAATGTTGATTTATATTTGCTTTTCGATATCGAGAGAAACATTAAATTTCTTAGGAGGACTCCGAAAAGAAAGGAAAACAGCTATTTCTTTTTTGTAACACGTGCATGAACAGCGGTGTTTTACATGACAGTTTTGCGGGACGAAAGTGGCTAATAACATAGCAGTGTTGAAACGATAGGCTGGCGCAAGCGCAGTTCACGATTCCTTCACTTTCGTCCTTAGTGACGCAAAACTACTACTCAAAGCACCACTATTCATGCACTTGATACAAAAAACTAGGCTTGAGCGGACTCTTTATATAAGTTTTGACATTTGACATAAACAACAAAAATTGAATGCATGATCTTGGTCCCGATCACAGTGTGACTGACTGACGACACCGTGAACCAATGACAGCACGAATAAAATGATGAAAATAATTGCGATGTTTTCTTCAAGATTTTCGAGATATCTCGAGCCACCAACTTTTTAGAATAGCATATAGTGTGAAACACGAGCCAAAATTGCAAACGACAACTTTCGGCCCTTGTTGCACAATATACTATTCCCGACGATCGAACATTACCGCAAAATACCCATATATTATATGTACATCGGTCGCTACTTTAACAATTCGAAAAAAGGTATCCCAATAATATTAATTTCATTTCCTTCGTCTCGGCAGGTGCTTTCGAAAACAAAACGAAAATTCAAAATCGGTATGTCTAGACGAAAGTTACGGTTTGTTGACAATTCCTATTTTTGGTAATCCTGATTGCGAGCGGACCTTTAATTGATAACGAAAATTCATTGAATAAAAAAATGTACAAACAACCCACATAGCACATAATATTGCCTAAATATTGCAGGAATATTTCGAATATTTCATGACACAGGAATATTACCATAAGCTTCCAATCGAATATTCACAAATATTTAATTGCAATATTGTCAACTTAAAGTTCAGAAATATTGTTGAAGATAAAACAATTGCCAATCATTTTTTAAATTTTTCTGAACATTACCTGTGAAACAAATCATCCACTTTCTTCAACAATATTTCACAAAGTCTCGAATAAAAGGTTCCAGATTAGATTTTGCAAATATTACAATGAAACTTTTTTGCAACATTCCAATACGTTTCAAATGGAAATTTCTAAACTAGTTTTAAAAGGTTGAATTTGTTGATAAAAAGAAATTCACCTCGTTCTCTTGAGTATCATTCGATATGAAAAAACTGAAATTCAATCGGGAAGTCGTCATATAATTATTTGGAAATGGGGACAAATTCTGACAGAAATTGGAAGCCTCATTAGAATTTATTGGAAAACGCGGCATGGTATGAATCGATTTTTTTTACAAGATTGTTAGCACCAGAAATCTTCTAAAAGGTTGCTCTATCTTTATTTTTTAATTCATCAGTCTTTGTCTACAGAACACATGGGCAATAAAAGTATAACGTTTGTACAAGTAATCGATAGTCTAGTGGTTAGCGTGATAGACATTAAGTCGTTAAATAGGTTTGATAGGTAGGTAGATGTAAGTCTTTGAAGCGAGAATTGACGTTTCTTTCAACCGCATTTCCCTCTGGAACAAATTTAGTTAATGAAACTCTAATATTGTTATATATTTTTTAAGCAGGATCGCTTTTTACAATTACTCATCGTTAATTCGACGTGGATATGCTACGTAGGTGAGGTTGTGTGTTCGAATTGTAAACGGGATTTTTTTTTCCAATAAAGAAGATTATTATCGAGGACATTCAATGGTTCTGCTTAAAAACTCGCAATCAAAAAATTATATTAAAAACGGTAGAATTTCTTACGAATTAGCCTTGGGCGGAAAATGTAATATTAACACAATATTGCTCTGTAATATTATTGAAATATTATATTTGCAACGTTCCTATAATATTTTATAAATGTTTTAAACATCTTTCACAATATTTTCGCAATATTGCATTATTGCAAAGGAATGTTTTCAGAATGTTTTAGAAATATTTCGGTGCTGTGTGGAAAGTATGATCCAGAGGAGATGACAATTATTGTACGATGGAATAATTGTTTACAGTATGACTGGAGAAGAAATATACATATAGAGATAAGTTGAATATTTTTACAAACGTAGAATACCCGCCAATATCGGATACAATGTAGCGCGCCGCCAATGTATTTTCCGTTAGGTTATTTTTTATTGCCTTTCATTAGTTTCTGTAGTTTAGGTCAGGTTCTTTAGGTTTTTTTTTAATTGCTTTTCTTTGGGTTCTTTAGGATATTGTTTTTTTTTAATTTTTGTATTAAAAATGGCATTCGCATCAATTTTCATTACCATATTCGCAAATACGATATTATCAGACTAATTGGAGGCAAGGCGCGTTTCGGAAGTTTACCCATTAATTGTATGTTACTCGTCCGGATATGATTATTTTGCAATATTATCGAATCGATTAATTGACAGGACTATTTCAATGTATGCGAGGTTATGTGCGATGATGGCAATACATTTCGGTTACTATTTGCCGTTGTTATTCGAAGTGGTTATGGTAATTAATTTATGAGTTGTAAGTAATGTCCGGGAGCTGTCGATAAGGATAGCGCCAAAAAATCTTAGTGCCGAAAAGTTCTGGCGCCGAATCTGCGAGGCCGAATCGTAACGTACACTGAGGTGTGTGATCATTTTTTTTTTCGTGGTTTATTGCCAACAGGTCATCGAACGGAGCCATTCAATCCATACTGACAATATTTATTTTGATAACTGAAAAATTTAAGATGAATATCGTGAAATACCGATTTTGTGCCTTATTCAGGCAATACGTGTATATCTAAATAGTATGTCGTACATGTATTCATAGATGATTCCACACAACTGCAGAATCTAATGACCCGGAAAACGCTACCTGAGGGAAGCGATATAGTTGACATGGGACGCGAGAAACTAAAGAGTATGTTTTGCTACTACGAAGCTAGTTGCTGTAGGTTAATGCCAAATGCAGAAACCTTGCGGTCAGAGTCTAACTTTGAACGTAACAGTGTAGAGCTCCAGGAAAATCAGCGAATGTGGACTGTGAGGTTAGGGACGAGATCCATAAGGGATTCCAAAGGGGTTACGTGGATACTCGTACATTCATTAAAGAGGAGTGCCGAGGACAGTGAGGTCCGGGACACCGTACCCGCGAGCCATTCCCGTGGGCATGTAAATTCATGGGACAGCTTTGAAATTGGTTTAAAGCCCTGCCTCCACCTCGTGGTTATCGGCTTCTGCAAATGCACGCATGTCAGATTTAACCGGAAAATATGGCTTTTGCTTTAAAGATGAACAAAAGAATTTTTTTAAACATATCCCTTAGAGAATGACTCAAACCCGAGGTAAGTTGGTTTTGAATGGATGGATTTTAATTTAAGATTAGTTTCAGACCAAATTGAAGGGTTTTGGGGAAAGAAGAGGCGAACATTTTTATTTACATTATTTCTTTATGATAAATCTAAATTGTAACTGGAAAATTACCGTTAATAATTAGTTTAGAGTTGATGATTAAAATATTCCAGGCAAGTCAATTTGGCATCGTCAAGCTTTCATAATAGCGAGGCTGTCTATCTATTATTTTACAACGTATGATAACATATTTCTCATAAAAACGCAGTTTAATGTCTTTTTCTATAGACACAACGAAACATGTACTACGTTTACGGAAATGCCATTGAAAAACAATAAAAACTGTCATATAATGCTCGTTGGAGCGACGATGTAATAAATATAAGCGTTTGCATCTGCAATTGACATATTCTCGTTATCTACAGCGCTGTATTTTAATGTCCTGAGCCCGGCGTGCGATTATGAATTACTGCTGCGGATCAGTTAACGGAGTTATCGGAAATAAAATTCTGTACCGATCGAAACCCGCGAGGGAGTTATGGACTTAGCGCGATCAAAGTTGCGACGTATGTCGCTCTAAACTTATACTGCATACAGTAGAACCTCTCAAATTTTACGTTATCCAAGTAAGAGAAACGTTGTGGAAAATAAGTGAAGGAATGATTTAGCATATTCTTTTCATACCAACTAATTTCAAGCCGATTTTTCTTATTTATAAGACTTGTGTCTAATGTAATGTCGCTAAAATGCCGTTTTCATGTACCTACATATTTCGATTAATTATTTGTTTGTGAAATGACCCTATTTGGAGATCCTGTATGGGTGATTCATTAAATAACCGATACACTCGTGGACTTTATGGTCTCCGATCGGATTGTCACTTCAGGAGATGGTAGTGTATAGTATTCTCAGTATGTCTATTTTTTTTCAGAATTTTAAACTCGACACAATCAGAGCTGGGCATAAAGTACTTGTAGTTTTTGAGTACTTTAATCCCTTCACTATCCGGGGCCCCGATAGGGCCGAGAACGTTAAGGCTACAGGCGTTAGCGATACAAGTGACTAAGGCAAAGTACTAAATATTTTAAGTGCTACTTTGATAGGGTTGCTTGGTCTACCTACTAGCCAGCATAATGTTCGATGCGAATTTCCAATTACTACGCAGCTTACATAGTAATAGTTAATACATAAATTACTTTGATTTAGTATTTGATGCCCAGCTCGATACACTACCATTATCCTGAAGTTACAATCCGATTGGAGATAAAGTACTCCTATAGACGATGCACTTCAAAGGTCATTGTTCTCAAATTTTTATAAAATGTTGGCCAATAATGTTCAAAATGTTTGGCCGAATTTGAATGTGGTCGCCTACCATACTTTGGAAATATCCAATGTCAAAGTTGTTCATGCAATATACACCACAGGTTTGAATCGCTTAGAATCGCCTAGAAAGAGTGGATGATGAAATGAAAAAAGAAGCCAAGAAATTGTGTCGGAAAAAGAATGTTCTTTCCAAACTTGTGTTCAAATTTCAAATGTTTTGCCTATTTTATTTTTGAGATATCACCAGTGGAAATATATGTTTTGGCGTGCGTCTTTCTCTGACTCATGCATTCTCGGGATATCGCGCTCTCTCGCTCTTGACTGTTTTTGCACGGAAAAGAATTGACCACTGTCCCTCTTACACCCAGTTAGCGAGGGTCCATGGGAACACCTTAAAGTATCATCTATGTCTATATAAATAACCCACTTCGATCGTGAGTCCCTCAACCCTGTTGAAAAAGATTGAACAGTACTGATAGAATCCGATAAAACTGGACTAAAATCTCAGAGATTGAGATAGGATTCTATCAATGCGGTTTTCATAGATTAGATTCCTTTTAAATCTTACTTATAGGTATAGTTTACTTTTTAATTGAGAACTCTACGGTATCTTCAGAATGCAAGGCTGCGGTAGAAAAGCGCCCTTTGCGGATGAACGACTGAAATATGAAATTAAGGAAAAATGGACAATCACAACGACTGGGCCAGTTCTCGAGCAGAAATTTTTAGCGTTATATCAGGCACTAATTAGGCCCGGATCGGGTGATGAGAAGGCTCTGACAGGGTCTTAGCAGCACCAGATGGAGAAAATTTTCTGGTAAGTACTATTAAAAAAGTTTGGTGATGGTTCGCAAGCTGCACAGTAAATTCGGTTTATTCTACCAATTTGGAGATGTTTGCCAGGCAGTACATTAAACGAGAATTTTTCGTGTCTAAAATACAATATGGCAATCGATGTCAGTTTCATTCACGAATCACTTACTAACGTTACATTATTGGTTAAACGCAGTATGGTTTTTACAACGTACGGCGAACATTGCTTGGACGGTTACGTTCTTTACTGCTGCATCATATACCAGCTTAAATTAATAGAAAGTCAAGGTATAGGAAGGCAGGATAGGGATAGGTTATAAAAATGTAGTATAAGAAAAATACACGTTGTTTTATTTAATTATTAAATATTTATTAATTTTTCAACGCACTGCATATAAATCTGTTATTTGCAATAACCTGTGCCGTACAGTTAACGTTCTGAATAGCGCAGGTTAAACTATCTTGCTCTAAGAAAATATTGTGAACACATATGAATGAACTCTAATTACTATTCGACACTTTATGTGTTGAGTATGCTTTTGGTATCTTATAATTTTGATAGTAAGTTCGAATAATGTTGTCCTTTTGCTTCCTAATCAAAGACGTTTTGTTTTCATGACATTTTTCTTCCCTCAAAATAGTTTTAGTAATTTGTTGCTTTCAAGATATTTTCAAAAATGTCTTGAAAGGAAGCCAAAATCGATCAACATACTTCCTCACTGAGGTAGATTTGCAAGAAGCAGATAATAATAAGGAAGCAATTTACAAGGTTCTAGTTCGAAGACTTGTATTTTCAATAAATTGTGCATAGAGCCTTCGCACTGAACACTGAGCACTGAGTGTGCATTGAACACTTGAGCGTTACATTATGAAGCTGTTAAAGAAGTTGTAAAATGAATATTAAACATATGCCGTACGTATTGTCGAGTACAAATTGTTTATCATTTTTATAGACAGGGAACAAGAAAATTGTTGGATTAAAAATTAAGAAATACAAACTAAAAAGAAATCGCGATAAAATTATAGAATTACTAAGTAAAATTTTTTTACAAGAAAAGTTGATCCCAATACATGCGGAAATGAACATTCAGTAGTGAACCAATTTATAATATACTCCTAAGCTTGCCAAATACGGAGGTTTGATTGTTTCGTCACGATAAAATTTATTTGTTTTCTAATTTCATATCGATTATTTTTACTTCATATCTATTAATATTGAATGCAACCATGTCGTTATTGCCTGTATATAAGAATGATAAACAATATGTACTTGATACATAAAGCAGATATTTTTTCAATTTATTTTACAACTTTTTATACAACTTCATAGTGTACTGCTTAAGTTCTTACATTCATTTTCTTTTTATCCTTAACACCTGGCTATCGCCATTTATTGACATTATGTGCCAGTCCAAGTTTTTAACTCACTACCTCTCTTTAGTGTATAGTATGTCACGGAAGTAAATGTAATTGTCTCAAATTTTTCATACATAATGTTTTCTTGAGAGATTTGACTACTGTTACAAATTTTATATTGATGGATTCTGTTAAATCGAGATTTAGGCTGTATCAACTCCATGCATAATCCAGAGCAAACTGCTCAGAAAATTACTTTTTTATTTTCTTTACAACATCATTTTACCAGAAGTCGGACGAAAGATTTATTCAAAAGCCCTCATAACAAAATTATTAACTGTACATAATATCAAAAAGATATAAGCACTTAGAAGGATGTCACTCTGAAAGTGCAAACTTAAGAAAAAATAAATGAATGTGAATAAATTTCTATTCAAAGTTTTTTTTTTGTGAAAGTTACAATTTAAACTTATTGGTCAATGAAAATATGGAATTTACTCTAAATGTAAGAATATCTTCTATGGATGTGTTCAAAATGGAAAACTCGGTTCTAGAACCAAAAAGAATCTTCCTAAGACAAAACATTAGAAATATATTTTCAACTTCGCGTTATAGTATTGCTTATGCGTTTTTCCTATTTATGTGTTATTACATTTAATTATTTAAATTAAATGTGCGGCTGTATATTCGCAGATTTTTAAATTCCTTATATTTCTCACAAAACATTTTGAAAACTATGTTCAGCACATAAATAAACTTTGATTATTTGATTAAATGAATATAGATAATCGAATTATGTACTGTGACACGGTTCTTTACTCCGAGACAACCCAGGAGAATTATCTCGGAGAGACGCTCGACAGCAGACACCTAGCGATTTCCTATAAAATCCTAGGGCGTCAAGTCCTGTCAGTTAGCACCTGAAGGGCCAAGAAGTGATCGAAAACAACGCGATTGTACTCGCGCCGGCTGCCTAGACGATGAGACTAGGTAGTGGGGGCGGGGGGGGGGGGGGGGAGACGGGAGTGTCAAAAATAACTGTGGCGACACAAACTTAAGGCTCGATACTCAATTTAATGACAAAGAATAAAATAGAAATCGAATACGAATGGAGACTCGAGGCCTCCACAATTTGCCAAAAAAGTGTTCACAAAATGTGGTTCCCTTTATATAATAAAACAACTAAAACTAACTCCAAAAATAATAATTTAAGTAGGGAGAGAGCTTTCTCTCTCACTCTTACGGGACGGCGAAGGCACGGTCTCGCAAGTATTTAAACGAGTCCGAAAAATACGATAAATGATCCAAATAAAGTGCAACAAATAATTCTTTCTATCGGTCAGCCGGGCAGCTGAACCAAGCAGACCCCGCGAAATACGCTATTAGACGAAAGTCGCCTCGCCTCGTGGTAGCTAAAGGCCTATCTTTGGTTTCGACGATTACCAAAAAAAACTATTATTTTCCAAAAAAAAAAAAAACGATATGTTACGACACCTCTACAGTATCAACAATATTGCACTGACCCACCTCGATTATTCCGGGTAATGATTCGACGAGAGGAAAGGATCTACGCTTCCTCCCTTCGGAATATAATTTTCTCCAACGGATATTCGATACAATTTTGGCACGTCGTGCTCACACGCGTATCCAGCCAACAACTGATGAGTCTTCTTCTTCTTCTCCTTCTTAATGCCTGGCTATCGCCATCTGTTGACAACATGTGCCACAAGTGATGAGTCGCGGCGCGTGCCGGACTCACCAAACTAGCACCATGGGCCAGAGGAGTGTGCGGAGGGGTACGCATCCCTTTGCACTTATCGAAATTATTGGCCGGTCGCGAGGACCGGCTAACGCAACGACGCGGCAGTTCAAAACTCTTGTGTATGACTTACATATTTTAGAGGCAGATTTATTACGGCCTTGTCACTCGATGTAGCTGGACGGGGGAAGTTTCTTCGCTTCCCGAGTAGAAATTCTATTACGGGTACCTGAGGACTAGTCAGGCCGCGATCGGGTAATTTTAAGGCTTGCCTTTCTGTAGAATGCCTTACACAGACCTGATTTGGTGCGGAGAAAGGTGCCTGATAATACCCAAGCGCCATCTGGTGTGCATAATTTGGTCAGGAAGCCGTACGCGGCTCTGGATTACATATACATTATCATGCCGTATTATTCCCAGCGTCATCTCGGGAGCCAACTTTGGTCAGGAAGCCGTACAAGGTCCGGATTAGATACATATTATCATTCCGTATTAGCCTCAGCGCCATCTAGTGCACCAATTTCGATCAGGAAACCGTACGTAGCCCTTACTAGATGTACGTTTCGATCCTTTATTATTAATTTCATGAGTTTTTTAAGGGTAACATTACAATCGAGAAGTCGGAGCAATTTTGGCACGCTTTCTGTGTTTTTCGCAAAATAATATGCAGTGAATATGGGTCCGACTGGCATTTCAATTGCTTCTGCTCATTAAATACTTCGCCCGTCACATTACAGCTGATTAGCTTTTATTGTATCATGAAAACGGGACCTTATATAGATGGTTACTTTCGTAAGTGGCCGTAAAGCAACCACAAAATGACGGTCTAAAATGTAGACCATTTCACAATAGTCTAAAGTGTCTAGTGCATAACAAGTGAAAACAAATTTATTAAGTCTATTGTTAAAGAAAGAGTACATCTGGACAGTTGAATTCTTATTATTGTTCTAAAAGAATACACTCGTGTTACTAAAAATGCTATTGTTAGTGCAGTTGAGTGAAGTACATACGACAAATTGCTGTTTGACAGCCAAACATGTAGAAACAAAAAAAACAGTAGCAAATACATTCAAAAGTGCCAGTTAAACTTAACAAAGAAAAATAAAATGAATACAACAGTAATCGGGAGAACAATTTTGTATTGTAGACGTAATTCTCGAGTTTGGACAATTTCTGATGACTTATCTCGCGTCGGGAAGGAAGATTTTGAAAACGTGAACTTCTGAGAAAATCCGCGGTAGAGGAGTAATACGAGTTTAGTAAATAGTTTTATTGGCCATTTACGAAGATTGTCGAAAAATAAAATACCAACTGGCATTTTAGTTACTCTTGCTTACTAAATACATTGCTTGCCACATTAGTCATTAAAGTTAATTGACTTTCTTTGCATCTCGAAAAGTTGGATAGCTAATGGAGCGTTCTGATTGGGTGTAGTGAATAACACGATGCGCGAGGCGTTTAGTGAGTTTACAAGCGTATATGTAATCACTGTGTTTTGTCACTAAAATATTGAATAATTAAAAAAAACGGTACCGTTTAACTAAAAACGTGACTCATTTACTAAAAGGAAATAAAAAAAAAATAAAGCGAACACAACAGTAATCGGAAGTGGTAAATTATCATTAGGAGAAAATAAAAATGAAAAAATAAATCAAATGTCTGAAGTGTCGAATGCGTAAAGAAAGTGAAAAACTTCACAATCGAATTTTTATTGTTGTTTTTAAGGACTATATTCATGAACGATGTTACTGACAATGCGATTGTTAGTGCGGTTATGTGAAATACAGACGTCAAATTGGTCTTTGACAGGGAAGCATTTATAAATGAAAACATGAACATGAAGTAGTTAATACATTAACGAGTGCCAGTGAAACCTAACAAAGAAACTGAATATGTATATTCAGAATATACATATTAAACATTAAGTTTTGAAAATAAGTTAAATGTTGGGAATGGATATGCTTTATGATTTTTCTGTACGTTCAGTCATATTCCATTCATTGTATATTGATTATCAACTTTCATTGTAATTAAAGTGTACAAATACACTGAATAAATGAAACAATTAAAAAACACGCAGGAAATAATTATTTCAGTATTTTATGGTGTATAATACAAAAGGTTGCAATGATTTTTCAAAGAAAAAAGTATTTAAATTGTCATTAATGTTAAATTTATTCAAATCATATATCTAAAAAACTAAACTACTAAACGAAAAACTAAAAAACTAAAAAAATATACATCTGTATTAAGGTAAGTCAGGAGTACGCTGCAAATTTGAGCATAATCCTTCCGCTCACTGCAAAGGTTTTGACAGGTACACAATTTTCACCTGAAAAGTGCTTTTTTTCAAGGTAAATGCCTATATTAATAAATAAAAAATTTCGTATAATTCATGGGTATACTACTCAATGCTGGATTAAGAAATGCTGCAAATTTCATCTTGTTCGGTCTCTTCAATCCAGAGCCCCTGATTGATACGGACGTTCGGGTAACACAAAATCATCTCAAAACAAAAAAAATACTAAATAATAAAATTCATGTATTCTGTTACACCAACAATATGTATTTCATTTTGTTTGAGAGATCTGCTGTAATAAGAAATAGATTGAATCATATTACACCAACACTTTCCATAAAAAGGTAAAACAGGCATGTGGAAACCAAATGCAATAGGCACTTCTGTGCGTTTTTTTTAAAACGTGAGTGTCTAAAAATGGACAGAGAGAAAAATATATGCGAGATGACCAGGCAAAACTCGTTCGGTCTTCCGGTTCTTGCTCTGCCGTTTTGCGTCGTCGACTGAATTCCGGACGCTACACACCGGGTCGGGCGAACTCGGCACTGGAATACCCTGAGATCAAAGGACCTCTCCTCGTGCAACTCTCCCACCAACCAACGAATAGTCGAGCGAAGCAACGCCGATAGAAACGCGAGTTACTGTACAACGATGCGGTGCCATATATCGTCACTACTGCTGCTGCACTACAGCCACTCATTTTCTACACCAGCAACGGGAAGTAAAGTGGACATGCCGTGCACCAGAAGGACATCCAGTGCAAGTTTCTCCACTCGTTGTCAGAGAGTTACATGACTCCAATGCCAGTTTCCACGCTCCCTTTTCGCGCTACTTCGACGCTTCGGAAACTACAAAAGCACACGTTGAAGAACTTTAATGAACGGTCCGCACGAGGGGCGCCACATTCTCAGCTTTCCCAGAAAACCCCCGGATACGACAAATATATTTCTTGGATTTTCTTTGTGTACACCATCGTTCAGAATCAATTTTACTCGTGCTTTTGGCTTACAGCTTGAAAACATATTGGAATAGAATGAAAAAGTTCAATGTCTCGTCTCAGTGATACTCCTTATTATAATGGAACGTTCGCAGAAGAATTTGATCATCTCTAAGACAACTTTTTGTCGATTCAACTAAAAAATCTAAGGTATTTTATGTATATTTTCAAAACTGGAAAACAAATTTGCATCTCTCTATTAATTGTTGCCAAATTCGAAACTAGATATTGTTCATTCAGAGTTCCTGTTTGTGAAAAAATTCAGCCCAAGTGCTTCGAATTGCAAAAGTCAGTGTTTACAAATTTTTTATTTTATTTTCTTAATGTCATCACATTTTTATCTCGTCGTTTTAAGGGCTTGTCAAATTGGAATTTTTCGCCGTCCATTAATATATGAATTTAGAAAATAGATGAATTGTCATGACTATACTGATGAATCATGATTGAAATACAAAAAATTAGAAAAATAGCACTTTTTCTTAGGTCGCTTTATGAAAAATGTTGATTTCTCGGTAAAATGAATAGCAAATTCGTGTTCAATGCGACAAAATACATCGATATTGTGTCTACCAAAATCATAAAAAGAACATATTCTTTTTTAAACTTTTTGGTCATAAATGCAGTTTTTCACAAAAACTGCTATAATTTCAAAAAATAATAAAGTAGGGAATTCTCCGAGTTTTTAATTTTTTATAGATTTTTAAGGATGGAGCTGCTTTGAAAATTTTCCTCTTCGAGCATTTTTCAAAGTGATCTCACGCCCGATAAAATTGAGGTATCATAATAAAAAGAAAATTGGAAGTCGGTAAACCCAAAAAAAAGTGATAACCAGTTGAAAATTCCGATTTTTGGTAATCCTAATTTTTCATGGCGACCAACGTCTAAAAAATAATGTGTTCTTTATCAAAATGTACAAAGTCTATCTAATCGGAAATTTACCACTGATTAATATTAAACTATCAATATTTATGGTCGATATATAAAAAAATTCAAGTGATAATAATTTAAAAACTAGTTTTTTTACGTTTTTCCCGTTTTACCATACAATTTTTTCACGAAAATTCTTCGCAAAGCTTCTTCCATAAGCAATAAAAACCCATCATGTAAAACATCCCTTCGGCATTAATACCCGATTGTGAATCCCCCTGTATAGCCGGGTGTACTTTCAGTAGCGAAACGGCACGAGGTATACCGGAAATAAAAAGGATCGTCGGACAAGTGGAAACTTCCTCGCACTGTATAGTAGCCGAGCGGGCATAGACCGAACGTCCGAACAACGGACATAGAGGCATAGAAGGGCGGAGGGAAGGATCCGGGGTGCGAGTATATGTACCTACGACTACCAGCAGCAGTAGCAGCGGCTCTGGACTTTGTAAAGTTTCGTCGGTTCGAGGGGTGGCGGTGGTGCTGCTGGTGGCATCGTGAAGGATCGTAAAAAATGTGGGAATCGCGTGTATGCTCCAGGAGGCTTTGCTTCTATTTCGCTCTTTCCTCGCGTGTAAGGGCTGCACTATACATATACATACACACCTATCTATGTATATATATATATATATATATTAAGAGTTTGGGGGCGGCAAACGACCGGATCTCCGCCAGCCTCGGCAGATCCTAGCAAAAGAAATGGAACAATAATAATAATTTCGCAATGTTCTTACCTCCCCTTCCCGACCGGAGCAGTATTTTACCGGTTCCTGCAACATACTTTGGCAACTATAGCGCTAACCAAATAGAGCAAAGATATAGTTCGATTAACAGTTTTGCGGTGTGCAAACCCTTTAACCTTTGCAATACTCCCTTTAATTTTTCTCAGATTGGTCGTGTGCTGCAGCAGCCCTTCACCGAGTACAACGATTCTGGCGACGAAGAATCGGGGCGAAAAGTGCACTTCGACATCCGGTACCACCACCATCATCATTCTACCGAAACGCCACCAACGAGCTCGAAACTTCCAGAGTGTGAGCGAAGTACCGAAAAAAAAGAGCGAACGAACTAACAGTGGAAACAAAAAGGAATTCCGTGAAGCTCGACCAGAGGATGGGGCAGGGAGGGGTGGGGGCGTAAAAAACAATGGAACGAACGGAAAAAAAACATTAGGTCTCGGAGAGACGTAAAGCACTTCCGTAACAATGCTGATCTCCACTGTTCTGAAATAAAACATACTCGACATAGAGAGCCCCCCCCATCCTCTTCTCCCTCTGTTGCAAAGTGGAGGGGGAGAGTTGGAAAAAGTAGACACAGAGTGGGGGGAAAAAGGCAATGCGAAAGGACGAAGCTTCGAGGGTAGAATGAGGCATGCTGGTTGGGTTTTTGAGGAAGAATTAATGAGTCTCTACCGGCCTCATGCCACCTCACGTTTCTACACGTGTGTGTATACATAACGCTTCTATAGACACTCCGTTAGGGGGCGGAACTTTTACTTTTTCGTCGATTTTTACTACACCCCTGAGATCAGCAATCGTATGGCACGCTCACACTCGGTGCGAATAATATTTTTCTCATGGCGGTGAAAATGTTTTTCAAACGGATCTCTCTTGCTACCTGCAGTTTTTGCACAGCTATGCGAAACGGAATAAAAGGATATTTATGCTCACTTTGTTAAATTTCTTTTCGCGTATGCGGGCAGCGTTTATGGTGCTTATTTATTTTACGGGGCAAGTGGATTTTGGTCGGGAAATTAAAGTTTTTTTATTAGACATTTAATGACCTACTCTGAAGGGAATTAAAAGAGGCCATAACAATTTTTTTATTCAAAATTTTTTTTTTTCTTCGCCGGAAATTGTGCTGTTGGTTTTGTTTTTGTAAATACACGGAGAAGACTAAGAAACTATCGATTAACAATTAATGTTTTTACTGTATGTTGGAAATGATGGGATAAGAAAAAATTTGAAAGAAAAATGTATAAAAAAGTATTTCTGAAGCGGAAAATTTCTAGATTTAAATTACTGAAAGAAATTGGTTTTTGGTGCAGAATTCCGACTTTTTTTAGATAATTCTTCAACTTCAAGAGAATATTCACTCTAGAAAATGAACCGAAAAAATGGAAAACCTTAAAACTTAGAAAAGCTACATTTTTCCGTAACTTGAGATATAATACTTTTGACATTGATGTATCGATATTTGTTTTGCGCCGGGATGGGACTGTGGTCGAGCGAAAGGTAGGAGGGAAAATGGAGATTATCGTTTATCGTGTGAAACGATCTTGCTGCGGTGTGGCCGAATAAGCTGGGAAATTGCGGGCCGCGGGTTGTTTGGACGAAATTCATCTTATAACACAGACGTTTCACTCTCCGTTTCTTTTTTGGATTCGAGCCAATAGAGTACGTTAGTTATAGCATACACTATATAGTATATATATATTGGCATATATCGTAGTTCAGTCTGTCGGATTGTTTTTAAAGCGCATAGCAGACTAACTTTGATTCGAAAAGGCGGAGAAGCCGGCAAAGGTGAATCCAATTTATACGTCGCGTCTTATTCACTATAATATCTTACCTACATCTTTCCATATTGCATTAAAAATACTTGGACTGAAAAATACACAAAAAGTTTGCATGCAATCGGATATCAAACATATATTTATTATTTTTATTTTTTGAAAATTAATAAAGAATATTGGTTGCAAAATAAAGCTTATTTTGTGACGATTAATGAAATTATGAAAAGTATTAATAAAACAAAAATCACATTTGCATAAAATTCATTATCATAAATACATTCATTTTTATTATTAAAAAGAATAATGAATAGTATATGTTAAAAAAACAATGTTTATTTTGTGGTGCATAGCAAATTTTGAGAATTAATATAACTGATACAATTATGGTTATCCGGTTTCTCGGTTCCCTGTAAAATTAGCTCTGTTCCTCGTGATGGGCGGTTGAGAGTAGAGTGCGAATTGCATCACGTTTGGATAATGCACATGCCGTGCTGCTGTGCTGCTTTACTTGATGAGAAGAAGGGAAACACGAGCCAGACGTCGAGCCTATTATGCGCGTCCGCTGGGCGACAGAGTACAACCCCTAAAATGTCTGGCTCGCCTCCGCTAGTGGAAAACGTCACTTTTAATTCCAAGTCGGACGCCCGGCGACCGCCAGACCTGACGTTACTCTCCCGCCTCGTGAATTTATACCGCTATAAAGGTAGATAGCTGAATACTCTCATCCTCCACAAATGTAAAAATGGGATTTTATTGAGAGATTATTCCACTCATCCAGACGTACATTTTAGCAATTTCTCTATTTTTAAAACCTCCAATAAAACTTTGATTATGATTCAGTATTAAATGGATTAAATATTAAAAAGCCTTTGCCTAATTAATTGACAGTTATAATTTGTCCGATTTCCTAAAAAGTTGGATTGGTAGATAAATTTTAAAAAGGCTTAATCATATTTTTAGGAAACGTATTTTTTTTGCTTTTAATGTTTTTAAATTAATTTTCATAATTTCAAGAAATTTTTCGAAAAACAGCCTTCAGTTATTTAACAGACTTGAAATTAGCATTATTTTAATCTCCAAAACTTTTTAAAACAGAATTTTACCTGAATAGATTAAGAATCAATATTTGAGAGCTGAAATTAGAGATTTTTACTACATGAGGTATATCATTATTTAAGAGAATTTCCAGCATTGTACCAAATATTCTGCTATTTAATATTAAGCCAAAAGTTCATGTTTAATATTCCCTCAGATACCGAGAGTTTTGCAAGTTCCACAAAAGACAGAATTTATATAAGAACGAACATCAACATCAAGTGCAAGCGTTTATTGGAGAGGATAATGAGAGGGTCGACACAAAGTTCCTGATACAAAGAGAAAGCTCTCGCCTTGATTCGTCGCCATTGTCATGACGAGAGGTAAAGTACTTTATGGTAGGTCGACCGGCTGCCTCGCAGCTACGAGGAATAAGGTGCTCGATGATAAAACGTTGAGCCAACTCCCGCCGAAGGCATTGTGTCGATTTCGATGCTATACTTTCTCTCTAGCTCTTCGTTTCAAAAGCTTTAATTTTCATAAATTCAAATATACTGAATACGTTGCGCCAGTTATATAAAACACTCAGTACATTATAAACAACACTCAGAAAAAACGTGAATTTCACAATGACGATAAAAGTTATTGCATATTTGAAAACAACTGTAATCAGTGGAAAAAAATAATTTCATGTACTCATAGGCAAATCATGTAAAAATTTTCATTTATAAAGGGGGAATTCTAGTACTTGTGAATTCATATTTTCTTTATTTCATGAATAATGTGATACAATTTTTTAGAATATTCTACGATATTAATAACAAAAAATTAACATTTGATTTTTAAAAAAGTATCGGTAAAACTTTATTGAAATATACCGCGAAAATCAAACTAAAGAATGAAGTAATGGTCCATTATTTTTTTTTTGTAAGTTGCATAATTTACGTTTTCTAAAAATTTACCACCCTTTTTATTGTTCAGTAAATCCTATGCATACTTTAAGAAAAGTATGAGCTAAGGAGTTACAATTGCACTATATTTAAAGTGTTGCATCAATGTTTACAACATGTACATCCAAGTACAAATTTTGACATAGCTAGTTAGTTCTGAAATTACGGATTTTCGCACACCCCAAGGAAAAATACTTCAGGATCAAGAGAAAAAAAAATTCACAGCAGAGTTGCGCGAATTTCTTTCAGCGCACAATAGCTGAGCGTGAGGATTGAATCTCTGGGGGGATATAAGCTGAGACGGTGGCAACTCCCGAAAGCCCGGTGGCTATTCTCCAAGCTATATCTCTGGCGTAGCTGTACATATATATGGGGCATTCCACGCCAACTCGATAAACGTTTGATCCTTTATATTTTTAATTATTCTTATATTCCTATTTCACTGGTGTGTACCACCCCAAAAATGGCGAAAAATAAATAAATACATGTTTGTATACATTGACGTCGGGTTTTGTCAATGTTAAATTGAAAAATAAAAAAAATACTCCATCACAAAAAAAATTGAAACCCATTTTGAGAATTCAATTTTTTTTTATTGGACCCAAAAAACAAAAAAAAATCCAAGTGGTACTTCGACGTTTTTTCAATGATTTCAATTTTTTAGGCATTGGTATCTAGTTTTATAGGAGGTTTTATTCTCAGTGAATCGTAGAATAATTTTGTTTCTGCATTTTAATGCATCCTGTAACAATATATTTAATTTTTTGTAAATAATCAGTATTTTTTTATAAATTTTTCCTGGCAATTGATGGATTTAATTATTAATAGTATCATTTTTTTAAGTTAATAAAATGTACTATTTTATTTTTCAAATTGAACATATAACTTCAGTATGCATTAAAACGGGGAATAAATTATTCCACAATGTACAGAGAATACAATGTTCTATTCAATAGTACCAAAATAAAGGATTTGTAGTACAAAATAAGTTTTCTAAATTTATTACCATAACCGCTTCAAATAGTAGTCGCAACTATTGATGATTAGTTCGCGCGAAATAGTAAGTACAGCGAATCTATTGTTTGAGGTTATCATACCAAGTGTATAGCCATAACCTTAAAAACGATGTTTCCGAAACTTCAACCCTGCCATTCGGGGCACAATTTGCGGTGCTTGGTAATACCGACCGGTACAATTTGTGGTACACTTAACTATTTTATTACTACAAACGATAGCATAATTAATGAGAACATACAATTAAGTATTCAGCCCATATCCCAGGTTTATTCTCGGACGGAATACTCGAATGGTTGTATCAATCAATCGAGTAGTTGCGGTTACAATATCGTTGGTTGTCTCAGGTCATCTACCAATAAATTTTGGTTCGTGGAAACAATTCTTCTTGCTCTCATAACCAAACTGAATTGTAGGGGAATTAGAATAATTGATTGCCCGTGACAGCTGATATTTTGGTTCCAGCAACTCAGTATTTTTTTCGTGTATATACTAACACCTTTTTGGATCGAAATAATCGAAAAAATACAAAGCTCCCTCTATGAGGAAGCAGTATGTTATTCAATTTTGGCTTCCTCATAGAGGAAGCTTTCTAAAAAGCGAAAAATAATGAGGAAGCAATGTGCAGGGTTCTACTTTGCATCCTTTTTTAAATTAGATAAATAAACATGTTGTGAATTCGCTTTTTCTATTTCGTTATTCCGTTATTTCGTTATTATTAGAGCGTTTTCGAAAGTAAATGTGACAACGTATATTATTAAAAATAATTCAACATTCCATAAAATCTCAAATTTCATACCGTTTGTCACTAAATTATACATATATAATGGCTGAATATTGTTTCATTTATATACAAAACTTGAGCTCGCTATTTCAAGTTTGGCAAAAGTTACAATAGAGCGATAATGTCAATTTTTTGAAAAATTCAAAATTCCATAAAATCTAAACCACTTTACCGATTCGAACCAAATTCAATACCAAACAGCATTGAGTGCACCTACTCTTATAACCATCTATTTAGCAAAATAGACTAAATTTTACGAAAGTTAGAGCGACCACGTCTTTTTTTCGAAAAATTCAAAACGGCTTAAAATCGAAATTTTCGCACAGATTTTTTCGAAAATTGGTACAGTTGAAGAGGGTCTACTGCTACACTAGTGTGCCAAATTTAAGCGCGATATACGAAACTGTTCTTGAGTTATCGGCGTTCGAATTTTCGGAGTTGTATACATACACACGCACACACACACACACATACATACATACGGACATTTTTTCTAGATCACTTTTCTGGACGTTTTGGGCAATTCTAAGTATCCTGACATAAAAATCTCGAAAAAAATTTTTTTCATGAAAACAAAGCTTCCTCTATGAGGAAGCAAAAAAGGAAAGTCAAAGGGTACCACTGGTTTTTTTCCTGCTAAGATAAAAAACTTGACATATTTGAGATTTTTTAAAATTCTTTTGGTATACAGGTTTTTTTTGCCCTTTTAACATTAACAAAACCCGGCAGCACGGTATACAACTTTTTTCATTTATTTTTGGCCGTTTTTGAGGTGGTACAAGCCAATGAAATAGGAATAAGTTCAATCAAAATATGAAGTGCCAAACGTTTGTCGAGTTGGCTGGGAATGCCCCATATACATATATATATATATATATATACATCTACCCACAGCATCGCCACAGAGAGGAGAGGCAATCGATGCCTCCGTCCCAATCAGCAGTGACGATTTAATCAAAGCGGTATCATCGTTCGGGTGTCGGTAATCGCTGACTGTGGTCCTCGACTCTTGATCCCGTTGCTCGGAATTCCAGCCTTTTCCAGTCTCCCACTCGTCGCATGCACCCCGAATTACCTGATTCAGTGTTCCGTCGGGTACTTTAAATTGATGAAGTCAAGTGAAGTATTTTTCAAAGCCCAAGAGAAAAGTGCAATTGTGACAGTTGCTCCGGATTTAATCAAGTAATGTCTCATTAATTAAAGATGCATTACACGTACAGACAAAACCAAAAATTTCGTTCGATTGGAATTTTAACCATCGTGACATGATAAAAAATCTGGCAGAAAAGTCAAGATAATTGTAAATACTAAAAACATTTATTTCATTTTAATACCCCAAAATTATTAATTACTTCGAAAAAAAAATTGTTAACGAATTAATTCCTCGATTTTTCCGAAGACATGATTTTTTAAAAGTTTTTTCCAACATTTCTGGATAAAAAAAAATGTATTAAAAATAAATCACTATTGCTTTAAAAATTTGATATGTTGAAAAAAATCAGAAAATCAATTTCAGGTGAAAAAATGTAATTCTTTATCCAATTTGTTGAAATATTTTTCAAAAATTAGTTTGTCAGCATTATTATTACACAAAATGACTGTGTTAATTATTGCCAATGTCGTTAATATTTTCAGACTTTTTATTTCTTGTCGCAAGCAACTTAAACTCCGAACGACTCAAACTTTTGGTTGGGAATGTGTAAACCATCCTTAAATTGATGAAGTCAGGTAATACTGCACCGGCGAGCCAACTATTTTTCAAAGCCCGCAAAAAAAAAACGGGCCGTAGTGGATCTGTCCCGGATTTAATTAAGTAATGTTTCATTAATTAAGCTACTAACGGCTCATTAATCAAGCTATACACCAAAGGGTCTAAGGATTACTCGGTTATTTGAGAGCCAAGAGGATGCAAACTTCTCAAGGTAAAGCCAGTGGGAAATGTTGCTGAAAATTCAACGAATTTATATATATATATATATATATATATATATATATATATATATATATATATATATATATATATGTGTGTGTGTGTGTGTACAGGTCAGAAGGAAAGGGGAGGGAGCGATAAGAGTAGAGAATTCTCAGGCGGAATGACGTCCGGAAAGCTTAGCCATTGCAAGGCTCAGGACCATCGGAGAGTAAGAGAGAAAAAGCTAAGCCTGGATATTCCCACAGCGCCGTCCGTTTACGCCAGAGCGATAATGGGCTTGAGATTGTTTCCTTTTATTCCCGGGGATATAATCATTTCTACTACGGCAGCACAGAGAGCAGCAGCAGAAGGAGGAGGGGGATGGGTAGGGGGAATGAGGAGGAGGAGGAGGGGGAAGACGAGAGGGAAGAGGATAGGAAAGAGGGGGAAGAGTTGTAGAATAGAGTCAGAGTAGTTTGAGGGTGAAAAAGAAGTGGTAAGGTGAGGATGAAGCAGAAAGGATCGAGTAAAGTCAAGGAAGCGAACAAGAAAATGAAGGCGAAGCTCAACAAGAGAAAAGAGTATATAGAATATAGTGTACTAGAGCAGCAGTATTACCGAGTTGCATAGCAATCCGCCTTCGTTCACCCGCCCCCATCTTAGTCCACCTTGCACCTCACTTTCTTGCCTTAGCGCGCTGATGCCAAGTAGGTAAAGCAGCCATTAATTTCAATCCGAAAGTTTAAGCCGGCGTGGAGTAATAAGAAGGGGAGGTAATAGACGGGAATTGCGTGAGAAAGTCTTAGGATATTTAACATTTCGTGGTGTTTTAAGAGCGTTTAAGATACGGTTAGTGTACATGACAATCATTGACTCGGATCAAGAACCATCAAATAAAAGTGTCAATGGTAGCAAAGTTAGTCAATAAAAATTTGTTCAAGTTGACCCGATATGCAGAACAAAATTTCATGATATTTAAAAAGATTGAAATGTACACATAAATCGGAGTTTCATGTAAAAAATTCTTCCCTTAAGGGCCGATTTATTAAGTTTGAATATGAATCGGTAAACATTCACGTACTACAAAGAGATTTGGTGGCCATACTTCAACCTGCTATTGCATTTTGCTCAAAGTGTCATCACTGAAACAGACAATAAAATATCTTTTCGTCGCTCAATAGTTTATATCGAAATTTCCGAGGCTCGTTAGTCGTAGCCTCGAGGCCGTTAATGAATGTTCCACTACACGCTAACCTGCCGGTAATGAGTGCAACGAGGGAAATCGATTCACAGCCACTGCTAATTCGTAATTAATCGCGAAGATCGTTAAGCTCTCGTCGCCTATATCCTCACGTTGAGCTTGCGACCTTTTGACAGTATGCTGAACCGAGACGTACTACACCGTCACACTATATATATATATATACATATACATATATACAGCAAGTATAATACCTGTAATAGCAGTGAGGAATTTTCATCCAGAATTCGGTACGAAGTGAATCTCCGCGGTTCGTTGATGCTTTGTGCTGCCATCTACACACATAGAACTCGACTACTACCATTAGCGGTACGACGTCGACGATTTAGCGGTTGAGCAAACGTACATCGAGTAGGAAGAAGTCACTCGTAGTCTCACGAGAGCTTTTTCCACCCAGTCGTCTCGTTATCGAACTCTTGAAATTTTAATTTACAAGGAACTACGGAGAAAAAGGGTGAAATAAAGCGAAGAGCTGCTTCACCGAACCCTCGGAGTCAAACGAACGACGTACCATTGTTAAGTTTCTCGCAGTACTTGAATTTTCAAGCTGTTTTACGTTACAATTATTCTCTCGTCTTTCTCTTTGCCAAGAAAATTCCAATTTACCATTTTTCGTCCATTTCGTGAAAAGAAAAGAAGAGGATGATTTGATTTTTCGATTCAGCTTCTTAACCCTTCAACTGCCAACGTAACATATTTACTACATTGTAGAAATATCTTCCAAAATATCGTTTTTAATTTACACAATTTTTTTTTATTTGAGAAAATAGTGGGATTCATTTTTATTGAATGAAAAAACACATCTGTACGTAAGACTTCACGGATATATTTTACATTGAAATGAAAGAAATTTAAAAAAAATGTTATCAACAAACGGATGAGGCAGGAAGTACCCAGATAGTCAAACGTGCTTTTTTTTTGGGCATGCCGGCACCGTGCCGTCCTGTACGACCGAATATGACGGTACCGAGCAGTCACGTTATGCGTTCAAAATTTTTCAACATGGCACGCCAAGCCGTTTCTGTGCCGTCACGACGTGCTGTCACAGTGACGGCACGGCATGCTGTCTCGGTGGCAGCACGGGGAAGGGATGACGTGCCGTTTTAATTTTATTAATTTTTTGAGATCCGAAACTCCGAGTTGAGGAAAAAAGACAGACTGCCATCGTCTGTTTTCATCAAAGGAATACAAAAATTAATACCAAGGAGCATCACCTTCAGATGATGGCTCCCTCAAGTGCAGTCGAATCCTGAAAATCTTCGCAGTTTTATAAACACTTTGGCTGCTAATCGCTTGCGAGAAACGCCTTAGTCATTCGCCATCTAGCGGCATTATGCCAGACGCTAATGCGCCGCCACTTGTATCGTGCATCGGTGTTTCGCATAATGCCACTAGATGGCAAATGGCTAAGGCGTTTCTCGCAAGCGATTTGCAGCCAAAGTGTTTATAAAACTGCAACGATTTTTGGCATTCGACTGCACTTGAGGGAGCTATCATCTGAAGGCGATGCTCCTTGGTATTAATTTTTGTCTTCCTTTGATGAAAAGAGACGCTGGCGGCGTCTTTTGTCTTTTTTCAACTCGGAATTTCGGATCTCGAAGAATTAATAAAACTAAAACGGCATGTCAAGTCTTCACCATGCCGTCACCGTGCATTCAAAATTTTTCGATATGCCACGCGATGCCGTCACCGTGCAGTCATGTCATGCACCCAAAATTTTTCGATATGGCACGCCATGCCGTCACCGTGCAGTTATGCCGTGCGATCAAAATTTTTCGATATGGCACGTCATGCCGTCACCGTGACAGCAGGTCGTGCCGTCACCATGATAGCAGGTCGTGCCGTTACCGTGACAGCAGGTCGTGCCGTCACCGTGACAGCACGGTGACGGCATGGCGTGCCATATCGAAAAATTTTGAACGTAGGGCGTGACTGCACGGTGCCGTCATATTCGGTCGTACATGACGGCACGGTGACGGCATGATGACGACACGGTGCCGACACAATGCTGGCATGGGTCTATCTGGGTAAAGTCTAAAACCCAAAAATATATCTTTAATTTGTAATGTTCAGGTTAAAGTCTTTCATGCGTTCAGAATTCGAGGAATTTATCGCCATAATTCTTGTACCATTCAAATATTTTTATCGAGACATTAAATATGGTAACTATGTGAGTAATAAAAATAACATTTGTGCTATGCTAAAATATTCGTAAAATCACCTTTTTCTTTAACTGATTTAAGAAAAAAAAACACTACATAAATTCACCATGTGGATGATCCCCTTTATATCTCCAAGGTCTTAGTTTCCCTTCGCTTTACAGCGAAACAAATTGTTACGAGTGTAGACTGTCTGATGCTTCTGCTGCTGCCGGTGATGGTGGTTCAGGATCTCCTGGCAGTGGTGGCCGAATCTCTCGATAATCGAGTACAGTTCGGGAGGTCGAGAATGCGCCAACTTCCGTTGGGAAACTTGGCCAAGTTCCGGATCCGTTATATCCCTCTTTTGCCTTGACTATCTTCTCTGGCTGCAAGGAACCCTCCTATATAGGTGGTCGCTATAAGCTTCACTCTCTTTCTTTGTCTTTATTCCATTCTCGCTCTTGCTCTCTCTCTCTCGCGATCTCAGTATCAACGCAAATTTTGGTACAACTTTGTGCGGCTTCTACGGACTCATCGAATTTTCCCTAATACGCACATAAAGCTATATATCATAGGCTTTATTATTCATTAACAGAGTCTCCTCTGTATCCCTTTGAAAACTTGTGCCTTGGTAGCTATTGACTAAATTATAATTTATTATATCCGTATGCGACCGCCTGTAGAGAGACAAATTTATAGCATACTAAAGGGGTCAAAATAAAATCAATGCTAAAACGTTTAATATCTCCATTTGAAAAATGTATTACCGGACCATGAAAAAAATGAACTCTGCAAACCAAATAAAAGCCTTTCAACAACAGGACAGATAAATTAAAAGTGGTAGAACGTTGTTCTACTTTTTTGTTGTCAAAATCAATTTTAGATTCCTGATAGAGAATGCTTTGTAAAAAGTGAAAAAAAATGAGGAATCAATATGCAAGGTTCCACTTTGCATTTTTAATTTGAATCAATTTAAAAAACTAAAGTTTAGCGAGATTTTGGTTGTCAACAAATAATGTCGAAAAATTGAATTACTTATATAATTCGAATCCTTCTACCTATCTTCATTAAACAATGTACTTAGCATCACTGAATATTATTTCGTTTACGTATCAAATTTGGGCTCGCTACTTCATGTTTTGCAAACGTGCAATAACGTCAATTTTTTGCAAATGATTTCGGCCAAATTCGATGCCAAAGAACATTAAATGTATTTGCTTATGAAGAACTATTTAGGAAAATATCCTAAATTTTACAAAAATCTAAGCGTTCGCGCTTTTTTTCAAAAAGCTATAAAATCTAAATTTCTACGTACATTTTGTCAAAAGACAAAAAAACTAGTTACAGGCGATAGAAATTTAAACTCCTGGACGCATACACGCGCATACGTGCACACACACACATAAGTATTTTTTTCTAAACCCCTTTTCTCGATGTTTTGAACCATTCTGAGTGCCCTGACATGAAAATCATTTCAAAAAATTTCATGAAAACAAAGCTTTTCGTCTGTGAGGAAGTAAAAAAATAGCGGAACATCATTGACTGTACTTAAAAGACTAATATATTGCTTCATTCACTCAATAGTTGGTCCCTGTGATGTTGAACATAAAAAAAAACATGGTTCCATGATACATGAGAGCACGTCTTGACTACCACTCAGAAGGGAAGACCCTCAAGGGTAGAAGAAAAAAAATCGTTGTATAAAAAAGGCAATAATAGCCAGGCGACTGCTGAATAGAACGTCTGAGAGAAAGAAGGAACGATTCTGACTGGCAGAAGTGGGAGAAGCGATGTATCAATTGATCAGTGTGTGTGATCCATTACTAAAAGAGAGGGTGCTAAGCAAGACACATGACTGTAAGCGAACGAGTCAGGCTGTACTTACATACTCTGCCAGCTGCGTTCTTTACTTCCCTAAAGACAGGAACGTCCTTTTCCTATTTTTCAAACACCCAGTCTGTTGCAGTGATACTCACTATTGAAAATCCATGGTGTAAAACTCCGTGAATGTGGACTTTTTTATCGTGTTATCCATTATAGTGTTGATATTAACACTTTTTACAATGTGCAATTTATATTAATGATTTCGTAAAATTTATTCTTGTGTCAACTTCACGTCTCGACACTGGTATTTGGATTTTTTCTTTATTCTACGATCTACAGTGACACTAACATGTACTCGCGTTGAGCGAACGCTGCTTAGTATCGACGACATGTACGTCGTAGAAAGTCAGTTTACCATCAATCTGGAGATTTGCCGATTCGTGTTGAGCGTCGCTATACCGAGAGAAAAGATTTCATTGACGCCAAAGAAATGGGTGTATTGATATTTTTTTCATTGATTTCAATGAAATAGTGCATTTGAATTTCAAAGAGAACATTTCATTGCCTGTAAAGAAATATTTATTTAGGGAGCATATAATAACGAAACAGTTTCATTGTTTTAAACAGACGTTTTCATTGATTCCAAGATTTGGTTAACATAACTGAGTTTTGTGGTAATCATGAACTTACAACGCCTATAGGCCTGTCTTTCTCGCACCTAACCTCACTTTTTTGTTTTCCGGTTCTCCCGAACGAACGGCTTCGAGTTTCGAGGAGCCAGAAGCTTAGCCTATTTCTGCCGGACTTCCGCACATTCTCTCAAAATTTAAGCCTTATCTGCCGTGTACTTTAGAAAAAAATAGGTTTTTAAATTTTTAGCTGCGGTAAGAAGATTTCTTTGAAATCAATGAAAAAAGGTAATTGCGTAAAAGAAATGTTTCTTTGAATCAATGTTATTACTTTTCATTGAGTTTGAGATCATTCAATGAAAAGATAGTATTGAAACTCAAGTATTTCATTTCATTGGCAAAGATTTCCGTGAATCAATGAAACTTTTTCTCTTGGTGTAGTATATCTTGTTGTTCGTTGGCCGCATGGGAAACAAGGAACTCATTCTCAAGTCCTTTGCCAAATTAAGAGGAAGAAGAAGAAGAAGAAAAATAAAATCTTGTTCGAGTGCGGACTCGGTGGATTATTATTGAAGTTGAGAAAGCTGAACGAAGACGCGAAGAGAATATTGTATAAGAGAACATGTTGATATTATAAGAAACAAATGGTCTTACGTAGATATAACTCTAACAGGCGAGCGATTATTGAAATCCAATTTGTAATAGAGAAATTTCCTGAAAGAAACTGAATACTATTCTATAATCAGTTTTATTTCACTCGGTGCAAGAAACGCGGTTTTACGCACGCCTCGCATGCATAAATCCCCATCTTCATACCTTGTGAAATAAAATTTCGTACAATACTCGTGCTATAAATGTTTTCTTAACTCGTATGATTGCACCACTCGACTGCGGGTCGCGCTGCAAACTCGCACTCGTCAGCAAAAGTTTTATCGCACTAGTATCATAAAGTGCAATTATTAATGTTAACGACAGAATACAACTGTTTTCCTGAGTTATAAGTACACGCGATCACAAAACATACGAGATATAAGCGAATGAACAAGCCATCGCGGATCGCGTTTAGTTAATTGATGTACTGAATCGCACGTAACATGTATTTGCAAAACCCAATACATATTCATAAAAAGGTACAAAGTCAGGCTTTGCAAATTGACTCCTCATTTTGCATCTTTCTCAAAGCTTCCTCTGTGAAGAAGCCAAGTTTGGTCAATATTCTTTCTCATAAAGGTATATTTGTAAAAAGTTGAAAATAATGAGGAAGCAATATGTAAGGGTTTACTTAAAAAAAAGAAAAAAACCGTAAATGAAAAGAATGGAAGCAAAACAGAATGCTATTGAAATTACGATTTGGAAAGAGCCCAGTGCCATCTGTGCAGAAGAATGACAAACGTAAGAAATAAAAAAAAAAATAGATCCGACATTAAAGAAATCAGGCCGGAAAGGTTGGTCGCAAACCTCCAAGCATAACAACAACAGCAGTGAGGAAGTAAACGGATATACGGACAGTGTTGCTGAAGTACATCCCTATTCGTATGTACGTACCATCCCTTTTCTAGCCGAAGGCGCGCAATGAATTGCGTGAGATGGTTGGCAAAGGTTGCCGATGGGTGGGCGTCAGAATCTAGCCGTTCTTTCGAAAGCGTCTTGGAATACGACCTCGTAACCTTCGTGATACCTCGGGTGCTCCGGTTGATGGCTCCGGGGGCCTTCGCTGCGGCGTACTCGACTACGAATAACAAAATCGCGTCTGGAAATCTCAAGTGTTATATTCTTCTATCCGGTCGGTATATCTGTAGCTAGAGAGAGCTCTAGCCGTCTGCTTGAGATATTGCCCCCCCAAAAAATCTGGAAACATTCGCAGCACATTACTGCACGGAACGTGACTGGAGAATTATTAATCGTGGCGTTCAGACACATTTCTAGTTACCGTTTAACAAACGAGTACTTTTTTTAAATTCAGTTAATAAAAGAAATGCGTGTTCGGGATTAATAAGAATGTCTAGAAGGGCGGAAAGTATGGTGACAACGATTATGAAAACAATAGCAAATTTTCTGACTTTTCTGGTTTTTCTGACCAATAAAAAATTCTCTGATTTTCCTGACCTCCCTAACCAATAGAAGAATTTCCTCACGTCCTCTGACACTTCTGGCTTTTTTAACCAATAAAAGAATTCCCGGACGGTCCCCAACTTTTCTGATTATGAAAAAAAATTCGCAGACTTGGTAGACAAATAAAAAAATTGCCTGACTTTCCTGACCAATGAACAAAAAATGTGCGACTTTCCTGACCACTCAAATATATTCTATGACATTCCAGACCATTTCTCAATTCTTTGACATTTTTATGATCGCCACAATTCTCTGACCGGTAGTCCCCATAGAAAAGTACTTTATGACAAGACTACAAAAAATGTGCGACTTTTCTGACCACTTAAATATATTCTATGACATTCCAGACCATTTCTCAATTCTTTAACATTTTCATGATCGCCACAATTCTCTGACCGGTAGTCCCCATAGAAAAGTACTTTATGACCAGACTACAATTTCAGTTATGGCAGGATGTACAGATATTGATATTGACGACCCATTTAAGGTTTCGATAAGAACCTGCGAAATATCAAAGGCGAACGATTTTGAGGGGTTCCTTGTAGGGGTGTCTATGGTGTCGGTGAAGTAACTGTCGGAATATTATCTGTAACGACCGGGTTACGACACGAGGACTACGACACAGAGGCGATGGTATCGCGTATCGTGTTGTAAGCACAGTAGAGGTTGGCAGGATTGTGGAAGCGAACTGGACCCCCGGAGTGGAGCGAGGCTCGAGGCTCACCGATCGATTTTGTTATGGAGATCCCCTGGAACCTCCCGGGGGCGTAATATGTGCGTCCAGTAAATACTTCATATTGCCGGTAGGGCGAGCGGCATAGAAGGAGATGGCGAGAGGAATCGAGGCTCGGCTGAATACGAAGAGCCATTCTAAGCTATAGCAATAGTATTATATATATATAATATATATATATGTATATATATGTGTGCCCAGTCGCTTCTTTACTGGAACCTCGAAATATAGGGAGAATATAAGGAGAAGCCAAATCCTATTTTTATCCAATAACCGTAATGTCCGGAGGTCATCGTCGTCAGTGGATAAAAGTTCGTGTGTGGGTCGAGTGGTAAAAGAACGGGAATAGGAATGGACACGAGAGAGAAACTACTGGCTTAATACCCCGGAACTTGAAAACTCACTCACGATTCTCCGAATCATCTTGATCGCGTCTCTTTTATTCTATCGCGATAAGAGGAGATATCGTGGCTGTTCTGCTACTCCAAGGCAAAGGGATGAAAACGGAAGAGGAGTAAAAAGAAGAAAGAAGGACAAAAGGAAGAAAAATATTCGTTTATCGCTTTCTAGTGAATAGACAGTAGTTTTGGCTTCACTAGGGAATACAAGAAGTCAAAGAGTATTGGAAAATTGGAATATGGTGCTGCGATGTGAATATGACGGAAATTGTGAGCTTTATATTTAACACCTGACTGGAAAGGAGATCTGTTATGCGTTTGACTTTGAAGTCACGTTATTGGCTTATTGTACAGGCTGTCGTAGTTTTCAAACCAATGGAAAGAATCGAGCATATTCTGGAGATAAAACGTGCAGTTTTTTGTTGTTGCTGTTGAGCCATCTTAGCCCGGTTGTTGGCTGATTCGTTCAGCCGTTTGTACAAAAAGCTACGTTCAATCGTGGTGCACGGAAAGAAACGTTTGGTTGTGACAACTACGTTTCCAATTTGCTGTACACAATGTCTAAAAAATTAGTTACCTCTGCCATATCGAATAGTAACCTCAACTATTCACGATTAGTTTTCGCGAGATTAATGAGGTTAACCAATCCAATCGTTGGGACTATTACTCGAGTAGTTAGGACTACCATTCGAATCATCGGTATTACCATTCGATTCGTTGGCACTGCCATTTGAGTTGTAAGGGAAATAGAATAATCGATTGGTTGTGTCAACTCATTTTTTGGTTATGGCAACTAATCTTTTCTTTCCGTGTGAAATAAGTGGTAAATATCCAATACATAATTAAAAGGAAGAAATATGACACAAAATTGAGATCTTGTACAAAAAAAGACGAAGCGGAATGTTTTTCAAAAATTCATTTATATTACCCATATATTCTCTAGTTAAGAGATGAACGTCAGTATTTAGCGGCGGTCGAAAAATATTTGATGCTTTTTGTAGAAGTTCCTTTGATGTACTTTTATTTTGTGAATTTTCAGCAGCGTGAAATTGATAATATTAAGCATATCTTTGAAATGTTATCAGATATTGCCATAAGCAGTAAATGATCCAAAGAGAAATTTGCATCGTACGTGAATTTAGATGCATGTACTACACGTCAAGGCCTTCGAGCGTCTGTTTTGAATTCTGCCACCAGAGGGCGAACGCCGTGGATGATTTACCAATTCTGATGTGTGGTTAATACATTATCAAGATTCCGGTGGAGCGATCCAACCGCGCGTATTAACGACCGGAAGCTGCGGGCACGTGGTTGCACTGGGTTGAAATTCAACTATTTGCTGCTAGCTATGTAACAGTGCGGCGGGATGCGGTGGCCACTGGCGAACCAGTAATCGAATGAACGGCCTGGCCTGACCACTGTGACGCCCTGTGGACGCGCTCTCCAAAGGGTTTACCCATCTATAGCTCACTACACTTTGAAATCGGTGCTTCTGGCCTGTCAATACACATTTCAATCCCAATAGGCGTCATCCCATTGATAACAAAGTAACAGCTCCTCTGGTCCCCTGGTCCCCAGGGTATACCACTAAACGCGGATGAGCCTTCATCAACCAGAATTTTTCATCATCAAGGAATCTAATCCTAAATCCTAACTGTCCAACAGGGAAATAAGAATTATATTAATAAAAAGTGTTCACAAATATATATAGGGTAGAGTCACCAGTAAATGAACAGTTAAGCAGAACGATTTGTTTATCATAGGTTTCTATAAAATGTAATATTTCCAGACTGTCTGCGAAAAATTTACCGGATTACCCGAATGTCGAATTATGTGATGCAATTGAAAAAGTATCGTATTTTCATCGGAAAGTATATAAAAGTGAATATGGAAAGCAAAAAATCCAAAAACACCCATAAATGGCCGGGCCATTCTAACCTGCACTTTTAGTCGAAAATAGGCTTTCGCAACAAAATAATAATCACACGGATAAATATATAGTACTCATTTCCAGATTCGTATAGTAAACGGGATCCAAAGTGGAAACACGGCATTTTTTTCCAGACACATACAAAGATTTACTAGGCGTCGCCCGCTGTACTATTTACTTCGTACTTCTCTATATTTTGCGCTCACAAATGTTAGGAATAATCTTCATACGCATACAGGTTAAAGCAATTAACGTTACGAAAAATAACGTAAAATCTATTGACAGCTTGCAAAATGTCTGCAGTTTAGTACGACATGAGATTTACGAAAGATATACAGCTTCCGTGTAGCGTCGATCGTTCAATGTTTATAACCTCAAAGTTCGTGACGTTATCGTTGCCGTCATTAACCTCAACGTTGCCCGAAAATGCCGAGACGTTTTGCGAGCGACCCTCCGCGTGCATCGCGTTTCTATTCACGGTATAAGTAAACATTTCCAAACTTCCAAGATTGATCCCATTTACTATGTTGTCTGGGTTTTTTTGCCAAACTATTATAGATGTCTTAAGTATATTTTTCTCTCGGTGTAGATAGCTAAACAATAGACAAATCAAAAATCTATTGTTCAGCAAAGTCGTCCGAATTTCTCATGAACTCTTGAAAAGCTCTTGTTCATTCATTGGTGACTGGTCAATTACTAGTACATTCACCCTAGTCGGACATTGAATTTTCTACCATTATACATAACGTGTGGAAAATAATGTATAACGAGGAATTTTATTTTCGCGAAGAGAGTTCCTCATTTCACTGATGTGTGATTAGGGAGGATTTTTTAGGTACCATTTTCGACCAAAGTACTTAACATGATGTAAATTAGACACACATATTTTTATCATTAATTGTCATATTAATCTAATCTCTAAAAAAAAACCTCTTGTAAATGAGGATATTTCATCATTGGACATTTGTTATTCATGACTGCCCATCGTTCATAAGTTAACCATTTTATTTGGAAGGTTTTGTTGCAATGTTTTTCTAAATTGCTTAGAAACCCAAATAAATTAGCTCCAGATATCTGTACCATTTCTTGTTCGTTGTTGGCAATCTTGTAGGAATCCAATCTTTTCAAATGACATCACATAGTCTACAATGTTAGGCAAAGACACTGGGTGATGTTAAATCACCACGATTTACACATCTTGCCATGCTCGAGTGAACTACTGTAGGAGAAGGAAGCGTGAAAACGGCGAAAGGCTAGACAGAGATTCAGTTATATGTATATCTTCTAGTCGAACTCAAAGCAGGCATGTTGCCAAAGTTGGCGGTCGGTTTCGTGGCTCGAGTTCAACGCCAAATACGTTGACCAACAAAAACAACCAGTTGATTTATCATCGGTACGGTCAGTCGTCTTGACAGAGATTCCCCACTGCGGTTTTGTTCTTCACCTCACGTACAATTATACGTATCCGATACTCCGGGGGTCACTCGTGTCCCTAGATATCCATCCAACCGCATGTCTAACGTTTTTATCTACGATTCGTGGATTTTTCATCAACTTTGAGGAAGTGAATTTCGTTTGGGTGACAAAGTCCCTTATACCACAAGTCTTAAATACACGAATAGAAACAAGAAAAGATGAGCTTTTGCAGCTCTTCTAAGAATTTTTCCACATTCATCTCTTAAAAAGTCAGACATTTTTTGCTTTCAGTATGAAGAATCTCACGGACACAAAGAACTAGATTTTTTTTAAAAGATATTTTCTTCTGATTTGCCGAGCTTTTTCGAATAAAAAAAGAAAATAAAAAATTGTTCAACCTAAAAAAAGGTTCCGACTAGTTAAAAATTCCAAAGTCTAAAAAAAATTCCTATCTTACAAAATTTTAAAACGCTATCGAATCAGTAATTTTACGTTTATTACGAATTTTGTCTAATGTTTTTATCGGAATGACAAAAATTTCAAGTGAAAACCACAAAAAAAAACCACGTTGTGCAAGTTTTCTCGTTAAAAAAAGATTTTATATACGATTTCACTATTTAATTTCTCTCCCTCATTAACCTTCATGAAATGAATTCTGAATGAATGACAAAGTTCGTTATTCTACGAGTCATGAATACATGAATAGAAAAAACAAAAGTTGAGCTTTTGAAGCTCCTCTAACAATCTTTCCACATTCGTCACGAAAAAGTCAGAGACATTTTTTGCTTTCACTATGAAGGATCTCACGGGCACAAAGAACTAGATTTTTTTAAAAGATATTTTCTTCTGATTTACCGAGCTCTTTCGAATAAAATAAAGAAAATTAAAAATCGGTCAACCTAAAAAAAAGATCCGACTAGTTAAAAATTCCAAAGTCTAAAAAAAAGTCCTATTTTACAAAATTTTAAAAGCCTATCTAATCGGTAATTTTCTGTTGATTACTAAGTTTTTCTAATGTTTTTATCGGAAACAGAAAAATTTCAAGTGAAACCCACGAAAAACCACATCGTACAAGTTGTCCCGTTAAAAAAGAATATTTTTTTCTTTTTCATTAACCTTTACGAAGTGAATTCTGAACGAATGACAAAGTTCGTTATTCTATGAGTCATGAATACATGAATTGAAAAAACAAAAGTTGAGCTTTTGCAGCTCCTCTAAGAATCTTTCCACATTTATCACAAATACGTCAGGGACATTTTTGCTTCGACTATGAAAGATCTTTATTCTCGAAACATTGTCGAAACATCGGAAGCCAGTCAAAGCTAGGGATTTTCACGTAGTTCAACATTTCTTTTATAGTGAATCGCTGCATGAGGAATGATTTACGAGCTTTGGTTATGTGGCCTTGACTTCAACGCTCGCAGAGCAGGGTTCTTGTTGTTTTCGTCGCTCTTCTCCAAACTGTCTATCGATCAACGAAACAGCTTACGCGGAATCATACCGCATATAAAATACAGTACATTTGTATGTGTTCAGACATCAATGCATCATACTGCACATATCCAATGGCTCAACTATTGAAAAATTGTGTTTATGTATCCATAACATTATTTAGTGCACAATTCTGGGAATTCAATATAAAAATTATCTCCGAACCACATTTGTAGTATTAACTTCGTTATAGTCTTCCCATGGGACAAACAATGAAACCTCGCTTATTGTCATTTATTTGCATATCAATGTGTGCTTGAAGGGGTTTTCGACGAAAAATAAAAAAGCGAATTTTCAATAGAGGAAATTATTGAAAAATAAAAATTAAATGACAGTATTGTTTTTTGATTCACATTATTCACAATCTACTCTTTTATATATCTATGGAGGATGATAATAAGTGTTAATTTGCAATGATTATGTAAAACATTGGAACAAAAATTAAGACTTTGTGTTAAAGACTTAATAAACTTTATCAAAAACACCATTTGACAGAGATTTAAAAAATTAATTACTGTTTTAACTTTTTAAACATTTATATTTAGAAAAAATATATATATATTTTAGCCAAAATTAGTAAAAGAAAGTGTTTTTACTATTTCCAAATTCTAGAAAATTCGTCGTAGCGCGCAGAAAGAAAAAAGTAGTTGTAATAATTGATTTATCGGTCCCGACAACCAATTGAAATAGTTAGAGTAGTGCCAACTACACGGAAAAAAAAGATTAGTTGCCATAACCAAGAAATGAGTTGACACAACCAATCGATTATTTTATTTCCATAGCTACTCAAATGGTAATACCGACGATTCGAATGATAATACCGATGATTCGAATGATAATACCGACGATTCGAATGGTGGTCCCAACTATTCGAGTGTTAGTCCCAACGATTGGTTAACCTAACTAATCCAATCGAGAACTAATCGTGAATAGTTGAGGTTACTATTCGATATGGTTGAGGCAACTAATTTTTTAGACATTGTGTACAGCAAATCGAAAACGTAGTTGCCATAATCAAACATTTCTTTCCATGTACTCAGTCGGTTGAAGAAACTATAATCTCGTTGATAGAGTATCGATAGTAATAATGTCCAGCTGAGATCATAACCTCAACTCACCGGTTGGTTGGCGTAACGAATCATTTCGATTGGATAGCAGTCGTGATAGTTGCAGGAACCAAGTTGTTGGTCATACCTACTATTTTTGCTGCCAATCGAAAAAAGTTGAGACTACGATTCCAATTTAGTTTCAGTGGCGAACACGCGGCACAGCATATGCTGGAATTGGTAGCCAAAACTACTTTTATCTTTTCGTGTGGATATACACGGAGAAAAATCATTTGCTGATATAGTGACAGCAAGCCCTGTTTGCTAACCTAATAAGTATTTTTGCTGGGTTAACCGAAGATTTGTTAACCTAGAAAATTCCTTACTAGGCTATCAAATATTTTTGTTAGTAGAGCAAATAAGGCTTGCTGTCACTATATTAGCAACTGATTTGATGGTCGAGCAACATTTTTACTTTCTCATCACATACAAAGTATGTAAGAGAGAAAGTATTGCAATCCAAAAAAAATTCGACCCTCAGATTTTGATGGAAATACATGTTTTAAGTGTCCTAGATTCCAAAAAACACATTTACTCATTTCTGTCTGTCTGTTTGGTGTCGGTATGTACCGTCCGAAAACACAATAACTTTTGAAAAAATCTGTGGACTGAAATGAAATTTTTTGTGTGCCTTCTGTATTGAAATCCAATCCAAAATCTTCACTGCTTCTGATACTTTACCTTAAATACAAAAAAAAGCTAATATAAAAGATATTATGCTTCAATGTGATACATACAAATAGTATTACCAGCAAATAAGCAATGAACAACAAGAGATTTAGTATATAGAAGATTTTGTCTTTTCAATCACTCACATAAGACATCTGAAACTGTTGTAAAAAATTTATATTGCCTGAAATATGTTACTCTCGTGTGTTATTGTGTTACCCATTCACTAAGAACAAGAACTGCAATAATCTTGTGCAGTTTTCAATGAGAACATACTATGAATATTCACACCATATGTTAGATTAAAATTTTAAAAAAGAATGTAAAAATACAAGACAAACACATTTGAGGTTATCATCACTCTTGATGTTAGACTATAACCACTCCTGCACTTATCGCATCATAGTTTTTTAAATTTATTTTATCACTCGTATAGCATTTTATATCAATTTTAAATGCTGCTCATACACACCATAATATTCGAAACTTTTGAAATATGAAATAAAATGTAAATCCGACTGTCAAACTATCGCAAAGCCGACAATAATACCATCGAAACGGAAGAGAGATGTGAAGGCACGAGCAGGCGCGCGATGCCACGCTCGCTTTCTGGCGCGCGCGAAATTCGAATTTACAAACGCGTTCTTGACAAATTATAGCGAAAAATGTAGATTACAATTAATGTGCGATATTCACACATTATTAGTCACTATAACCCAGTAAATTCACGATAAAAATATCACACCAGTAACAAATATTTACTTATTCATCACATACAAAGTATGTAAAATAATATAATAACTTCACAAACTAACTTCACGACAGTAACGTGACGCCTGTAGCAATCGTGATGAGAAAGTCACGTCTTGCGATCACACCAGTAGCAAGTTTTTTTTCGTATATTTAAAGCGTGGACACAGTATTTCTTGTTGAAGCATTCATAATGCAGGAACAAGTTGAGATAGAACTCATTGGGTCAAGATGACGTGATCCTCGAATCGAAAACGTTTCTGACTCTTGTGGAATCTCGATTGAGAGGGTCGGCTATCTTCCTGTTGGTGTTGAAAGCGGGAACGAGGTCGTTCAACAACAATGGCTTTGACATTCGAGTCCGTTTCGCGAGAAAGCGCACAATATAAGACGAAGGAAAAGCGAGAAAACGTCCATTAATAACCAAGGTATCGACATGTGCTGGCCACCTCTCGATGCCCATTGCATCAATTCTTCACAGGACTTGGGCAAATATCGAGAGGCAACCTTGGAAACCACCGTTCGACTCGGCAAACAACGTATAACTTTGCCACTTCCTCCAGAATCGTCCTGTCACAAGTCAAGATATGTATACTTGCAGTTTTCGAGGTTGCCACCACTTCATTTCATGTATACATACATAGATATATACTTTTTCCATCTATATATTTCCACGTGAATATTGCATGTGATCTGGACGTGTTAGATATCTCAACTACCACAGTTTCCAATTCCACTAGATTTAACTTGATACGAATATAAACTAATTCATGCAAATTTTAGTGGATTATTATAAGCACTTCTTATACCTCAATAATCGATAATAAAATTCTAGAAATAAAAATATTTATTAAGGATAGGAAAATAAAATATAAATAATAAGTTTTGCCCTTAATAAATATACGACTTTAGAACGAGATAGTAGAAGCAAAAAATGTTTGTCTTGGAAAAAAAACAATAATAATAATTTTAACAAATTTTTTAAACAATATTCTTTTTTGCATTTCGGCCAAAAATGTAATTTTTTATTAAAGTGGAAATAACTTTAGTTACCTAGTAACTAGTTTCATTCGTATTTAATCAAGATTTGACAGGCCATGTGGAGAGTTAGAGTTAGGGTTTGTTGATTTTTTAATTTTTTACAGTTTTTAAAAGTTAACGCAGCAACAACTGTTATATTTGTTTTCTTAAATATATGGATTAAATATATGGATGTCATTATTTTCGTTTTGACGAGTTCTTCAAAACGAGAAAAAAATCTGTGATTTCCCTTTGATTACGAAACAGTTATTATTATTGTCGATAATTAAAAAGTTAGAAGTAACAAACACAAAAACCACTTTTTCGAAAAAAAAAGAAGTTTCCCTTTTTAATTCTACTATCTCTTATTCTTTAGGAGAGGTAAGCAAAAAAAGGATTTTCAATCATCCCTCGGCATTTTGTAATGTGCGGTAGGTTGCGTTAGCGTAACACGGAAATTCACTTTCTGCGACTCAATGAAAAATCAACATACATGGAAAATGCGTTCAAGCTCTGCAGTTTCGCCATTAGGATGGTGCCATAAGCAGCATAGCACGGCCAGGAATACAGAGAGATAAACTAGAAGCGATGGAAGGAAAACTGCACCGAAAAAAGAACAGTTTCGTTTTGTACCTACTGGCAAATTGAATAATATGAATATTTAATATTTATCGGAGGTCGAGAAGGGGTCCGAGAGCGTTTCGCGATGTCTAGAGGCTACAGCAACGGCGCATCGAGTGTCATTTCGTTATTTTCGTTAAAAGTTTCATCGACCGCGAGCCGCGGCTCCGCTTTTAGAACGTGTGGCTGACGCGTGACGTGCTTGTTCTACTGCCAATGGCAGACTCTTCCTGTTGCTCGGATTAATTCGCTCATTGAACTTTCCCTCACGGAAAATATACATCCATTCTATGGTAATGTGATGATGACGTGACCGCTTCACCAACTTTTCTGCGGTTTTATCAACATTTTTGTCTCCCATATAGGAAACGCCAGCAGTGACAATAGGCCCAATGGTTGGCCGAGTAATGGCTACCAACTCCGAACCAGTACTGACTCCCAGCATTGGCCGAGTAATCGCTACGAACCGTTGGCTGCCAGTCATGGTTAAACTACGAACTAGTGCTGACTACCAGGATTGGTCTGTGTTCACTGCTTGTTTTGTGACAGGATAATAATTTTGTCAACCCTTTCCTCGACGTCAACGCTCAATTTGACTTCTCGAGCGTTCGTAGGAAATATTATATATATTCTAAATTATACTACCGCTACTTTCGACGATCATTTGTCGATACATTGACAAATCATGGTCGAACATTGCCATCTCGCGAGAGAGAACACTGCGTGTTAGCCTACCCGACAACACGAGGCTGAGCGAGACGACGCGAGAGCTGACAAGCGCAAGCGCGTTATATCGATTATTATATCGACCAGAGTTGCCTATTCGACCACGCATCACGTACGCCGGCCGGTTAACGAGCCGGCACGAAAAAATCACTTTTCTCCTGACTGCGCTGACATAACGTGATTCCGTCCCTGAAAAGTGGGAGGAAAGTCGCCGATATCTGACCGCGAGCAGTGCGCATGTGCAGCGGGCAAGATATACGGGCAAAAACTCCCTAGGGCATCTTGCCCCCTATTTTCGCCCACTTTGAGGTTCCCAGCGGGACCGCCGCGTACCGCGGCGCTCGAAGCGCGCACAAACAGGGGCCACGATGCCCGAGCGATTCTTGCCTCGTATATCTTTCCGCTGCCCATGCACACGGCTCACGGCCAGTTATCGTCGAATTTTTCCTCTCGCTTTTCAGCGACAGAAATCACGTCATATTTCAACGCAATCGAAAGAAAAGAATCGTATGCTACACGGGAGGGAGCGCAACCTCGCACTCGGTGAAAATCGCGCTCTTCCCTCCCTTGTAGCATAACGTACTATTGTCGTCGAATCTCAGAGGGGATAGAGAGCGCAGAATCAGCCCTCGAGAAGTCACGTGGTTGTTATAACGAAACTTCGACTACGTTGTCGAAAGATAATTGTCAAATAGTGTCAAGAACTTGTCAAATTGTCAAGGATCGTGTTGCCAAGAAAGATTGGATTATTATTCGTCAAAATACACAAGTTTCGTCAAGTAAGACTCTAGTGAGAGTATTTCACGTAAGTTTTTATAATTATATATCTTTGCCTGAAAATTGTGTTTATTGTTTTGCATCCTTAAATCCTATGGTCATCCAATGATCCCCCCTGTGATTAGCCGGACATAAGGAATAAATTAAAAGAGATAAAAGATAGTTTATCAGTTTACTCAAAAATGATTGGCGCCCAGAATTCACATAAAAGAAATTATTAGTAGACTCAGAGCCCTGGCAGCCACTGACCACGGCCGCGCCAGGTGGAATATTTTCTCAAGAGAAGAGAATATTCTTTCTCAGTTTAAGTTTAATGTTTGAGGCTGGGAATGGCACATGCTCTGTGAATTCCCATATACAATGCAACTCTCCATTCAGCTCTTACGGTCATCTGCGCGATCGATAATACGAATTTCATATTTTTTAGATCGAGAAATAAACAATTTCTAGGAAAAAAAACAACAAAAATTTTCGTTTTTTTTTGTATTTTAATTATGGTTCTTTGATATTTTCGTACAAATTCTTCCACCGGAATCAGGAGGAAATTTCCGACAAGATAAATTTTCCCCACATTGAACTCAAAAAGTGGAGTAATTGTATCCCCTAATTAGAACTGCTGAAAGCCTCTTTATGAGATAAAAAAAAGACATATCCAAAATATATTATAACCCCATAATATTCGACAAACCCCATTAATTTTAATTTCTGCAGAAATATCGAATAAATCTTATCTAACGACGTGTTAGTATCAATTTTTAGAAAAGGTGAAGGAAAACATATTCACTCGTCGAAACGAGGAGCTTCAGGAGAGCAAATGATTAAGTTTAATGTTTGAGACTGGAAATGGCACACGCCCTGTGAATTCCCATGTACAATGCAACTCTCCATTCGGCTCTTACGATCATCTGCGCGATCGATAATACAAATTTCATATTTTCTTGATCGAGAAATAAACAATTTCTAGGGAAAAAAAACAAAAAAAAATTGAGGTTTTTTTGTATTTTAATTATGATTCCTTGATATTTTCATACAAATTCTTCCACCGGAATCAGGAGGAAATTTCCGACAAGATAAATTTTCCCCACATTGAACTCAAAAAGTGGAGTAATTGTATCCCCTAATTAGAACCGCTGAAAGCCTCTTTATGAGATTAAAAAAAATACATATCCAAAATATATTATAACCCCATAATATTCGACAAACCTCATTAATTTTAATTTCTGCAGAAATATCGAATAAATCTTATCTAACGACGTGTTATTATTAATTTTCAGAAAAGGTGAAGGAAAACATATTCACTCGTCGAAACGAGGAGCTTCAGGAGAGCAAATGATTAAGTTTAATGTTTGAGACTGGAAATGGCACGCGCACTGTGAATTCCCATGTACAATGCAACTCTCCATTTGGCTCTTACGGTCATGTACGTGATCGTGCCTACGCAGTTCATGTGCTGAGCACACTGCGCTCCTACGTCTCGACCAAGTTTATTGCTTATGAAAATGAGTGTGCTTAATCCACGAGTCAGTGTAGAGGAGGACGTAGAGTCTAGGAGGAGAAATACGATGAGTATATGAAGGTGGTGAGAGAGGTCCGCCCGGGAGACCACTATCCATTATACGGATAAGCCCTCGGTGTGGTCTGTGTCAGCTCCAGCCACGCGAAACGTGTGCAGTATACCCCTACTATAACTACAGCGTATACCTAACGCAAGAGATAGAAGAGCAGCAGCTCCTCCTTCTCTTCCTCCTCATCCTCCTCCTCCTTCTCTTCTTCTTCCTCTCCTCTCCACCCTCGCGGACTATACCGTAGCATCTCGGTTGGCCGTCGTGGAGCAATCCGCGGTTTTGCAACTTTGCTCATCGCGGATCCTGCCTTACGAAGCTAATCACCGAACCGCCAGCTTCTCGCCGCAACCCCCTTAAACCTCTTGGCGCTTCCCACACTTGGGACACTCCAATTATTCGGTTATGTATTCATCAATCAAGCTACTCGTTTAATCAATTAATTGATTTATTTAGCAAGGCACAAAAATTTACACCACGAAAAAAAGATTTCATTGATTCCAATGAGTGGATTGAATACTTTTTCATTGATGTCAATGACATATTTTTTTGCTTTCAATGAAAAGATGCATTTGAACCTCTTGGCGCTTCCCACACTTGAGACACTCCAATTATTCGGTTATGTATTCATCAATCAAGCTACTCGCTTAATCAATTAATTGATTTATTTAGCAAGGCACGAACATTTACACCACGAAAAAAAGATTTCATTGATTCCAATGAGTGGATTGAATACTTTTTCATTAATGTCAATGACATATTTATTTGCTTTCAATGAAAATATGCATTTGAACCTCTTGGCGCTTCCCACACTTGAGACACTCCAATTATTCGGTTATGTATTCATCAATCAAGCTACTCGCTTAATCAATTAATTGATTTCTTTAGCAAGGCACGAAAATTTACACGACAAAAAAAATATTTCATTGATTCCAATGAGTGGATTGAATACTTTTTCATTGATGTCAATGACATATTTATTTGCTTTCAATGAAAAGATGCATTTGAACCTCTTGGTGCTTCCCACACTTGAGACACTCCAATTATTCGGTTATATATTAATCAATCAAGCTACTCGCTTAATCAATTAATTGATTTATTTAGCACGGCACGAAAATTTACACGACGAAAAAAAGATTTCATTGATTCCAATGAGTGGATTGAATATTTTTCATTGATGTCAATGTCATATTTTTTTCGTTTCAATGAAAAGATGCATTTGAATTTCAAAGAGAACATTTCATTGATTCAAAGAAACGGTTGCATTGTTGTAAAGAAACGGATAGCGCGATCGTTTTAGTCTTATGTTCGTTTAAAAGTTATCGTTTCAAATGCAAACTGTACAAAACAAAGGGTTTTCGGTTTTCCACGTTATCCGACGAAAAAAACCGAATCAAGTGAATAAATTGAATATATTTTTATTATTGCTTCCCCGTAAGGGCAACTTTGTTATCGTAAAAATTTTTTTTCCAGGTTTTCATCTCAGGATGCTCAAAATGCTCTAAAACGTCGAGAAAAATTATTTGTACGAAATGTCTGTATGTGTGTGTGTATGGTCAGATTCTTATTACCATGATAGCGTACGCAATTTTCAAGATATCCCTCTGAAATTTGGTACACATATATAGTGTGGATAGACAAAGGCTAAGTTCAAATTTGGCACGAATCCGTTGAGTGGTTCCAAAATTATGATAATTTGAATTTTTTTTAGAAAATCACTTATCACGCTCTTACTTTCACATTTTTAAAGGTATTTGACTCAGGTTTGTTCTACGAATGGACTATTATAGACTGACTAGGGGATATTGTGACTCGCGCGCTCGCAAAATCTCGGTTGAATATCACTAATATGTTTTTTGTACAATTCCATTGTCAACTTCACACCACTCTCTCGAAATTCTATGGCCAATTTGATTTTAAAACAAATTGTAGTTTCCAGAATTATGAATTTTATTGACATTTTAATAGTTTTTTAATGTTTTAAAATTTTGAAATTTTGAAATTTTTAAAAATATTCAGAAAATTAAAAAAAAAAATCATAATTTTGAAAACTGCAATTTGTTTTAAAATCAAATTGGCCATAACGGGGAAGCAACGTGACAGTTTCAATTGTCAGCTTTTTAATTTTTTTATAGACTCTATAATATTCAATGCTTGTTTTTCAAATAATTTTTTTAAAAATGTAATTTGAGTAGCGTGTCAATATGTTTGCACAATTGATTTACGCTGTGACGAGGCTTTGCAAATTAACAAACAAAATTCACAATAATCTCTTCAAATTATCCTTGCATCCGTAGACGCAAAATTGAAGATCTAAATTATCATCAGAGCGGGGAATTGGTCCGAAATTAATCCTTATGGGTCAAAATACGTTTATACGTTTAAAGATTTAGTAGAATTTGCAACCATAATCACATGTCAATCGACGTAAATACGTATTTGTCGATACAAAAAGCAAACAAGACCGTAATTTGCTCAAACCTTGATCATGCGAATATTTGCAAAATGTAATTAATTAATAACTAATCGATACAGCAAACCAAACATTTATTACGCCAATAATGTTGCGTTTATGCTACTTCATCACAGAGCAATATAATGAAGTACATATTTAGCCAACGGAAAGCAAAGGAAAGGTTAAGGAAATAAACAGTATGATTACCGGATTTAAAAATAAATAATGGTGCGTGTAATTATTTTAACATATCGAAAGCTATAATTTTTCAGATAACTCCAACTATACAAAGCAGAAACAAAAATCTACAATAATAATTTCAGATTATTCTTATATTATATACTAGTAATTGTTCAATCGACTACGAAAAATGATCTGAATTAACATTATGTTTCTGGCATGAAACGTTGTCAGCAGAACTGTAACCACCTCATTACGTTCAGACTCACTTCATTTGTTTATTTATCCGAGAAATAATTTAATGCTAACTAAATTATTTCTTATTATAAAAATAATAAATGTATCGAGACAGTAAATTCAAACTTAATATCCTAGCCCTTAGAAAATCATGATAAATCATTCTATCGAAAAAGTTTAATTACAAAGTTAATAATAAATATCATCCGCAAAGCAATGCTGCATAATATAAATTAATATCAGTTAATAAGAAAAGCAAACAAGACTCCAATTAGTATCAACAGTCTATATATTTACGAACATACATTTGTAAAATTAATTAATATTTCCCACATCCAAAGCCTCACCCTTGTTGGCTAAGCATCAATCGTAGTACTTGTAATTACTTCTGTATATCGAAAGCTATCGTTTCTCGAATAAATAAAGCTCTTCATCACGTGCATTAAAATTGACCAGGTCACCGCACAGAACTCTTCACATATAGAGTAAACATAAGGCATTCTCCGTCAGATCCACCACTATATACTATATATATTTTTCCCCTTTGGATACTTCATTTATTTTGCTCATAATTACATATATCTTTCAAAAACATGCAACATATTTGGCAGTGTAAACAAAAAATATTTGCATTAACTACGATTTTTTAAAACAAAAATATCGAATGACGAACTTTTAAAATCTGAAAAATCTTTACCGAGGATAAAAATTTTTGGAATAAAAGCCGAAGGGAGTTGGTGTGTTCTTCAATTTTTTTCGAAAAAAGGTAATTAGAAAAAATAATAAGTCTATGAAGGGCGCTAGATAGAAAATATTGATATGGAACACATGATTTTTTAGATTTTTATTAGATTTCTTCCAAGGTATATCTATAGGTTATTCCAAGTCGAGTTGATAAACCTTTAACCCTTCATATTTAGCATTGAACTTATTCCTATTTCTCTATTTTATAGAGTGGCTTGTACCACTCTAAAAAAGGCCCAAAATTGATAAATTGAAAAAAAATATATTCCTTGCGATCGAGCTTTGTCAATGTTAAAAATGAAAAGAAAAGAACCCATATTTTTTTATGGTTCCTGACACCAAAAACTCAAAATTGTACCCTTTGATGTTCTTTTTTTTCGGCGACTTCACTGAACAAAGACGTACATAGTTTTAAAAGAGGTTTTATTCTCTGTAAATTGGAAAATAATTTTTTCTTCCACATTTTAATGCATACTGAAACTTTATGTTCACTTTGAAAAAGCAAATAGCATTTTTATCATTTAAAAAATAATATTGTTAATAAATAAATCATTCAATTGCCAGAAAAAAATGAAAAAATGGTGTTTTCTTTTTCACCACATTTCTGATTTCTGGAATTTGGAAAAAATATGGACGGAGACGACAGCTCACTTCCGCTCGGATCTCAAAAATCTTTATATCTATTTAAAAAATAATTTTTCGGATTTTTAAATATTGGCAATCGATATTTTTATTTTCAAAAATGGTAGATAATCCCATATTTTTCGAAAAAAACAAATGAGTGCTTTTTAGGGTTACGTTGCAATCATACGGAAAATTGCGGGCCCAAACCGAGGGGGTCAAGGGTCAGGTGCAGGTCGAAACGGTATGGATTGCCCCATATATATTCATATATATACACACAGACACATATATATTCGTTGGCTATTCAGTATTCCCTGCAGTAAAGCATGTGTGCTTACAGTGTCAGGAGCGGTTGACGAATGTAAACGCGGTTTCTCGCGTGGAGGCCGCGAGGTCGCGATTCCAGAGGTCACAGGTCGGAGCACACCCCCCAGCAGCAGTGGAGCAGCAGCAGCATACAGTAGCTTTGGTACCGCAAAGCACGCGGTGGCGGCGAACCTTCCGAATTCAGACGAGTAAGAGAAGCGCGTCTACTTGGGCTTGGCGTGGCAGTGGCGGTGGCGTCGGCGCCTCTGACTCTGTGACGCCGGGCCTACTCAACTATGTAGATTGTGCTCCCGCCGCGTGTGCCATTAATAGCTGATGACCTCCTGCATCCTGCACGACCAGAGGCGACGCTGGTCCAGTTCTATCCTCCAACCCCTTGACAACATCTCTACCCTTCAACCCTTACTCACTAACCCCTTTCTATACATATTTCAGTCTTGTCCATATAACTCCAAATCGACGTCTATATTAGTCTGAACTTATTCAATGACTTGTATCTGCATTAAATCCCTACAATTTTGAACAATTCTTATTTGAAATACACCAAGAGAAAAAGTTTTATTGATTCACGGAAATCTTTGCCAATGAAATAAAATACTTGAGTTTCAATACTATCTTTTCATTGAATGATCTCAAATTCAATGAAAAGTAATGACATTGATTCAAAAAAACATTTCTTTTAAGCAATTACCCTTTTTGATTAATTTCAAAGAAATCTTCTTCTTACAACAGTTAAAAATTTAAAAACCTATTTTTTTCTAAGGTAGACGGCAGATAAGGCTCAAATTTTGAGAGAATGTGCGGAAGTACGGCAGAAATAGGCTAAGCTTCTGGCTCCTCGAAACTCGAAGCCGTTCGTTCGGGAGAACCGGAAAACAAAAAAGTGAGGTTAGGTGCGAGAAAGACAGGCCTATAGGCATTGTAGATTACATGATTACCACAAAACTTAGTTATGTTAACCAAATCTTTGAATCAATGAAAACGTCTCTTTAAAACAATGAAACTGTTTCGTTATTATATGCCCACTAAGTAAATCTTTCTTTACAGGCAATGAAATGTTCTCTTTGAAATTAAAATGCACTATTTCATTGAAATCAATGAAAAAAAAATCAATCCACCTATTTTTTGGCTTCAATGAAATCTTTTCTCTCGGTGTAGACAAATTCCAAATTCCTCCAACCCCTTGACAATATCTCTACCCTTCAACCCTTATTCACTAACCCCTTTCTATACATATTTCAGTCTTGTCCATATAACTCCAAATCGACGTCTATATGAGTCTGAACTTATTCAATGACTTGTATCTGCATTAAACCCCTAAAATTTTGAACAATTCTTATTTGAAATACACCAAGAGAAAAAGTTTTATTGATTCACGGAAATCTTTGCCAATAAAATGAAATACTTGAGTTTCAATACTATCTTTTCATTGAATGATCTCAAATTCAATGAAAAGTAATGACATTGATTCAAAGAAACATTTCTTTTAAGCAATTACCCTTTTTCATTGATTTCAAAGAAATCTTCTTTTTACCACAGCTAAAAATTTAAAGACCTATTTTTTCCTAAAGTACACGACAGATAAGCCTCAAATTTTGAGAGAATGTGCGGAAGTACGGCAGAAATAGACTAAGCTTCTGGCTCCTCGAAACTCGAAGCCGTTCGTTCGGGAGAACCGGAAAACAAAAAAGTGAGGTTAGGTGCGAGAAAGACAGGCCTATAGGCGTTGTAAGTTCATGATTATCACAAAAGTTAGTTATGTTAACCAAATCTTTGAATCAATGAAAACGTCTCTTTAAAACAATGAAACTGTTTCGTTATTATATGCCCACTAAGTACATCTTTCTTTCCAGGCAATGAAATGTTCTCTTTGAAATTAAAATGCACTATTTCATTGAAATCAATGAAAAAAAAATCAATCCACCCATTTCTTTGGCTTCAATGAAATCTTTTCTCTCGATGTAGACAAATTCCACATTCCTCGAACCCCTTGACAACATCTTCACCCTTCAACTCACTAACCCCTTTCTCTATACATATTCGTAGATTTAGTGGTAAATATCAACCCTATGTCTTGTCCATATACGTCCAAATCGACATCTATATTAGTCCGAACTTGTTCAATGGTCTGTATCTGCATTTATTCTCTAAAACTCTAAACAAATATTATTTGGAATAGACAAATTAAATTCAATAACGTTTTCGTATATCTTTGAATTTTTTAAATTCAATGAGGTTTTTGAAATATCTTTGGGATAAACAATTAAATGACGTTTTTGAAATTTCTTCTTACTATAAAATTCAAAGCTATTTGGAAATTTCTTTGTACCGAAAATTTTAATGACGTTTTTGTCAATGTCTTCATGTCAAATATGTGCGCTAATTGCTAACAATTTATAAACTATTATCAGATCATCCCTAGCACAAATCTATTGAACATTTTAAAGTGATACCTTATTCCTATCCTTTAAGCTCTTGAGATTTAACCTTCAACCCTTACACACCCTTTTTGACCCTTTCTATATACTCGTGGATGTAGCCTGTTGAAAAATCAACCCTACGTCGTGTTTATATTAGTTTACTCCGACGACCTCGCCAATGACGTGTGACATTTTGCATTGCTACGTAAAAAGCTTTAACACATTTTACTCGAAAGTAGGTGAATTAAATTCAGTCACATTTTCGGAATTTATTGGTGCTATAATTTTGCATTGATTGCTAACAATTTATTGATTCTTGTCTGGTCACTCCGAAAATAACTGGAATGGAATTCTTGAAGTGGGAGGAGAATAATTTTAACAGGATTGCTTGCTACGCGATGAATACGTATTTCTAAAAATATATATGAAATATATACGGTGTATAAAACACACATACATGTATAATGCAAAAATGCTTTCATCAAAATTAATATACTTTAAAAGTTTTTTCGTTATTTGTTGGAGAAACCAGTAAATTAAATGAATTCTTTACATATTAAACACGATAAAAAAAGGCGTGTTCAATATACAATTTATTCAATTTCACATTATACTTGTACATTAACTTAAGTATCGTATATTTCCAGTATCATTTTCTTCCTTGAAGGGCGTAAATTCAACACCATAAAAAATTGCCACATTCAAAATGAAAATAGGATCCGGTGAAAAATACCATAAACCGTGGAAAAAAAATAGCTGTATATTCAAACATAATTACCAAGTAGTTAAAATTCTTTCGCTGGCGAGAATTTTCTTCAAATTTATAGAAATTTTTACTAAATTTAAGGAAATTTCTCTCTAATAGTTTCTATCTATACTATAGTACTAAAAGTGTCAATATTTGTAAAAAATCCACATCAATCTCCTTTAATACGTTGAATTTTTAAGAGCATACAATCATTAGGGCCTCTTGTTTTTAAATTCAATGACGAGTGAAATCGAGCATTCGTTCCCCACCACTAATTTTACGATTTTTCAAACCTACCGTTACGTGAAGTTTGCGTTCTCCTTCATGCTTCGGCGCCCGATGCGAACGGCAATCCAGTACGTCCAGACATTTTCGATTTGGGGTTCATACCCTTCACTGCCACAAAAACACGCACCAATTCATTATACTTTTTCCAGCCCACTTAAGGTGACTCTGAACTTTTTTTTTCTATCCTCACTCTGAATTTGTATTGCACAAAGTCGTGAAATCCTGACGCCTCTAAATAAACACTGCAGTTACACTGAACAACACTTCGATTGTAATAAAAATAAAAAAATAAAATAAAAAAAATTGGAGCAGAAAGAAAATTTCGGTAAAAGTGACGAAAAACCCACGAGAGTTTTGTTCGTTTTTTATTATCAAGCCACTGAAAGCCCAGTTCGATGATGGGTGCTATTTTAATCGAATCGTCAGACCGAATGTCAACCACGCATATTGCGAAACTCTATCGCCAGATTTTCATTCATTCGACTGGCAACCCAACGTTGATTGATTTTCATTGACTTCGACGAAGCTGGTCAATATTGTTTCATTTATACTACCTTCTTTCTTTTTTGCAATTTTTACTGCTACTTTATTGTTATTCCATTTATTGCGATGAACATTGATAATTTGTTTAATCACACATTCCTTCAGCCATCGTCTGCTTAAAATCTCATCATCATAATCATAGTAATAATTGAATCACAAAAATTCTTCAGAATTATTTTTACTGCAGTTTATTTTTCCGTAATTATTCTGGAAATAGTCTCCTGTATTTTTGGGGGTTTAATTTTTTCACTACCTGGGAAACACAAACTTTGAGTTTTGAGTTCTTAAAGATATCCGGAATAGCCTTAAGGGTAGGCTGGTGATTTTTTAAAAAGATATTGATGGAATTTTTTTTTACAGATTTGATGGCGAAAATCGAACGTGACGAAGAGATGATTTTGTACGACGTGGTTTTAGGTCGAAGGGATACACGCGCATCTCCAACGGCGGATGGCGCGATACTAGAGAATATCGTAGTTCACTTGCCCGCGCCACGATAGGATTTTACTCGAACGCCTGCGCATTTTCCTCGCCGGTATATTCGGGCTTTCCGCTTCACGCCACGAGAGAGAAACTTGCAAGCAACCCCTCCGCGTGGTTTTGCTTGAATATATGTATATTAACTGTACATACATACATATATATATATGTTTATGCTACAGTTTGACAGTCGGCAGGTCTTCGTTTCGCGAGTTCCCTGAGCGAATATTGCAGATGGAGGAATAAATGAGATGTCATTTTGCAGTGACGAAAGATGATTCGAGAGGGTTGAAAGTTGTCGGGGTTGGAGAGACGCCTACGCTTATGTCAACCGCCGAGGGATTCTATTTCACTGCTTCGATACTCAGTGACAGCTTCCTAATCAGCATGTCAAAGCAGAAAATATAAAACTGCTGATATATTTTTTTGTTTAAAAAGTATTTACAGAAATTATTTTTTTTTCTTCCAATTTTGGGTTATATTCAAATTTTTGCTTCTCTTGATCTCGAAAGATTCGGTTTCTTTTTTTTTTGCACTAAACTGCATAATTAGTAATTAATGATTTATTATGATCCGTTTTATTGGGTTATTGAATCAGGGATACATAATGTTATGGATAAACAAACGAAGATTTTTAAAATCGTTTCATTTGAAAGAATGGTCGCCTAATTTTTTTCTATTTTTAATTACAAAATGATTTCGGTAACAGGATTTATCTGCGGTCTCTCAGAATTGATAAAAAAAAAGGTACTTCGGATAAATTTTTGTTTTTTTAAATACCCCGAGTTCCAAAATAAATTTTAAAAAAAGCCTCTTAATTTCAAATAATGAATTTTCTTAAATTTCAGTTTTCAATATAATTATAAAATTTTGTTGCAGAAAAGAAAATACGCTGGTAGCTTGGAACGTTAATAATTTGTATAACTGCTATGTATTGTATTACAAAATTTATAAAAATAAATCGTGCACGAGACGTAATTTCTTTTTATCACCATATATAAATCTGTGAGAATCACTGCTTTATGCGTATAAAATTATACGACAATCTAATGAAAAATTCATTGACAGTAAAAAGTTGTTTTTTTTTGTGCGTCTGTCGCAGCACAAAAGTGCTATGTCATATTTAAAGTAGGCCGGAGGGTGAGAGTTCTGTGGCACCCCTCACAACGAATGCGCGAAGGGGGTGGATCTCCGCACGCGCTCGTCCGTCCACCCGCGGTTATATCATTAGTTCGTCGGTAGTTCGTCTATACTATAGAAACCGCAGGGTCGTTACGAATAGTCGCTCGTAAAATGAACTTTCGCTTTAATTCAACGTAACGTCCGACGATAGTTGCGGAGACCGCTCGGTTTCCTCTGCTTTATTTTCCACGATAGTTCTCATACGGTCATTCGCTTTCGTCCGTTGTGGGAAATATCCTGCTCTCGATGTAATTTTTTTCCCTATAATAATACTCGACTTTTTCAACAACACAACAATTAATGAACGAGTATTTTCAATTTATAAGATTAGATTATTATTATTTTTGATGGATTATTATTTCATTTTTATTAAACTCTAAGAGAAAAAAAAAGAAGGGTTTTCAGTCTTAATTTGTTTTATATACCCTGAGATCCAAAATGAAAAAAAAAACTTTATTTAAAATATCAGTTTTTTTCTAATTTTCATGTTTTAATATAGTTATGATATTTAGAAGTTAGTCTGTACTATGGAAATCGCAAGGTCGTTACGAATAGTCGCTTGAACTAAAAAATGAACTTTCGCTTTAATTCAACGTAACTTCCAGCGATAGTTGCGAAGGCCGCTCGGTTTCCGCTACGTTATTCTCCACGATAGTTCTCTTACGGTGATTCGCTTTCACCCACAGCGGCATAAAAACCCCAAGTAAAAAAATTATATATAGAGTATATAAAAAATATGTATAGTTTTGAACATAGAATTGGGCATATGAAGCATTCTCTGTCAATTCCTCCACTTTTTTTTCGACCCTCTCCGATTTGCCCTGTAATTGATTATATGAATGTACCACTAAAAGACACTCTATGTGAATTTTTTCAGATTTTTAAAAATAATTTTTTAGAAAATGGCTTTTTTTTATTCAAGTGCCAATATCTCAGCATTTTGAAGTTACTGAGAAAAAATGTCTGCACATAAAAGTTGTCGTTTATTGTTAGCTTTCGAGCGGAATATTCCAAATAATTATTACGTTCCTGTGAGTATGATTTTTTTCCGAAAAATGGAGGAATTATTGTTTAATTAAAAAAAGGATATTTTTTTTTACTGAAAAAATTACAGAGTATTGGTACATGACTGTTGATATCACAAAAAAATCGCCAGAGTGGCACCGATCGATCTTCTGGTATTAAAAAATGCATTTGAGTGAAAGTTCCGAAAAACGGGGGTATTATTATTTTTTTGATAAAAAAATGGTTACTTTTTTTTGGCTAATAAAATTACAGAGTATTCTTGCATGACTGTAGATATTGCAAAAAAATCATCAGAGTGGTACGGATCGAGCTTCCGATATAAAAAAAAAATAATTCCCCCGTTTTTCGAAACTTCCACACGAATAATTTCTTTTAATACCGTAAGCTCGATCCGTACCACTCTGATGATTTTTTTGCAATATCTACAGTCATGCAAGAATACTCTGTAATTTTATTAGCCAAAAAAAGTAACCTTTTTTTTTATCAAAAAAATTATAATGCCCCCGTTTTTCGGAAATTTCACACAAATGCATTTTTTAATACCAGAAGATCGATCGGTGCCACTCTGGCGATTTTTTTGTGATATCAACAGTCATGTAGCAATATACTGTAATTTTTTCAGTAAAAAAAAATATCCTTTTTTTAATTACACAATAATTCCTCCATTTTTCGGAAAAAAATCATACTCACAGGAACGTGACAATTATTTGGAATATTCCGCTCGAAAGCTAACAATAAACGACAACTTTTATGTGCTGACATTTTTTTTCAGTAACTTCAAAATTCTGAGATATTTGCACTTGAATAAAAAAAGCCATTTTCTAAAAAATTATTTTTAAAAATCTGAAAAAATTCACATGGAGTGTCTTTTTGTGGTATATTCATATAACCAATTACAGGGCAAATCGGAGAGGGTCGAAAAAAAAGTGGCTGAATTGACAGAGAATGCTTCATATATAGTTTGCATAAACTCTATATATAATCTATATACAAATTATACATAAACCCAACTTCGCAGATGATGCTATATTATAAATTCCATATAGATTGTATATAGAGTTTATACAGACTATGTATGCCCAATTCCGTATGTCAGACTATATATAATTCTTTTACTTGAGCCGGTTCCGATGTATGGATAAAAAAAAATGTCCTAAATCATACTCCACTTTTTCAACAACATAACATTTTATGAAAAAGTATTTTGAATTTACGCGTACAGGTTGTTATCATTATTGACGAATGATTATTAAACTTCGAGAAAAAAAATGAGAGATTTAATTCGACTTCGATATTTTAAAAAATATTGGATATGTTTAAAACAAATATTTCTCTTATCGCAATTTTCCTTTTACTTCTCCGACTTTTTCCAATAACACGGCAGTGATTTTATGAAACTAATACTTCGAGTTTTTTACGTACAGATTATTATCATTCTTGATGCTGTATTATTAATGGATTTTTGTAAAAAAAGGATATTAAAAAAAAAACGAACGTGGTTAAGCACCGGTCCAGTAAAATCCCATCAGATCAACGCTTTCGGCTTTTTAAAACTGAAATCGCGTTGGATTCGCTCGTCAATATATTTTTTTTCTGTGCGAGAGATTTTTACCACGTTAAATGCCTCTACAAATAATTTTGAAAAAAAACATGCTTCCGGCGATCTATAGAACTCTGGTGCTGAGCTCTCAATAATTCCTTCAATAAATCACTACACCGACTAACTTTTAACAGCAAAACAATATTTTATTTCTTTTTAAGAGTTTTCAACATTTAATACGGATAAATGTACTCAACTTCATAGAAAATATATATGTAGTTTATGTATCAGAATTTTATTTTTGTGTTTTACATTTTCAGTTTTTTTTTTATTGGAGGTTAACCAATATACGACAAGAAAATTATAGAATTAACCGTTTTCCAAACGAAATCAAATATGTAAAAAAAATGGAATTGCAAAACTTGTAATAAATGATATTCGTAATCTTTTAATTTTTATTTCATAAAAAACTTCCGGGCACCATTCATTTTTAGTAAAAACAACAAAAGTCCTCCGGTAGATTTTTTCTTAACAAAAAGTTTCTGGAGACAAATTCTTTCTCTTCAAATTACAAGAATTGTTATTAAATATATCGTGCAGTGTTGAAGTGAGGAGGACAAGATTATAACAACGTAAATTTGATATCTTACAGCTATAATGTACTAAGCACGTAAAGGTAATAGACATAAAATCGTGTAGCTCGTAATAATATAATATAGTGGATGCGGCTCATTGGTGTACATCTTCGCTTATTTATCGAATTACAGAGAGGAAGGCGAGAGGAGCGGCGCACGCGGAACGGGAAACTAATTGGCAATGAATGTCACTCCGTCGGGTAGAAGGGCGCGATTTGCTCCAAGTTGTGTGCACCGAAGAGCAGCAGTAGCAACGTTCACGGACCAAACTCTCCGGCTGCTTGCTCATTAACGCGCCCGAAGTCCAACTCCGTGCGCGCCTTCTTTAATTACAGGTGAAGATTACTATCGAGTCGAAATAAACAGTCTCGATGGGCGATACGGCGAGCTCTATGCGTCCGCAGTTTCTTCTGTTTCTGCTTTTCTTCTTCTTCTTCTTCGCTCTTACACACTTTCCGCTACAAGCAGCAATGCAAAGACGTTTCCGAGTTTAGAGGCAGGACGGAGCATGAAATAACAATGAAATTAAGTAGCGATCGAGAGCGACGGTATACGCCGTACGCTGGTGAAAGAAGAAAGAGAGAGAGAGGCATCAAGAGCGTTTTCACTGCGGTCGCAAATGGTTAAATCGCTTTTGTTGCCCTATTCTTGGAACCTTGACGATCGAACGTTTACACTCAGGCATGTTGTTCGTGCAAAGAACGGGCACCTTGAAATGAATATTTATAGGGCAATTTTTTGCGCCATTATTGGAGACAATATGTGCACAGAAAGAAATGAATTGGTTGCCATAACCAAAAAAAAAGTAAAACTTTGCAAATTGCTTCCTCATTACTGTTGGATTTTTACAAATCTCCCTCTATGAGGAAGTATGTTCATCTATTTTGGCTTCCTCATAGAGGAAACTTTGTAACAATCCAACAATAATGAGGAAGCAATTTAGAAAGTTCTACTTTGCAGCCTTGTTTAAAAAAATTTAAATAGCATTTGTTTTGAACCCCTTGACAGATTCTTGCCAGATTCGAACTGATGTTTAGTTTACTCACACTCTACTTGTGGACCAAATTTGAGCCCGACATCTTAAAAATTGCGAAATTTAGAGCACGAACGAAAAATGTTTTAAAAAATTTCAAAATGCTATAAATTTAGAACCTCTTGACGGATTCAGTCCAAATTCAATCTCATACCTTGTTTAACTACAGTCTACTTGTGGACCAAATTTGAGCCCGATATCTTAAAAATTGCGGAAGTTAGAGCACGAATAAAAAATTCCAAATGCCATAAATTTTAAACCCCTTAACGGATTGACGCCAAATTCACTCCCAAACTTTATTTAATAACAGTCCACTTGTGGTCCTAATTTGAGCCCAATATCTTAAAGATTGCGAAAGTTAGAGCACAAACAAAAAATTTCAAAACATTTAAAAATGTCATAAATTGTGAACCCCTTACCGGATTGACACCAAATTTAATCCCAAACATTATTTGATAACAGTCCACTTCTGGTCCAAATTTCATCCGGATATCATAAAAACTGTGGGAGTTAGAGCCCGAGCTGACATTCTCCAAAAAATTCAAAATGCCATAAATTTTGAACACCTTGACGGATTAACTCCACATTCAATCCCATACCTTGTTTAACGAGAGTTTACTCGTGGTTCAAATTTGAGCCCGATATCTTAAAAATTGCGACGGCTATCGTGCTAACAAAAAATTGTGCACATACGCGACTCACACACACATACAGATATTTTTTCTCAACCACTTTTCTTAACGTTTTAGACCATTCTAAGTGTCGTAGCATGAAAATCTCAAATAAAAAATATTTCACGAAAACAAAGCTTCCTCTATGAGGAAGCAAAATGAACTGACACAACCAATCGATTATTCCATTTCCCGTACAACTCAAATGGTAATGTTAACGATTCGAATGGTAATACCAACAATTCGAATGGCATTCCCGTTAATTCGAATCGTAGTACTAACGATTTGAATCTACTTTTCGTGTGAATAGTTGAAGTACTATTCGATATGGTTGGAGAAACTAATTTTTTTAATCTTGTGTACAGCAAATTGGAAACGTAGTTGTCATAACCAAACATTTCTTTCCGTGTCCGGAAATAAAATTACACAATTTCGAAAATACTTTTTTTTCTAAGACTATTTATATATATATATATTTTACGATTTTTGTATATTTTTGGAGTTACTGCGAGAGCGACCGTGTAAATCATAAGAGGGAGAGATAGACATCAGGGATATTTTCAATGCAGTCGCAAATGGTTTAATCGCTTGACGACCTAACATTTTCACCTGGAAAATTTCTTCGTATTATTAAATATTTATAAGGTGATTTTTGGGACCATTATTGGAGACAATATGTGCAGGAATAAAATGATACAAATAGAGAAAATATTTGTTCTCAGAGGATATTTTTTTAGACGTCTTCTACATATTTTTCATTTACAGCAGTTCTAGTATTTAAGTATATTTTCATACTTAAGTATATTTGATGGAAAAATTAAAGAGCGATTAATTTGATGTTAACAGAAATTTTACTATTTTTTTTTTTTCGTTTTTGACTATGTGTTTCTGTGTGTTTTTAAGGTACTTACATTTTCAGGTTGAAGGGCTGTGTTCTTTCGATTTTAAGTTCTGTCTTTACTGCTTGTAAGTTTAAATAAGCATGTTTCATTTATTGCACCGGCAAAGAAAATATTATTAAAGGTAACATGAAATTGATTTTTTTTTTCAAGTGTTGTAATCATGTAAAATAATACCTAGGGCCAAATATCGGAAATTGTAGAAGTTCCAATTTGATAAAATAGAAAATATTTTTTACAATTTTTTGTATTCAGTTCTTCATTTTCTTACATTATCAGAACAAAGTTACAAACACTAAATTGCATTGTACATTTTTTTTTAATTTCACGGTTAAAAAACATGGTTTTTGTCCCGAAATCGAACTCCCATAAAGATAAAAAATTGTACACTCATATAATTTCTGACTACCCTAAAACGTTTGAATTAATTCCAAAAAAATATTCCACATTCTTAATTACCTTTACATTATAATTAGAAAATATTTACAAGATTTTCCGTCTATGAAGCCACATAATATTTACCAAAAAGAAAAAACATTATGCAATTAGAACTACACGAAAATCCATACAAATTCACGACCACAGCACATCATCAGGAAGCCATTCTTGGATATCCAAAATATTATCAGTAAGTCGTTCACCGTATTCCTTGATATTTTTAAACAGCGAACATACGAATGGAATTCTTTCGGGTCCTCTAAGTATCCCATCAAGTAATTCCGGCGATTGTGTAAAGTACTTGTCAGCGGATTCTTGATCCATCAACATAATTTGTTGATTGATTGTCGTGTAGATAATGGCAAGAGGTCTATAAGTATCACACGATTCCCTGAACTCCTTCCAACTGACACACTCCTCAACATCAACGCCAAGGTTCTTCAACTCCTCCGTCAGAAAATCATGATACATTTTCGCAAATGTTTCAAAATGTTCCTGTCTTGTTTTGCGTGTTGTGTTGAGATGCAGGCCGAACATAAAATCAGCAGCCGGTGGCAAGTACGATAAAAACTGAAAGTCCAGAAGATAACAACTTTGAAGGCGTCCTTGACCATCGTATTTCAGCATAAAATTGTTCGCCCACACATCCCGATGACATGTCACGTTTTTGTACTTGTTTGAAGAGTTCAAAAGGTTCGGCATCTCATTGGCCCAAGTGGTAATTTTATTTTTTATCTTTTGCTTGCTAGATTCGTCAAGACTTTCGACAAGATCAACCAGACTACAGGCGCCTTGAATTCCCGGAGACATGATGTTTCCTCCGGCTTCGTCATCACGAGGAAAAAGGGATTCCTCTAACAAGTCTCTATATAAATCCATAATGGTCTTGCCCAGTTCTTGTTGTAATTTTTTGTCCAACGAAAAAGACTTTGAATGTAATTTTGCCATAGCACGCAACAAAACGTCACACTCTTCGAATCCAAAAGGTATGTATTTGTCGGCCATTGCATAACCTTCATCAGTCGCATCTTCCAAAACTAGAATGGTGTCCTTTTTGCCTAGAAAACTGTCGGGTTTCCAGTTCATTCCATTTCCAGCTCCCATCAACGGCAAAAGATCCTCATAGGCTGTTATTTCCTTGTTCATCACGTCGCTGCGAAATGCAAAGTCCCATTGAGGGCTGTTGGTTGGAGGTTTTGTCTTCGCAAAGAAGACATACTTTTCCGATTCCTTGTTTTTGAAAGTACAAGTCACTCTGAGTTTGAAGTACTGACCCATGAAACCATTTGTTCCAGGAATTGGATCAAGGATCCAATGTTTGATGCGAAAATCTTTAGTGCCTAATTTTCGCTCCATAATCTTTGCGATGTCTTCGTTCGTGAGAACATCTTTACCTTTTGACAAGATTCTTGAACTTGAGGACAATAGAATCGTCGTCGTTGCTGACGGAATTGGCGACAGCGGAGAAGAATCTGCTGATATCATCTCGATGATGTTACTATTCAGTCAGTACTAACGTTCCTGAGAGAATTGTCAAAGATTTTATACCTTTGCATCATACTGATATTTATCATGAATAGCTATCAGTCAATGCACGCGCTTAATGTATTAATACCTGCAGTTTTATTCGACAATTTAAGAGTGAACAGCACTTTTTGGTGAGTTTAATTTATTTCAAGGCAAATATGTCTCGCTGAGGTGGCTGCGACAAATGTTTGATGAAATACTGCATCTTTGCACGTTTTACTTCAATGTCTACCTCACGTGTCTTCGCAAGAGGAGATAAGGCACGTCTTTCGATTTCAATGTATATTTTCTTTGATGACGTTTCTATGGAAAACTACGACAGGAATGTGAAACATTGGTCTGGAAAGAAAAAAAAACATGATTATTTTGCTTTTTGCAAAATCGTTATTGGATTAAATAAACAAAAAAATGGTGGAATCATTCTTGTGAAATTAATAATGAACGCTAAATCAATCGGGGTCTAGATTTTAGCGCTTGAATAAATGTTAAAGTATTTCTATGGATAAGACAGTCAATCAACGCGTTAGTGTGAGAGAGCGCGATAACGATTTGAAATTTGGATAAAAGTATGGCAAAAAATCCCGTCCCCGACACAATTTTTTTGGCTTTTTTCATTACATCATTTATTCTTTCGAAGCGATTGAAACCTATTTCATGAACAACTTTGTCATTGAATATTTGAACATTATTGGCAAACATTTTATAAAAATTTCAGAACGACGGCATTTAAAGTGCCTCGTTCAATGGAACACACGGAAAAAAAGATTAGTTGCCATAACCAAGAAATGGGTTGACACAACCAATTGATTATTCCATTTCGCTTATAACTCAAATGGTAATACCGACGATTCGAATGGTATTCCCAACTATTCGAGTGGTAGTCCCAACGATTGGATTAGTTAACCTAACTAATCTCGCAAGAACTAATCGTGAATAGTTGAGGTTACTATTCGATATGGTTGAGGCAACTAATTTTTTAGACATTGTGTACAGCAAATCGAAAACGTAGTTGCCACAACCAATCATTTCTTTCCGTGCACCTTAAAAAGTTCTAAACTCTTTTCTTGACGCTTTTTTAATCGGTCATTTTAAATGCAAAATGCGACGGCACCATTAAATTTTTTAAAGCCCCATTACTTTAAGAAATAAAGCTTAAAGTACAATTCGTTTTGCAGTAATGATTTCGCAATAATAATCTGCAGTTTTTATAAAATTATATGTCAACTTTTATGCACCTGAAAAGAAATCTCATTTTCAATCAAGCCTTGGGAAAAAATGCGGAAAAAATGGAAGAGTACAACCCTCCATTATTTTCGAAATGCATTAACTATTTTTCTCCATTTTTTCAAGAAGATTACCATGAATTTGAACTGAAAATTAATATTTTTCGGAGCTGTTCAAAAGTTTAGACATCATATTATAACCGCCATATGTTAATTTTATGGAAACGTAATCATAAAGTCAATTATGTTATCGACTATATTTCGAGAAGAATTAGAGATTTACAACTCTGATTATGGTTTAGGAAGATAAGGAAGAGTGAAATTATTTTGTTCCTTTACGAGTTTGCTCCGCACCTTTTGCCCCGCACCATTTACTTAAAAAAAATCTTTTAATTAAATTCATAAAATAAAAAAAAACGAGCTATATACGTGCATTTTATACAAAAAATAAAAATTGTGCTTGTTGATACTTTTTTATGCTAAGAATAACATTGGTTGTAAATGTAGCCGTCAATTTTTTAAATTGCTTTTTCTCGTCTTTAATATAGTATTGAAGTTTTATCTCATCGAAAAATTTCTACTGATTTGGATGGAAGAATAGAATATGGAAGAAGTTTTATGATAAAATAAAATTTTGGAAATACAATAATAAATGGAAAACTTACTCATTGCGGGTAATTTCATAGAAAATTTTCATTCACTGGTACAATGAATGGCAAATTCGTGTTCACCGAATCAAAATACATCGATCTAGCATATTTAAAAAAAACAATTTTTTTACATTTTGGCAAAAAATTGATAAATTTACTACAATGCTCATTTTTTCGACAATTTTTTGTCGACAACTCAAAAATTTCGGAGAAAAACCACAAAAAATCTCTTTTCCCAGGTTTATCCGATGGATTTTTGTCCTTTCCGTTTCTCAACTGTAAAAAAAAATTATAAAATTTCCAAATACTTGCTTTACATTTTTAAATATATTTTCCATATATTTCGACCAGAATTTGTAATTTGTCATCTATAAAAAAAATTATCAAATTTCGAATTTATTTTTGCGTGTCTGTGTCCATAAAAATCTTGCCTGTTGGCGTGTGAACCGATGATTCGAGAGTTAAGCACTGATAGTGATTGAGAATTTTAACGTGTTTCTCTAACTGCAAATCGTTTTGGTTCGAAAGCGAGGGGATCCCACGATGAAAAGTTTTAACTACCGAGGGAGAAGGTTGTGGCGAGAAAAGAGAGGTTGGGTTAGGAGGGGGGGAGGTTTGGTAGCACGATGGGAACCACATCTACGTAATAGACTCTCATTTATAATACAAAGCGTCCGGAAGGGGTTGGGGGGTATCCTACCGAATTTAAATTGCAAAAGGGAGGAATAAAGAGTGCGAGTGAGAGCAAAAAAGAGAGAGAGAAAGAAAGCAAATGGAACGCGACTGCCACTTTAAAAGGTCGATGCGAGTCGAATGCCGAATACCGGAATTGCCGTCATTCTCGAACAGCCATCAGCAGTAGTAGCGACGGAACCAGAAGCAGAGTCTAAATACTGCGTTTACCTGCTGGAATATTTAACGCTCCCGTGACTTCTTTCGCCCTATGGAAATTCCGATGTTTTGCACTTGTCGAGCGTAACACTAAGGCGAAGTAATAATTATTCCCGTGATATATTGGTTCTACGCAGTCATGCTTTATGCCAGAAAATAAAAAATTTCATAATTTATTTTTATAGGCGAAAAAAAGAAATCAATTCTTCATTTGTATCAGCGAGTTTGTTACAAGTTGCTGGAATATTCAGAGCTCCTCTAGGCTTCCCTGGTTTCATGGAAATTTTTGTTTTGCACTTGCGGAACGAAGTGTTAAAGAGAAATAATTGACCGCGTGGAAAATTGGTTTTTAAATAAAGTTTATGCAAAGCGGAGCTGCAATCACGACATTACTCTCGAACTCATGGTTTGTTAATTATTTCATAAATAATTCAGTTTTTTAAATAGATTTACTACTTTGATAAGGACTGGTGTATATTTTTTTATTAAAATATAAATTTTTTTTTTTTTTTTCATAATTAACAAACAAAGATGCCACGAAAATGCTTCGGACATTATTTTTCAGTTTATAATGATTTTGCATGATTCTTGACGAAACATTTTATATGATAAGATTTTCGTAAAAGAATCAGTATCCTATTATTTATGGAATAAATAAACAAATTAAATTATATATGGGGTAAAACACGTCAAGGCGGCCATACGAATTTTTCATTTCAATAAAAAGTTTTCAAATTTCTTGAGGATGTTGGTCTGGCTGAAAACAAGAATTGCAAATTTTTTCAGATTTTTTAATTGCATAATTCAGCCGTTACAAATAACTGAAAATAATAATGGTTAATTTTTTAACGCCGAAACTACTGCTCTCGCAAAAAAATCATGTTAAAAAAAATATAAGGTATCTAAGGTTCTTTTCACCAATTTTTTTTGCAAATTTTCCTACTCCGTTTTATGCTATTTTTCAATTAAATAATATTTCAATATTTTTTTTCTCCGAAACTGCGTTCTCGATTCAGATGAGATTTTTACATTTTGTTCCTTAATATGTTAAGAATCTGAAAAGAAATTGGGGAGATGGGCGGCGACTTCGTTCCACAGTTACACCTCTTCGAATGATCGAACATAACGGTAATCTAATGTGTAATTGCTCTCTACGTTCAACAGGGTTGAGACTGTCAATAGAAAAAATCTAAAGCCCGCATCACTTGTTTATTTTTTTGTTATTTTTAATTAAATTTTTTTTTTTTAATTAGGTAATTGGCAAATTCCATCGTGCCTGTCGTCCACACTTTGTGTTCACAATGCAGAACGATGGTCGTGTAACATTGAGCACGTGAATATTGAACTCAAGAGACATTCATTCACCACGTTTTGCCAATTTTCGATTGATCAGAAAAGAGCACGATGATGAATTACGTGTCATCAGGAAAAAAGTTTCAATTCCATCAGTCGATAAAATAAATGTATTAAAAAACCCAAAAATTGAAGAGGGAAAAATATCCGATGCAAAAAATGCAGTGCGGGCTTTAGAATTATTATGTAGACAGTCTGTTGAATGTACAGAGCAATTACACATTAGATTGGCCTGGTATTCGATCGTTTGAAGAGCTGTAACAGTGGAATGAAATCGCCGCCCATCTCGCATTTTTTTTTAGATTCTACACATTTTAAGGAACAAAATGTAAAAATTTCAGTCGAATCGGAAATGCAGTTTTGGAGGAAAAAAATATTATAATTTTATTGCATTGAAAAATAGCATAAAACAAAGTAGGAAGATTTTGAAAAAATGTATTGAAAGGAACGTAAAATACCTTAAATTTTTTGTTCACGTGTTTTTTTTGCGAGAGCTGTAGTTTTGGCGGTAAAAAATTAACGATTATTATTTTCAGTTTTTTGTAACGGCTGAAATATGCGATGAAAAAATTTGGAAACAATTTGTAACTTTTGTTTTCAGCCAGACCAACATCCTCAACAAATTTAAAAACTTTTATGGAAATGAAAAATTCGTGTGGTCGACTTGACGTGTTTTACCCCATATATAATGCACAAGAATGTGTATAAATTGAATGTAGATGGCATAATCTTTGTTACGTCAAATAGATTTCAGAATTCATGTAAAATATCTGCAGAGCGTTTTTAGCAGATATTTTGCGAGAGTGGAATATTATAGAATCTTTGTAATCTATTTTGTGCATATACTTTATTTTCATAGATAGCCTCACGCTTTTTGTCAATAAATGACGAAACGCAGCCGCAGATTGTACTTTTGATTGACACGCTCGTCAAATTAAACAGTGCGCATTTTTTCTCCACATTTCGTCATACAATTTATTCGTATCCATAACAAAAAACAAAAAAATTACGAGCATCATAATACTTAGAAGCATTGGACAAATTGTATCCTGAAAAACAATATAAAAAATATTTTCTCCTATAATTTGCAAAGCAGATAAAATATACAATTAATTTTTAATACTACCCGATAAATTACGTATTTAAAAATATATTTAAATATTTTACAACCATACGTTTTTTTTTTACAGCTTCACGTAAATTGCCCTTTTGATTGACGCGCTGGCCAAAGTAATTCGTGCGAATTCCACGTCTGCACATCTCGTCGTATCATTCATTCTTATCTGTGAAAAATAAATAAATAAAATCTATGCACTACACGTGTATCAGAGAGTTCGTTATAGTGCGATAAGACAAGCGAGTTCAAGACGTTCTGTCCCGTCTTGCCAGTAGCTCGCTTTCTATATACGAACGGATAAATATGCATAATACTTCGGCAGTGGGAAAGGCGTAAAACCCTTAGGGTGCTATAAAACAATCGACGAGAGTAGTAACTTTACGGCCCTATAGCCGTCCAACGAACTTACAGTATAACGCTCAGAGCTGCTCGCACATACGTCTATATATGGGGTATTCCGGGCCAACTCAGTGAGCGTTTAACCCTGACCCCTTTTAATTAGCTCCATAATTTTTTATACTATTCTATATACTCGATAAAACACTTTTAATTTCAAATTTTTTTTTTTACTAAAACTTTATTTTTTGTGAATTTTTTTAATAAAAATTATGCGCCCCCATTAAAAAATTTGAAATTATTTAAACCTGCATTGAATATAATTTTTTTTAGCCATGATCCAGAGTGGACAAACATTTGCGCCGATTTTTTAAGCCTTTTTTTCGAAAAGAAAAAGCCGTTAAAAGCGGAAAGAAATAAAACAAGATGGTAGTTCATGGTCGACTGTTGCGTAAACATTTTACGGTTGAATAAGACAAAATGATCATAATTCCAACCGTGAGTTGGGTACTTCGATATTTGGCTTTTGGTTATTTTTTTAGAACCGGCCATAAATAAACCAATAGTCTCACGTAATCACCAATGATTGGTATTAAAAAATCAACCAAAAGCCAACCATTGCTGTACTCGGCTCAGGGTTGGCATTATGATTATTTTGTCTTATTCAACCGTAAGCCAACGTTTCATCATGGCCAAGAATAGTCGCTTGATGGTTGGATTTGAAAAATTTATAAATCGAGAGTTAAAAATGCACTGAGAAAAAGGACCATGGTATTTTCAACAATAATACCATAGTCAAAAATTTATAATATGTGGGACCATATTTTATAGTTGAATCAAACCGAACTATTGTCGTGAAGTTAAGGAAACTATGCAGTTTGGATAGTGCATCTAAATATGCGCCATGCGCTTAAGATAAATAATAATACGATCAGGAGGGGAAACAAAGGACGATATGGAATGGAAACAAAATACAATCGTAAGGTAAAACAAAAGACAATCGGGAGGAGAAACAAAGGACGATCTGGAGGAACTATCCTACATGACGGTGGCGGCGGCGACGAGATCTTTTTATTATAAATGGAGAGATACATTTATATATTGGTATAGGGCATTGCATGTCAAATGCCCCTATGTATGGTTTACGTGGCCCGAATTTTTCTGTCCCCCAAGGCCCCCGGAAGCCTGAATTTTTCCCCCCCAAGGCCCGATTTTTCTAAGTACTTTATGAGACCAATAAGAAAAACGCCAATGCAGTTTCAAAAATGTTTCCAAATACTTAACCGAACTTCCACCGAAGTTCAATCACTCAAAAAATTACCCCACAACATTTATTTTCTAGCTTTCGTTATACCAAGAGAAACGATTTCATTGACACCAATAAAATGGGTGGATTGATTTTTTTTTCATTCATTTCAACGAAATATTTCTTTGATTTCAATGAAATAGTGCATTTGAATTTCAAAGAGAACATTTAATTGTCTGTAAATAAAGATTTACTTAGTGAGCATGTAATAAAGAAACAGTTTCATTGTTTTAAAGGGACGTTTTCATTGGTTCAAAGAAACATTGTCATTGATCTCTCTCTCGCACCTAACCTCACTTTTTGATTTTCCGGTTCTCCTGAACGAACAGCTTCGAGTTTCGAGAAGCCAGAAGCTTAGCCTATTTCTGCCGCACTCCCTTACATACTCACAGAATTTGAGCTTTATCTGCCGCGTACTTCAGGAAAAAATAGGTTTTGAAATTTTGAGCTGGTAAGAAGAATGTTTCATTGAATCAGAGACCATATCTTTGAAATCAATGAAAAAGGTTCATATCTCAACAAATATATTAAGTTCACCATTTAAACGCAAATTAAGATCTAATTTTCAATCATTCAGAAATGTTCTATCTTAGTAACAAGCCGTAAAATTATAAAACACGAAAATGTACGGTTTATTGTGGCCTATAAGAAAAAATTTATTTTTTAGATGACATATTTAATAAATTTTGAGCACCGAAATAAATGTTTATATTCCGTCTACATTTTTTTTTTCGACTTAGTGTATTTCTAGGATTTATTCAACATGACTAATAGGGTGGTCCATTTAGACAAAATATTTTTTTTAACGAGGCACCCCTCACAACTGTTCTCTATTATGAAAAATAAATCCTTGTAAATCATTGATGAGATAAAAAAATATGTAGCGGTCGCGACGAAATTTTAAAATTTTCTTCTTTTAATAATTTTTTTCAGTGAAAGTTCTCATGTATATGTTTAGAGATTCTGAATATCACAGCGACAGTCCGTTATTGTTTTATGGTAGTTTTGGAGTACGAAATAATTGCAACTGCTAAAAATATGTGCTGCGAAAGTGAAAAATAGAGGGTAAGCAAATATTTTTAAAAATTCAAAATGCCATCAAATTTCAACCCCTAAGCGAATTAATGCCAAATTAAATCCCAAACTTTGTCTCATAATATTCTACCTGTAAGCCAAATTGCAATTAGATATCTAAAGAATTATGGACCTTTGAATAAATATAAACTTTAAAAAAAATTATAAAATTATAATCATCAAATTATAAAATTATCTCAGTGAATCTCTATCTGTGTAATATGATGTATTTAACCCAGAAAAACTGTTATATAAAAACTAAAAAATTCTCGTAAAAAGAGCGACTGATAATTCTAAACATTTGATCGTTCCGGACCATTATTGTTGTTATAGAGTGTCTCGTAATATACTTAATTGTTTCCGGCATCTCCAGGATGTAAATTGTTTATCCTGTGACCAAATGTTTATCATTATCATTCACTTTTTTTACGAGAATTTTTTAGTTTTTATATACACAGCTTTTCTGTAATAAATATGTCACATCACTCCAGTAGCGGTGTTTGTAATTTTTTTTTTAAGTTTGTTTTCGTTCCGACTTCCACAATTATGCAGATATCTAGCTAAAATTTGGTACACAAGTAGACTATTATCAGACAGGATTTGGAATTTAATTCGGCGTTAATCCGCTTAGAGATAAAAATTTTATGACATTTTGAATTTTTTTTAAATATCTGCTCATCCTCTAATTTTGTCTTTCACAGCACACATTTTTCGAAGTTGCAATTATTTCCTACTATAAAGCTACCATAAAATAATAACGTACTGTCGGAGTGATATCCAGTGTCTCTACACTCATGTAATGCAAAAAATGTAAAGATAGACAGGAGAATTTTCACTAAAAATATGTTTAAAACAAGAAAATTTGAAAATTCCGTCGCGGCCTCTACATCTTTTTTTATCACATCGATGATTTACGAGGAATTATTTTTCGTAATAGAGAACAGTTTTAAGAGGTGCCTCGTAAGAAAAAAAATATCGTGTAAAAATGGACCACCCTAATGACTATTTAAAATTGGCAGAATTTTTTGTTTTATTTGCGTGGCTGATTTGACGTAGAATCTCCCATATCCGTAGGTACTAGAGGTTCATCCAGTAGGGGGGCCAAGTTCTTGGAAGAAATTTATTAATGAGCCGGCACGCTCACCGCACACTGGTACTTTTACCGCAGTGTGCTGTTATTCTTGTAGCTAGCCCGGCTATCACTATTTATTCGACACTGGTGGCTCGTAAAAAAAAATGTCGATCCAATCTATAGTGATAATAATGGATCAGGTAGCTAACCTTACGGAGATTTGCAATGAAAACGTATGGCTCTCGGACTATTTTTCTCTACTTGTGTGTAATGGAAACTTATTTCGCTATTCAGAGTTTGATTTAATTAAAATAGAATTTGTATCCATGGAAATATTGCATTTTATTTAAAAAGATGATAATGATTATTTTCAAAAAAATTTATATATATTAAAATACTGTGAAAAAAGGCATCTATATAAAATGAATAAATACATTGGTGTATAAATATTATTTGATTATTTAAAATAGAAATAAGTATATTTGTGTGGAATATTTTCTTGTCAAAAGTACCAAACACTTTTCAATGAAAGCCCAAGAGAGTTTTATAAAAAAACTTTGCAAATTGCTTCCTCATTATTTTTCGCTATTTACAAAGCTTCCTCTATGAGGAGCAAAATCAATTGTATTTCTCTCGGTCCAGAAATCGCTTATATTTTAATGGTGAATTTGTCTAAACTGCAGTGAAACGTAGATAATTCTTTGTGTAAATTAGTATACATCGGAACTCCATGAGTTACAAGCAGAGGGTAGAAAGCAAATTGCAACGGTTCAAAAACAAACTTTACACGGACCGCGTATCGCTGTATCCATTTTCCTGGTTATAACGATGCACCCTTGTGCAATTCGATACAAAGTGAACAGTGGAAAATGTACACGGTCGCTTGTTTGGATTTGCTAATAATAGAGCATCGTGTGCATATGTGTGTGGATGTAACCGATGGTTATTCCGCATGACCTGGGCCATTTTTTGGGCGACCGAAAATAGAAAAATTACTTTCAGAGCGATAAAAAAAGTTACTTTATTAAAATTGTCCTCTCCAAAACAATTTTTTTTTAGTTTATCAGAATAAAATACATTTTCTGTACTGGAATATGCGACTTGGGAACGATAGTGAAGGACAAAATTCGATATCTTAAAGAAAAAAAAATTTAGAATGGATTTTGTGAGCGGAAGTCGGATTTGTGAATTCTGGGATCGGAAATGGAAAAAAGTCATATTTTTAGAACATAGTAAAGAGGGTTGGTAAAATGTACAATATATATCGGGCATTCCACCGGTTATCGACAGGCTTGCTACCCTCATATATATATATATTTTTTTCTTTTGAGATGTTGTAGAGAAATATAAAAGAACACTCTAGAAATATTTTCAGATTAAAAAAAAAAATTTGTGTTTTTTTAAAGTATCTAAAATTTGATTTTTTCAAAAAGTACATCTCTACACGAGCATTTGTACACCGAATTTTACTACACGCAAAAAATTTGCATGACGAAAGTTGTACACGCTGCGCGCTCTACACACAAAAGTCCGATGCCGCTAGAGTTCGACACCGCAAAGTTCTACACGGTGCATCTCTACACCGTCATTGTTCGACACAGCCTCATCTCTACACATGCTCATCGCTACACGCGCCAAATTTGAACAGTTTCGGTCGGTAACACGCCACATTTGAAGAGTTTCGATCGGTAACGCGCATTTGAACAGTTTCGGTCGGTAACTATGCCCCATATCGGTTCCCCATATATTTAAAAAAAATATATATCGGGCATTTCAAGCCAAATCTATAAACATTTATATTTTTCATATAAATGTTCATATTTTTGATTGGACTTATCCATATTTCACTGGCTTGTACCACCCCAAAAACAATAAAAAATAAGTTTTTTTTTCTATACAAATATTAAAAATAAAAGAAAACCCCATGACAAAAAAATTTGATAAAATCTAAGAAGTGTCAATTTTTTTTTTGGACCCTAATAACAAAAAAATCAAAGTTGTGCCCTTAGACGTCTTCTTTTTTTCGTCGATTTCAAGGCCAGAAGTTCAAAAAAACGTTAGTATATAATTTTGTAAGTGGGTATATTCTCGGTAAATTATAAATAAATTTTTTCCCATTTTAATTCATACTATATGAAACTATATGCTCAATTAAAAAAATAAAATAGTGTTTTTTTTCGTTACAAAAATATTATTAATAATGAAATTAGTCACTTGGTAGAAAAAATGAAAAAAATACTATTTTCTTTTCTAAATTAAACATATAATTTCAGAATGCGTCAAAATGTGGAAGAGAAAATTATTCTATAATTTACCGAGAATAAAACCTATAAAACTATATATTAACGCCTATTTTACTTTTACCATTGAAATCGTTGACAAAAATGGAACATCGAACAACTTTGATTTTTTGTTATCAAGATCCAAAAAAGTTCAATTAAATAAGTTCCATTCAAAATATAAAGAGTCAAACTTTATCGAGTTAGCTTGGAACACCCCATATATTTATATTTGACTTAAAACTTTTTTATGATTTTTTTTTGGCTCTTAATTTTCATTCAAACCGGACACTATATTTCACTCGGACACTGAGAGCAAACTTGAAATCCTGACAACCTCGCGCGGTGGTTGGCAAATGTTACTTTGGCTCAAAGAAATAGAGGTTGACACAAACACCCATTCGTCGAGGCAATACAATGCATTTCTTGAGACAACTACTTCATGTAATTGAGCGTCAACATAACAATGTTTTGGCTGAACATTGATGATGTTGAGCGAATGGCATTGCAGTTGACTTAACCCCGTGAGGGGTTAAGGAAACAATTTTTCAGTACTTAAAACGCGTGTAACGAGTAAGTGAGCCAATCACGCGAGTCATTTCAATCCGGAAAATGATTTATATGAAACAACTCATAGAAATCAGTATCACAATGGTTACGAGAACTGTTTTATGCTTTTGAAAGAACCTCGGTGCAACTGGTTTCTAAGCAATATAAGGTTGGCTCAACCTCACGTCCGTTTGTGTGAAAGCTGGTTCCGAAGATACGAATATTGACTTTAGAGTCATCCCGATGGTCATTCATCCAACTACTGACCGCCAGAGATAGCCAGGTAGTCACCCATCCTAGTACTGACCGTCAGCTCGGTGAGACGGTCATGCACCCAAATACTAACAAACTAATTCGGGTTAACAATGAAACAAGCAACTTCGTCGAATATGTTTATAGATGGCAACAACGATACAATGTACTCCTTTCGATATAACCGAGTGCCGTGAAAAATAACAGAAAGTGCTTTTATTTTTACTACACTAAACGCAATCATATAAATCTATAAAGTTCTAACTGTATTATACTAATTCCATTTTATATTTCATGTTACCGATATTCAAAAAGACAAAAAAAATACCGGAATCATATTATCCGAATGGCCGTGTGAACTAAAGCACAGCGCAACAACATTATCCGGAGGGTTGCAGGTTCGATTCTCGTCAATGTAATAAAAAATTAAATATGTTTTTTCAGCGATTAATATGTACCATCCTGACGAGAAAGACGTAATACCAAATTAATATGCAGGATTACTCGATTGAATAAGCACTATTAATAATTTTCAATTAACTTTTCTTTATTATTTTCGACTCACTCAAACACATAATGAATTTGATTGAAATATGAGTGTAGTTGAACCAACTGCATCAATACTTCCAATCAATCGATTAGAGATTGATGCAAGAGTGCGCATGGTCTGAAAGAAAACAATGTTAGAGTTACAGTAAATGCACTGTGGTTGTCTCCACCACATGAAACATTTGAATCGAAGAAAGTCCGACAACCATTTGGTGAGTTTGACTCAAGCTCCTCGTTCCATTCGCCGCATATAACCTCTCAGAGAGGTTGAGTCAACCTCTATTTCGTTGTACCCAACAATTTTTTCTCTCAGTGTGGTCATCCATCCATCTACTGACCGCCAGAGATAGCCAGATAGTCACCCATTCTAGTACTGACCGTCAGCTTAGTGAGACGATCATCCACCCAAATACTAACAAACTAATTCGGGCTAACAATGAAACAAGCAACTTCGTCGAATATGTTTATAGATGGCAACAATGATACAATGTACTCTTTTCGATATAACCGAGTGCCGTGAAAAATAACAGAAAGTGCTTTTATTTTTACTACACCAAACGCAATCATATAAATCTATAAAGTTCTAACTGTATTATACTAATTCCATTTTATATTTCATGTTACCGATATTCAAAAAGACAAAAAAAGTACCAGAATCATATGATCCGAATGGCCGTGTGAGCTAAAGCACAGCGCAACAACATTATCCGGAGGGTTGCAGGTTCGATTCTCGTCAATGTAATAAAAAATTAAATATGTTTTTTCAGCGATTGATATGTACCATCCTGACGAGAAAGACGTAATACCAAATTAATATGCAGGATTACTCGATTGAATAAGCACGATTAATAATTTTCAATTAATTTTTCTTTATTATTTTAGACTCACTCAAACACATAATGAATTTGATTGAAATATGAGTGTAGTTGAACCAACTGCATCAATTCTTCCAATCAATCGATTAGAGATTGATGCAAGAGTGCGCATGGTCTGAAAGAAAACAATGTTAGAGTTACAGTAAATGCACTGTGGTTGTCTCAACCACATGAAACATTTGAATCGAAGAAAGTCCGATAACCATTTGGTGAGTTTGACTCAAGCTCCTCGTTCCATTCGCCGCATATAACCTCTCAGAGAGGTTGAGTCAACCTCTATTTCGTTGTACCCAACAATTTTTTCTCTCAGTGTGGTCATCCATCCATCTACTATCTGGATGGATGGTCATCCATCCAGAGATAGCCAGGTAGTCACCCATCCTAGTACTGACCGTCAGCTCAGTGAGACGGTCATCCACCCAAATACTAACAAACTAATTCGGGCTAACAATGAAACAAGCAACTTCGAATATGTTTATAGATGGCAACAACGATACAATGTACTCTTTTCGATGTAACCGAGTGCCGTGAAAAATAACAGAAAGTGCTTTTATTTTTACTACACCAAACGCAATCATATAAATCTATAAAGTTCTAACTGTATTATACTAATTCCATTTTATATTTCATGTTACCGATATTCAAAAAGACAAAAAAAATACCAGAATCATATGATCCGAATGGCCGTGTGAGCTAAAGCACAGCGCAACAACATTATCCGGAGGGTTGCAGGTTCGATTCTCGTCAATGTAATAAAAAATTAAATATGTTTTTTCAGCGATTAATATGTACCATCCTGAAGAGAAAGACGTAATACCGAATTAATATGCAGGATTACTCGATTGAATAAGCACTATTAATAATTTTCAATTAACTTTTCTTTATTATTTTCGACTCACTCAAACACATAATGAATTTGATTGAAATATGAGTGTAGTTGAACCAACTGCATCAATACTTCCAATCAATCGATTAGAGATTGATGCAAGAGTGCGCATGGTCTGAAAGAAAACAATGTTAGAGTTACAGTAAATGCACTGTGGTTGTCTCCACCACATGAAAAATTTGAATCGAAGAAAGTCCGACAACCATTTGGTGAGTTTCACTCAAGCTCCTCGTTCCATTCGCCGCATATAACCTCTCAGAGAGGTTGAGTCAACCTCTATTTCGTTGTACCCAACAATTTTTTCTCTCAGTGTGGTCATCCATCCATCTACTGACCGCCAGAGATAGTCAGGTAGTCACCCATCCTAGTACTGACCATCAGCTTAGTGAGACGATCATCCACCCAAATACTAACAAACTAATTCGGGCTAACAATGAAACAAGCAACTTCGTCGAATATGTTTATAGATGGCAACAACAATACAATGTACTCCTTTCGATATAACCAAGTGCCGTGAAAAATAACAGAAAGTGCTTTTATTTTTACTACACTAAACGCAATCATATAAATCTATGAAGTTCTAACTGTATTATACTAATTCCATTTTATATTTCATGTTACCGATATTCAAAAAGACAAAAAAAATACCAGAATCATATGATCCGAATGGCCGTGTGAGCTAAAGCACAGCGCAACAACATTATCCGGAGGGTTGCAGGTTCGATTCTCGTCAATGTAATAAAAAATTAAATATGTTTTTTCAGCGATTAATATGTACCATCCTGAAGAGAAAGACGTAATACCGAATTAATATGCAGGATTACTCGATTGAATAAGCACGATTAATAATTTTCAATTAATTTTCTTTCTTATTTTAGACTCACTCAAACACATAATGAACTTGATTGAAATATGAGTGTAGTTGAACCAACTGCATTAATACTTCCAATCAATCGATTAGAGATTGATGCAAGAGTGCGCATGGTCTGAGAGAAAACAATGTTAGAGTCACAGTAAATGCACTGTGGTTGTCTCAACCACATGAAACATTTGAATCGAAGAAAGTCCGACAACCATTTGGTGAGTTTGAGCCAACTTCCTCGTTCCATTCGCCGCATATAACCTCTCGAAGAGGTTGAGTCAACCTCTATTTCGTTATACCCAACAATTTTTTCTCTCAGTGTGGTCATCCATCCAACTACTGACCGCCAGAGATAGTCAGGTAGTCACCCATCCTAGTACTGACCATCAGCTTAGTGAGACGATCATCCACCCAAATACTAACAAACTAATTCGGGCTAACAATGAAACAAGCAACTTCGTCGAATATGATTATAGATGGCAACAACGATACAATGTACTCTTTTCGATATAACCGAGTGCCGTGAAAAATAACAGAAAGTGCTTTTATTTTTACTACACCAAACGCAATCATATAAATCTATAAAGTTCTAACTGTATTATACTAATTCCATTTTATATTTCATGTTACCGATATTCAAAAAGACAAAAAGAATACCAGAATCATATGATCCGAATGACCGTGTGAACTAGAGCACAGCGCAACAACATTATCCGGAGGGTTGCAGGTTCGATTCTCGTCAATGTAATAAAAAATTAAATATGTTTTTTCAGCGATTAATATGTACCATCCTGACAAGAAAGACGTAATACCAAATTAATATGCAGGATTACTCGATTGAATAAGCACTATTAATAATTTTCAATTAATTTTTCTTTATTATTTTAGACTCACTCAAACACATAATGAATTTGATTGAAATATGAGTGTAGTTGAACCAACTGCATCAATACTTTCAATCAATCGATTAGAGATTGACGCAAGAGTGCGCATGGTCTGAGAGAAAACAATGTTAGAGTTACAATAAATGCACTGTGGTTGTCTCAACCACATGAAACATTTGAATCGAAGAAAGTCCGACAACCATTTGGTGAGTTTGACCCAACCTCCACGTTCCATTCGCCGCATATAACCTCTCGGAGAGGTTGAGTCAACCTCTATTTCGTTGTACCCAACAATTTTTTCTCTCAGTGGACAAAAATTTGCCAATATTATGTTAAACATCCCAAAAATAAGTGGAGTGATTCGTGATCGAAGGTTTTTTTTTACAGAATGCCTTTTCGTTTGGAAAACCTAAATTCTCAACTTTAATCTGTGAGCAACCTTTTCTTGAGATTGGTCAATCTGGGTCTGGCGATGTAACGGTGTGAGCGATGCCTCGAGGGTGGCTATATAAAGCCGAGGGTATTTCCCACATGCGTCAATCGGTAGCGGACGTCGTGTGCTAGTAATGGTAAAGCGATTCGCTGAAAACGGTGAAAAATCGATGGCCCTTCATTCTTTTTTCGCTACGGGAACAGATGACCCAAGTGACTCCGAGTTTTCGCGATCGAATCGCGAAATTGGAACACGCGAGATGGACTTACGATTCTACAAGAGGCGATATAAATAGCGGGAGATACGAAAATGACTTGAAAACTCAGTGAATACATTTTATTCTTTAATCTTCTAGCTAAAGTATTCTTCAATAATTATCAGATGTTTAAAAAATTAATCCTTAAAGCAATTTAAAGTAGAATTGCAATTCAAAAAATACCATATATTTGAATCGTGATTAAAAAAAAATTTCAAATAAATTCGCCAATTGTTTGAGGACTTAAAAAAAGCTAAACTTGTTTCAGAAAAATATGAAGATTTTTTATCTAAATTTTTGCCTTAAAATTTAATTTTAATTTTTTATTTAAAAAAAAATCGTAAAAGAATTTACATTTTCTACAAGTTACATTTTTTTAAAGATTTTTTTTCTTTTCTTCAGGCAAAGTCATTAAAATTATCCTTAATGTACATGAACGGGAAGAAATTGATGCAAAAAGCGGTCGGTATTTACTTCCTGCTTTCCAGCTGCGTGTACAAAGGGGTTAAAACGTAGTTCAAAACAGAAAGAGAGGCAACGACCAGGTAAACGAGTATCGCGTGACCAACTACGAGGTAACATGGCATTAAAAGTCTATGGTATAGAGGGTAGCTAAGGACTGGGAATAGCCGGAGAAAATGAAAAAGCCTCACGTAATGGTACACACGATGTCACGATAATTTCCATTCGTTTCATACCCTATACAGTATCACTATACAAATAGCAGTCGATGCTATGCACACATTACTTCACAATACCTTTGTCTATCGACAGATTCGCGACGTTTCATCGATAAAAATTTTATTGCACAATATTGCGTCCATAGAATTTTCCAAACATTCGATCGATTCTCGACAAACTTTATAACAAGCAATATCCAATATTAGTCAACATTGTTGGCAAAATATCCGTCCAATATCTCAACATCTGCAAAAAAAAATGAAATGGCTTTTAAAAAAAATCGTAATAAAATGTAATTATATACTTTTTCGTTAAATCAAAGTAAAAGTAACAAACTGTTTTACCAATTGAGCAAAAAAAATTTAATTGAAATTGCCAATAAAAATTAGAAGTGAGAAAAAAAATGTGATAAAATTTGCAATTTTTTTTATGTCGCAATTTTTATTGTAGCTTTGCAAAAGGGATATGAAAATTCTTTGAAAATGTAAAAATGACAAAAAGTATTTAGTAAGACGAAAATACTAAACTTGGAACAAATAATTTTGGTAATTTTTGTGTAATACTATAAATTGACCACAAAAATGTTAGCATTGTTTTGCATAAATTAATTCAGAGTCCATTGACAGTTTCGTGTCGTTTCTTCGATAGAAATTTGATTGCACAATATTGGATCTGTAAAATTTTCCGTCGGGAAAATCGAGCTGCACTCGACTGGGACGACCGTACCAATGTTCAGTGATAATCGGGACTAATATCTCAACATTAGAAAAAAAAAAAAAATGAAATGGCTTTTAAAAAAATCGTAATAAAATGTAATTATATACTTTTTCGTTAAATCAAAGTAAAAGCAACAAACTGTTTTGCCAGTTTAGCAAAAAAAAATTTAATTGAAATTGCCAATAAAGTAGAAGTGAGAAAAAAATGTGATAAAATTTACAATTTTTTTTATGTCGCAATTTTTATTGTAGCTTTGCAAAAGGGATATAAACATTCTTTGAAAATGTAAAAATGACAAAAAGTATTTAGTAAGACGAAAATACTAAACTTGGAACAAATAATTTTGGTAATTTTTGTGTAATACTATAAATTGATCACAAAAATGTTAGCATTGTTTTGCATAAATTAATTCAGAGTCCATTGACGGTTTCGTGTCATTTCTTCGATAGAAATTTGATTGCACAATAGTAGATCTGTAAAATTTTCCGTCAGGAAAATCGAGCTACACTCGATTGGGACGACCGTACCAATGTTCAGTGATAATCGGGACTAATATCTCAACATTAACAAAAAAAATGAAATGGCTTTTAAAAAAAATCGTAATAAAATGTAATTATATACTTTTTCGTTAAATAAAAGTATAAGTAACAAACTGTTTTGCCAATTTAGCAAAAAAAATTTAATTGGAATCGCCAATAAAAATTAGAAGTGAGAAAAAAATGTGATAAAATTTGCAATTTTTTTGATGTCGCAATATTTATTGTAGCTTTGCAAAAGGGATATAAAAATTCTTTGAAAATGTAAAAATGACAAAAAGTATTTAGTAAATCGAAAATACTAAACTTGGAACAAATAATTTTTGTAATTTTTGTGTAATATTATAAATTGACCACAAAAATGTTAGCATTGTTTTGCATAAATTAATTCAGAGTCCATTGACAGATTCGTGTCGTTTCTTCGATAGAAATTTGCTTTCACAATATTGGATCTGTAAAATTTTCCATCGGGAAAATCGAGCTGCACTCGATTGGGACGACCGTACCAATGTTCAGTGATAATCGGGACTTTGTGCCGCTTGTTCTCCTCATAAATGCCACGCCAGATGATATCTTGCTTGGTACGATCGCAACGCGGCTTCGTTTGGTCGTAAGGGCTGCGATCGTGCAACCGATCGTACCCGGTTAACGTCGTACTTCGAGTTTCCTCATGGTTTTTATGGTTCCCGAAGTACGTCATTGAACCCGGCGCTGCAAAAGGCTCCAACTATATATATATATATAAATATAAAATGTATGATTGTAAATATATATATACGTATATATATACGTATATATATATATAAGAGACGATCAATTAAAAGCCAATTAATAATTCAATTGGTTCATTAAAAGTGTCAAACGGTTTCGACTCACAGGGCCACAAGAAAATATTCTAGGTATCATTTCCTCTCGGGCTTTCATATAATTCCAAGGAGTTACGTAGTAAGTGCGAGACTTTGACGTCATGATGTTAAAATTTTAAATCGTTGACTCGTTAACAGTTTTTTAAAATTTCCGAGGTTATGAGGAGAATTATTGACAAGAGCCTCAGCCTTTCATCTTCTTTTTAGACGTCCACTTAACGGCAGAGATGTTTCTCTTAGTTGCAGGAGAAAATAGGAATAAAATAAATAAAAGTGCATCGACTTTTATGCTCCGCGGGTCAGTGGCGCCATCTAACGTCATTCTGACTTCTCTCACGGGCAACTAAAGCGCGCGAGGAACTCCGCGGCCCGCCGCAACTTTACCTGGCGTCTTACGACTCTTGGGCTACGTGGAAACGCCTGGCTGAAGATAAGGATGGAAAATCTCGATATTTCTAATAGATGACATTTTTTTTGTCACCGAAATCAAGTTTTTAAATATACTGCTCTTAATTTTATGTCCAATACGTAAGGAACTTCATTTTTTTAAATTTTCTCACAGTTTGAATTTACGAAATATAGTATATTGCATTAATTCAAAGAAAAAATTAGTAATATTTCTTGTAATACAAAGAAATTATTTAAAAAATTCATTGTCATCTCGAAAATAAAATAACAATGTAAAAAAAATCACATTATAATTTTTGATACTTGAATATATTTTTCTTTTCTGGAAATTAAATGTAGAATATATTCCTAATAAATTTTCACTATATTGTGAGATTTTCCCAGAATTCTTTTAAAAAAATGTTGAATAGCTTTTAAGAAAAATTAACAAATATGCTTCATTAAAGAGTTAAAATCATGAAAAGAAAAAAAATGTATGATAGATTTTTTTTAAAAATATTAATGGATTACATTTATCGTACGTCCAGACAAGAAAGTCTGTAAGTAGTAGTTTTAATCGTTAATGCAGCTGCATTCGGAATAGCTGAGTACATAGGGAAGCTTAGGTGCAACGTAGTTGGTCCGGAGGCGGTTCTGAGTCTCGAGAGTGCAATTTATCTCTCACCCTCGCTCACACACGCAATTCCAAGTAACGTCACCGAACTCGGGTGAAATAGTCCGGGATTCGACGTCCATCAACAGGGTAGTCCCATCACTCACTCGAGTGGACAGTCGTGAGACATTCGTCTCTCGTTCGCATTGTCGTGGTACGTGCGGGTGAATTACTATATGCCCGAGGCTTTCGTAATTCCCCCGCGGCTCAACTATGTATGAGTAACTCAAACGTCATTCATATCTATCTTCAAAAACATACAAAACAAAAATTCTATCCTTAAAATGTGTTTGCAACAAGGAAAAATAAATAAATTCGATATACCATTTTTTTTACTCCCGACTGCCCGCAGGGCAAAAAGACGGGAGTATAATTTTATAAAAATTTAAAAACTGCCGACTGAAAAAATAAGTTTAATTAATAAACAAATTGGGTAAATGAAAAATTGTTAAATAAGAATCATTCGTATATTATAGTAGGGAGATTATCACACCCTTGACGAATTAATATTCTGACTATATTATTCGAATTATTCTTATTTAACCCTTTTGATTTACCCAATTTGTGTATTAATTACACACATTTTTTCAGTTGGAAGTTTTTTAATTTTTACAAAATTATTTTTTCAATTGTTAGATTTAGTATATTTGCAAAATGAAAATACAAGGGCTGAAGGACTACGGTCGATGGCCCGTTGACAGGACGTTAAATAATAGTTATATTAACTAAATGTATGGAAATCCATGTCTCCGTATACTGTCAATAAATATTCATTTATTACTACTACTGAAAATACAAAACAATGTGAATCAATTACTTCCTTATAAAGAAAGCTTTGTTTACGTGAAAATTTTTTTTTTTAATTTTCATGTCCGCATACTCAGAATTGGCCTATACGTCACGAAAAGTGGTCTAAGAAAAATATCTGTATGTATACTGCTTCGAAAATTCAATCTCTTATAACTTAAGAATCGTTCAATCGATTAAGCTGGACGAAGCAGCAGCACGTTATTAATTGTTCAAATTTTGTAGAAAATGTCTGCAGAAATGTAGATTTCATAGCGTTTCCAAATTTAAAAAAAAAACGTGACCGCTACAACTGTCCTAAAAATTAACTAGCGAATTCAAATTTTGAACGTAAACGGAATTATATTCAGTGATACATAATTTAGTGGAGATCGGTAGATGGATTCGCATAATATATGAATATTAATTTTACGTTATTATTTCTTGACGACTAAAATTTCGCTAAACCTTGTAACGATAACAAAAATTATTTTATAAAATGAAAATACTAAATGTTGAACAAGTTGTTTTATTTTATTTTTTCTTGTAGCAGATAGTAAAAATTTTAATTTCACGATTATTTTTCTTTGTTGTGTTTATCAATAAAAATTAGTTGATTAGAAATTTATAAGTAATGTCGAATTATTATTCTCGATTAATTATGATAAAAGCCATACATATTCAAGTTAAGGTCAACCATGAGTAATAGTATCGGGATGCGGATTTTCCGCGTACTACTTGTAGCGTTGATTCAATAAGGTAAAGCCTCTGCAGAGGAACGTGCCAGTGCGCCAAAGCATTTAGCAACGACTCGAGTCAATGATTCTTCAACTCCTTAAGATTCCACGACATTTCCTATACGCATTATAAATATAAGAATATATGAATATCCATAAACAATTAGTTATTTTTTATAGACGAATATATCCCACGATATTTAATTAAACTTTTTCGGGCCAAGGCTCTTCAATAAAAAAAAATTTCATATATTTGACACTTTCAAATCAAAGTCATCGAGAAAACAACTTTTTACATTTTTACACCTAAATGCATTCTTTTTTCACGAATTTGATATGTACACTGTTAGAAAAGATTGGTAGTTTTTATTCATAAACTGATCATCGAAATTTAATATACAATTGTGCTATAAAATTCATGTACTTTTGCAGTAAAATTAAAGTAAATTATTGAATGTGCTGTACCATACATTAATTTTACATTATACTTGTATACTAAATTTAATATACTGGTTTATGAATAAAAACTTCCAGTAAGAGTACACTAAATTTCAAGTAGATTTTTTTTTACAGTGTAGGAGGCATCCGCAACAAAATTCTGCTATTCGTCAAATTTTTCTAGAATTCTGAAACTTATGGTTCCCTTTACAGTTTTTTCTTAAAAAATATATATACATATATATCGGAAAAAGCTTAAAAATCAAGTATCTACATATAATTCTTCTTAACAATTAAAAAATTTGAAGGTCTTTTTCAAAAACTCTGTTTAATTGTTGCAAAAATATTATTGAATACATTATAGAGTAAAAATATTTATAAAATCGCGGTTCACATTTTTGGTGTCAATTGCTCTGGGCATTAACGTTAAAAAATAAAATTGAGCTAAGCCAATAATCTTTCCGAAGAGCAGCACGTATCTCATCGGTACTAGTCGCATAGGCGATTTATATCTGAGCACCGATCGCTGGTACTTAGACGATTTTCTCGACTGCAGATCACGCGTTGTATGATCCTATCGATTTGCGATCTCCCGGACACAGCCACAGTGAAGCCTCGCTTGCGGACAGTCTCGATCGGATAAGGCATGGCTCAGCTGCACATATCGAAGTAACGTGGCTCGGCACTCTCCTAGTGACAACGTTCAAACGTGCAGAAGAAGTTGCAGCTAAAGGAAGAGGTAGAAGAGCCACATAGAGAGGAGGATGAGGGTGAGGAGGCGGTGGTGGCGGCGGCGGCGGAAGTGAAGGTGAGACGGGGCGAGGAGAAGAGCAGTTGGCAAGGCAAAGAAGAAGGCGAAGCCTGCTGGATGGATGGATGGATGGATGGATGGATGGATGGACGGACGGCTACGGGCGGGAGTAACTAAGACAGAGATAGCCACAGTTTGCTAGCGTCTGGATTGACGGAAAGGGCAGAGAAAGACACATATATATGAGGCATTCTCTGTCAGTTCAGCCACTTTTTTTTCTACACTTTAAAAAAATCTACTGCAATAAACCAAATTTTGCTTTACTGAAGATTTTTCTCCAATTTCTTTTAGATTAAAAAAAATATATATTTACAATTATTGTCCTTTTTTTTCGAATATATTTTCATGATTTATTGGAATGGAATAATAATCATATAAGGAAAACGTGATATAGATAATATGATTTTATTTCAGAGGTTTATATTCAAGGTTAATTGTTGGCTTCAAATTTTATTTTACTAATAGGACAGTTTAGATTTTTATGATAATTTGATAGGATTTATGGGAATACCGTTCATAGAAAAATCTTTTTTCTTTTCAAATTAAAAAATTGAAATTCAATTTCAAGTTTAGATTAAAATGTACGTTTCTAAATGTTATTTTTATTGTTCAATTTTTCTGCTCAAAGTTATAAAAACTGAAAAAGATTGTACTTCCATTGGTGCGAAATGAAAAATCGGAAAAAACTGTTAGTATTATTTTTACGTCGCTATAAAAATTTATTTAATTACAAGAAAATTCTGGGAGGGTTGGAAAAAAGTTCAACTGATAATTTTTTCATTCCAAGATATAACTAAAAAATTCACCCTTCTAAATTGATACGAAAAAAAAATCTGAAGTAATCTATCAGAAGTACTTTCACATACCGATAAAAATCTATTTAATTGTAAGAACATTCCGAGAGCGTTGAAAAAAAAGACTTAACCGACAATTTTTTCACTCCAAGATATAAAAATTAAAACATTTCCCTCCTAATTTGGTACGAAAAATAAAAACTCGATAGATCTTTCACAAGTACTTTTACATTGCTATAAAAATTTATTTAATTACAAGAAAATTCTGAGAGGTTTGAAAAAAAACTGGTTTAATTGATAATTTCACTTTCCAAGATATATAAACTAAAAAATGTCCCTCCTGAAAAGGCGCGAAGAAAAATCTGAGAAAATCTGTTAGAAGTACTTTACACGTCCCGATAAAAATCTATTTAAGGAGGTTGGAGCGCTCCACACTAGTCAAATCAGTGCTAAATTTTTAAAAGCGTTTCTACAATTTCAGATGGTTTAATAATTTGTTCCAAGGTGTTAATCGCATTAGTTCTTGATATTCAAATATATTCACAGCTGTGTTATCAACAGTAAATCGATCAATATCTGCAAATTTCCGATCTTATGTTTTTTCATCCAGTTTTTTAAAAGGGTAAACCGTAATATCAATCCGATTATGACGACCAATACCCCATTTTATTTACTAAAAGATATTCTATCGATTGGTCGTCTATTTTTTAAAATCGTATTAGTAGTTCAAAAGATACAACCGTTTGTTTATCCTATCATAACCTAACATCAAGTATACAAATGGCTGTAACTTTTGAACGTCTGATACTATAGAAAATCCGGACGGTCAATCGATTAAGGATCTTCCACTGATCAAAATGAGCCATGTTTCGTCATAATCGGACTGATATTACGGTTTACCCTTTTACAAAACTGGATAACAAAACATGACATCGGAAATTTGGAAATATTGATCGTTTTACTATTCATATTACAGTTGTGAATGTATTTGAATATCAAGAACTAATGCTGCTATGTGATTAACACCTTCGAACAGATTATTAAACCATCTGAAATTGTAGAAACGCTTTTAAAAATTTAGCACAGATTTGATTACTGTGGAGTGCTCCAACCTCCTTAAATACAAGAACATTCCGACAGCATTGAAAAACAAAAAGTGGTTGAGTTAACAATTGTTTCATTCCAAGATACAAAACCTAAACAAATAGCCTCCTAAACCGATGCGAAAAAAAATCTGAAACAATCTGTCAGAAGTACTTTCACGTCCCGATAAAAATCTATTTAATTACAAGAAAATTCTGAGAGGGTTGAAAAAAAAACAGTAGCTCAACTGACGGAGAATGCCTCATACATACAGAAAGAGAAAGAAAGAGCATAGGTGGAGATAAAGAGCGAGTATATATCGAGAGCGGGCGAGGCCGTACGATGGTGATCGTGGAGCGCAGGGGACATACGGGTTCATACGACACATAGGGCAGAGTTTAATCAGGTTCGACTAGTTAGTTGGCAGGTGCGAGCCGTCTCTCCCTCGTACGACGGCTCGATGCCCGCGCGAACGCATCTCCGAGAAACGCGAAGACTCGAAGCCGCTCTCTTATACTATATATTACAAACTACTACTACTAAAACTACTACTTCTACTGTTGCAGACACGAGGGAGATAGAAGAGAGCAAAAGCCATCGGTGCGAGCGTGTTGCGCTTCAACTTCTGGCGGAGCGCGAGCTCGGAGGGCCCACAAGAAACCCAACTCATCCAGGGCCACCGGTCGCATTGCACAATGCTATGCAGCACCAGCAACAGCAGCGGAGAGTCCCGGAGTCGCTCCCTTGCAAGCAGCCTCCTCTCAATGCTACTCCACTACTGTTGGCTTTACTTTACTTTGCTTTTTGATGCCCCTCGAGTGGAGACACTCTCTTCGAACCTGATGCACCAGTGTCTTGCTAGACTCTATGCCATTCGAACCCTCCACGTACTGCACGCACGAGGATATATATATGTATGTTTATATGAGGCATTCTTTGTCAATGAGACCATTTTTTCCCTCTTTTCTCGGATTTTTATAAACAATTAAAATGATCCTAGGAGCATTTGAGGTAGTCCTTGCGACCCATACTAGTCAATTGACGCACTGTTCCGAAAATTCTGTAAATGCTAACATTTTTATATATCTACACATTCAATTAATCACAGTGAGAATAAAAACGTATATGTAGATGCTTCGTAAACTTAAAAAAACATAAATTGTATTAACTAAAATATCTCATCCGAGTCTCGCTTGAACGCGTAGTGGTATTGTATAATCACGTGGTCAGAGCTAAATTTGGTCGTTTTAAAGGTAAATTTGTGACACAAAACAAAAAAAAGTAGATAGAAAATCTAATTTTTGCGCCACGACTACAGCCGCCACGAAAAATCGGGTCGCTGAAACCAAGGTTGAAACGGCGCCGGTTCACACTGGAGGTTATGTTGATTTCTATCATCGTCCGCTATATCCGGTTATTCGTAACTTCGGAGTGGCGATCATGTGTTTGACGTTGGAATTACACCCAAATACTTCGATAACGTCCCTCTTTTATATTTTATACGGAATCGTGACACTCTAAGGAATCCATAGTACATTCGATATTGTATAAAAGTTCAGTTTATACATGTTAATTTTCGGTCCGAAGTACGAAATCGGTTAGTTTCCCATAAGAGCCCGTGCATAAGAATTCTTTTTTAAATATTTATATTCTCGGTAATTTAGTCGATAACCCAGCTTGAAACTTTGCGATCGCATTTCGAAGGGATTCAATTATTATATAAAAAAATGTTAAGTCTTAAAGTTCAGAAAGGTTAATGCGCAAGGACTACCTTAAGAGGATTTTCTGTTTTTTTTCTTTTTTTCTTTAGAATATTCGAAAGAATTGGGGCTCAGCGTTAAATTTTGATTTTTTGAGACTTTTGTTGATTGACATTTTTAGAAACATTTTGGAAAAATAGTGTAACATTAGTTTTGAACCAAAAACGCGGTTACGGACTATAACAAATTAGAATCATTCGAAAAGGTATAAAATGGTCCGTTTTTATTTTGTCGAAAGCAAAATAAAAACGGATTTTGTGAAAAAAATATAAACTCGAAATATCAATTAAGAATCAACGTAATTAATTCTATAACCTTATTAGAAAAATGTTATTATATCGTTGATACAAAACTCGTATTATGGTGGTCGTTTATAATACAAGATTGATTTTCTTTAATCTTACAATTTTTTAAATACATAAATTTTTTCAAAATACCACATTTACTGAAATATCGGGTTGGGTGAGGGTCAAAATAGCGAATGACCAAAATAGCGAATGGTTAAAATAGCGAATTTAAAAAAAAGGAACGTCTGAATCTAGAATGGTCATAATTATGAAATTTGCTATTTTAACCATTCGCTATTTTGGTCATTCGTTATTTTGACTCCCAATCTTACTAAAATGCAATGAAAATGGCGAATGGTCAAAACAGCGAATGGCTAAAATAGCGAATTTCATAATGATGGCGTTTCTATATTTAGACGTTTCTTTTTTCTTTTTATTTTGAAATTCGCTATTTTAACCTTTCGCTATTTGGGTCTTCCGCTATTTTGACTCCCACCCATCGGGTTTAAAAGTCTGAAGAAAAATGGCAAAAAGTACTCTTAAGCATTTGTAAAATTTGGCTAATTACGGCAATCATTTAAGCGGGTGAGGAAAAAAATATATTACAAATCTTTTGTTCAATTAATAATCAACGTAATTAATTCCATAACCTTAATAAAAAAATGTTATTATACCGTTGATACAAAATTCGTATTATGGTGGGCGTTCAGAATACAACATTGATGTTTCAATTATCTTACAATTTTTAAAATTCATTAATTTTTTTAAAATACCACATTTTCTTAAATGTCGGGTTTAAAAGTCTGAAGAAAAATTGCAAAAAGTACTCTTAAGCATTTGTAAAATTTGAGCAATTACGACAATCATTTAAGCGGTTGAGAAAAAAAAGGCTCAATTGACAGAGAATACCTCGTATGTATACGTCTGTACATTGCGTGCAATATACCACGACGCTCTCACTGCGAGAGAACGCGCGACGAGTGCGAGGACTCGTCTTAAAACCCCCTTGGACATTCTATACCCGAGGCGTTCTCACAGTCGTTAAACGTTTTTAATTTCAGGCTCTCTCGCGTACGTCTCCGCGCTGCACTATTATAGCAGCAGCAACAGCAGCAGTTGTGGGCAATAGAAGGACAACGGTGGTAGTGGGATATTGCACCGGGAGTCAAGCTCACGCCCGATTGCGGACACTTGATATAGTATGGGAGATGAGAATCACGAGGGACTATCTCGTTTCCAGGAGTAGCGATACAACGCGGAGGTAAATGTGTGCGACTGTGCGTCGCGCGTGAGTGAGAGCCTTCCGATTAGTACACGCACGCCACGCAGGGATTATGTATCCACTTCGGGATTTATGAAATCCCTTTTTTGGCCTATTAGCTGTCAGTTAAGTGGCTATTACTTATTACTTATAAGCAGAATGCCTTTTTTTTTTGTCGGTGTAGAAAGAGACGTTTTGAATAAACGTATATTAATTTACTAAGGTTGGTTATTGAATTACAAGCAAACAGGTTTTGTTTGCTTTTATTATTTGTTATAGGTTTATTATTATTATAGATTTATTTGTTTGTTGTTTGCATTTGTTTATTGAAGAACGGTAGTGAAGGCTAAATTCCGGTATCTTGAACAGAAAAAAAATCAAAGTGGAGTTTCCGAAGCCGGAAACCTGAAATGAAAAATTGAAAAGGCACTTTTATAAAAATCGCAGTAAACACCCACATGGAAAAAAAGTATATCAAAATATATATTTCTCGATGTATTCAATATGTATGTTTAATATAGTTCAAGTATATACACTCTAAAAATCAAGCGTGTTGCAAGTGTGTTGTTTCCTATCTTTTACATTGTGACGCGTTTTTACACACTTTCAAGCGTGTTAGCATTCACATGATCAATGATATCTGAAAGGAACACGCCTGTAAGTGTGTAAAAACTCGTCATAATGCAAAAGATAGGAAACAACGCACTTGCAACACGCTTAGTTTTTAGAGTGTAAGCATATATAGAGAATCTATTTCAGCTGCATGCTATATATACGTGAGATTTATTCAAAATATATCTGCGATATGCAATTTTTCGGACAAAATATATACTTTAAGCATACATACAAAATAGATATAACATTTAATCTAGATGTTTGTCAATTACTTTGATGTATTGGTACAAATGTATGCAACATATAAATGAGATACTTATGGTGTATATCTGACAAGTAGTTTAGTTGTATGTCAGTTACATTTTCAATATCTTCACAAATATAAGCAACATATAAGTAAACTACATATAATGTACATGCGACATGTAGTTCAAATGTACGTTTTACTAAATGTACGATTAGTTAGGTTAACTAATCTAATCGTTGGGACTACCACTCGAATAGTTGGGAGTACCATTCGAATTGTCGGTATTACCATTCGAATCGTTGGTATTACCATTTGAGTTGCTAGGGAAATAGAATAATCGATTGGTTGTGTCAATTCATTTCTTGGTTATGGCAACTAATCTTTTTTTTCCGTGTACGTACCCATCGGTACCGAAAGTTTTTAAATCAACATCTTTTGTATATATTTCAATGTATAAAAGTGTTATTTTGTTTACATGTGTATAAAAATATGTAAAATATGTTTATAAAGTTCTTAAAATAAACGATAGATATATTTTGGATGCCCTCTGAATATAAGTAAACATATAGTCGAGACATATTACAGAGTATATAAAATATATATCGTGGTTGTATTCCAGAAAATATTCAAAATATATTCAATTTGTATGTCGAATATATTTTACATTTATCTTCTATATATTTTTTTTACATATCCACATATATAGAAAAAATATGAAACATGCATTGATCACATATGTCGAAACTATTTATTATAAATGTGAAATGTATTGTTTTATGTACACTGCATATATTTTACGATGTACTTTACGATATATTTCAAAATATATTCGGCATATGCAACTTTTCGGACAAAATATATATTTATATAGTTTGAATATAGTTTTCCGTATATCTGGAATATACAATTTTTCCATGTGCGTAGTCCGAAAACGGGTGGTGTCTGTGTTGGAATATACGATTTCAGAATGGTACTGAAAGCGAAAAATCAATATATTCAAGAAAAAAAAATCAAGGTGAATTTTCTTCTGTTTTCTAGGGTGAAATATACGACTTAAGAACAGTGCCGTAACTAGGCATGTGCCGAGTGTGCGGTTGCACAAGGCGCAGATGCCGAGAGGGCGCTATTTTTTTTTCTGCGATTTTTAACAACTGCAGTTAGTTTATATGTGAGTTGAGTTCAGCATAATCGGGTCCCTAACCACAAAGCACGGTGAATGACATATTGGTTCGAGATGTAGCAACTAAAAATAGAAATCCTCGCTCGTATCAGAGTTATGACCCTCAAGATTTCTGCATCTGCATTTTCGAATCTTCGGACAACGATAACAATTAAACCGTACATCTGAGACGGAATACCTTCTGCAGTCCTTTATCTTTTTCAATTATCTAAATGCGGATTTAAGATAAAAAATATATGTTTCAATTTAAGGGTGTTTGCGTTAAATTAATGCTTTGGCTCGCTGTAGCTTCCAAGCACTTACTAGTAAGATAAAAATTCGAAAGCAGTTTTTTTGCGTTTTCAATTATCTAGATGCGGATTTTTTGTTTTTTTTTTAATCTCTTTTTTAAAGGCTTTTTTCCTTAAATGTGTATGTTAGCTCATAAATCCTCGATCACGAATCAATTCACGCATCACGAATCAATTTCTGACGAAGAGTTTTTTTTTCTAAACATTTATTATACGGATTTAAAAAAAAATTTAATTTTTATATTTTATAATTTTTTTTTAATTTTAATTTTTTCATTTTTTATAATATTTATATTTTTTTACTCTTTTATTTTTTATGATTTTTTTTTAATGCAGAAATTTTCTTCCATTCGAAAAAATCCTTTATTTTCTCGAGTTCAACCAATTTGCGCATAGATCGCACGTACAGTAGAACCTCGTTTTTCCGGCCTTCGATTATCCGAGGCTCCGCGTTGTCCGAGCCACCGGACTTTCCGAGCACTCCGCGTTAACCGAGGTGTACGCTCGGATAATACGGAAAAACTCGGATAAAACGGATAAAGCTATTCCTCATTATATGCATTGTGTATGGTTTCCGTATTATCCGAGTTTTCGGCTATCCGAGGTAAGTCCTCCCCCATTACCTCGGATAAACGAGGTTCTACTGTATACACAAAAAACTAGTCCACACGAGAAAAGTAAACGCTTTTTTGACCGGCTTTCGTGCTTGCCTCTTGGGTCCATTATCATCGAACACTAGGGCCGCGGCGAGACTGATTTCAGAATCTTGGGAATCATTTGCTGGGGTCAGTTTCAAGCTGCCACTTAAATGTTTGCATAGAACTCCCTCGGTTACTAAATCTACAAATTTCTTGTCATTTTTTAGCCAAAGATAACTTAGGTTCGCGCGGAGCTGTGCGATCTTTTTTTTTTTTTTTTTACTCCCATCCTCTCACATATTAAAGGTAATAGATGGGATGTCGTAGGACCATTATCTAAATCTTCAATCGATGTACATTCTCACACGGGTATATTAGCAGAGTCATTGTATATCACTCACGCAGGTTTATACAGGATTCTGAATGACCTTATCAACGCAGCTACAAAGTCTTTTATATTCCGGAAAATGGTAGATGCTGTTATAGATTCGGTGAAATCGATTGAAGATTTAGATAATGGTCCTACGACATCCCATCTATTACCTTTAATATGTGAGAGGATGGGAGTAAAAAAAAAAAAAGAAAAAGATCGCACAGCTCCGCGCGAACCTAAGTTTTCTTTGGCTAAAAAATGACAAGAAATTTGTAGTTTTAGTAACCGAGGGAGTTCTATGCAAACATTTAAGTGGCAGCTTGAAACTGACCCCAGCAAATGATTCCCAAGATTCTGACATCAGTCTCGCCGCGGCCCTAGTGTTCGATGATAATGGACCCGAGAGGCAAGCACGAAAGCCGGTCAAAAAAGCGTTTACTTTTCTCGTGTGGACTAGTTTTTTATGTATACGTGCGATCTATGCGCAAATTGGTTGAACTCGAGAAAATAAAGGATTTTTTCGAATGGAAAAAAATTTCTGCATTAAAAAAAAATCATAAAAAATAAAAGAGTAAAAAAATATAGAAATTATAAAAAATGAAAAAAAAATTAAAAAATTTAAATTGAAAAAAAAATTATAAAATATAAAAATTAAATTTTTTTTAAATCCGTATAATAAATGTTTATAAAAAAAAACTCTTCGTCAGAAATTGATTTCTGATGCGTGAATTGATTCGTGATCGAGGACTTATGAGCTAACATACACATTTAAGGAAAAAAGCCTTTAAAAAAGAGCTTAAAAAAAAAACAAAAAATCCGCATCCAGATAATTGAAAACGCAAAAAAACTGCTTTCGAATTTTTATCTTACTAGTAAGTGCTTGGAAGCTATAGCGAGCCAAAGCATTAATTTAACGCAAACACCCTTAAATTGAAACTGTTGGAGATCGTGATTGAGAGTGTGAGCGAAAATAATAAATGCACGAGAGAATATGCGTTAGTAACGGTGTAACTAAGGAAAGTTTGGTTGTTAGCGTAGTGACGAGTTCTTTGACAGTTCTTGTTATGAGAAGTTCAATAAAAATATGAATTTCTTTCTACATTAGTAGTATTCTTTAATTAAAATAAAATACAAGTGTCAACATTTATTTGGTCCTTCGAGCCGGATTCACATGAATCAAAGGAACTAGGAAAAATGGGTCCATGAACTCAACGACGAACGTTTATATCGATAATCTTTGCCGTCGATCATCACTAGAATCGTCAAGAAAATATTAGCAGTTGGAAGTGAATTACAGACGATTCATTCCAATCAGTTACTTACATACAAAGGATGCATACACTGCGAAAATAATGGCTACGATTAAGACGCTCAGTCAAAGACGAGGACAGGTTAAAGCAGGGCTGACGAGATTCGACAACTTCGTCAACAATTGCTCACCGGAAGATTTGTTGCAATTGCCTGAAAGAATTGAGAGAATCAAGGCGTTGTACGAAAAATTTGAAAGTATTCAGGCAGAGATAGAAGAACTTTCAATGAGTGGAGATGTTACGCCAGCAAATAAGCAAGTACTCGAGCTAGAATTTGAAACAGAAAGAAATTCATTCGAACGTGCGTATTATCGAGTTGTAGCTCTAGCTCAGGTAAAACTAGACGAACAAATTCATGGACATCGTGAAGCGAACCTCGTGAACGGGGATCGTCAGAGAAACCAATTTCAAGGACAAGCGGCAAATCAATTGAAGGTTAAGTTACCAACTTTGAATTTGCCATCATTCAATGGTCAATATGACAAATGGTTACTTTTCAAAGATTCATTTCAATCGTTGATTGACGAGAATGAACAGCTGGACGCCATCCAGAAGTTTCAGTATCTGCGTAGTTCTCTCAGGGATGAAGCACTCCAATCGATACATTCATTGCAAACATCAGCAGAAAATTATCCGATCGCATGGAATTTGTTGAAAGAACGGTATGAAAATAAGAAGCTGATTATCAACACGCATATAAAGGAATTACTCGAGTTTCCGACTGTAGAGAAAGAGAGTCACGGAGCTCTGAGGATGTTCATCGATCACATTCGTAGTCATTCACGGGCGTTAACCGTGTTAGAGCAGCCGGTGAAACAGTGGGATACTCTGCTATTATTTTTATCAACGAGTAAGTTAGATCATCGGGCACGATGCGAGTGGGAATTCTTTGTCGGGAAAGAACTAAAAGGAGCGATGCCAACGATGGAGAATTTTCTTGACTTTCTTTCCAAACGTTGCCACACTTTGGAAATGACTGAGAAAATAATACCGAAAACGGAGAAAAATATAAGTCAAAAACGATTCAACGACAAGAGGGTTTCTCTTGCGACTACAACGAGCGAGTCGTGTTCATACTGCAACGGAGCACATCAAGTCTATCGTTGCAAAGAGTTTTTGGAGTTGCCGATTGAAAAACGTGTAGTCGAAACGAAGGCGAAACAAATGTGCATCAACTGTCTCAAAAGGGGTCATTTTGTCAAAGATTGTTCGTCATCTACATGCAGAAGATGTTTCAAGAAGCATAATACCCTCCTACACATCGACGGCATGAATCGTCAAGGCGGTACGACAAATCAGCGGACAGAAACCGTTTCATCTCACAACTTCGTTGCTTCGGGTAGCTGTGACTTGATGCAGAACCAATCGGCTGTCGTAACGCATATTCAGAGACAAGTTTCGCATGTAATGTTGTCTACTGCTCAAGTCGTCGTTTTCGATATCGACGGTAATCCACATGTGTGCAAGGCTCTATTAGATCAAGGATCGCAGTCTCATCTGATTACCAAGAGTCTAATGATGAAGCTCAGAATTCCGTGCAACCAGATTCATCTGCCGATATCTGGTATCGACCAGACAAGGACAGCAGTTAATGAATCGGCAAGAATTCGTATAAAGTCTATGCATAATGGATTCTCCGCTCGTCTCGATTGTTGTGTACTTCGTACTATAACCAGTAAGTTGCCGCAAGTCAAGGTAAACGTGAAAATACCGGGTGATCTGTGTATGGCTGACCCTAGTTTCGATACTCCCAGCGAGATTGAGTTGTTAATCGGAGCAGAGTTGTTTTGGAGTCTTTTGTGCGTAGGAAGAGTTCCTTTGGGCGAAAACAAACCAATTTTGCAGAAGACGGTACTTGGCTGGGTCGTGGGCGGAAAATTGGTGGAGAACGTTGCAACAAAATCAATCTCTTGTCTCCTCAGTACAACGACGAGTTTGGACAAACAGCTCGAGAAATTCTGGCATATCGAAGAAGTCGATTATAAAGTATCCAGGTCTAAACTAGAAGAAGATTGTGAGACTCACTTCCGAGAAACTATAAAACGTGATCCGGATGGTAGATTCGTGGTTTCTCTACCACAAGATGAAACTGTTATTCTCGGACAATCGTGTCAAGTAGCATTGCAGAGATTCTATTCACTAGAGCGACGTTTCAGTAGACAACCCGAGTTAAAAAAATCTTACACCGCTTTTTTGGACGAATATGAGGTTATGGGCCACATGACAGTGGTACCGGAAGAAGAAGCGTTGGATAAAGAGGGATGCTATTATCTCCCTCATCAGGCCATAATAAAAAACGAAAGCTTAACAACAAAACTTCGAGTTGTCTTTGATGGATCAGCGGAAACATCAACCGGTACATCATTAAACGACCGGTTAATGGTAGGACCCAATATTCAGAACGATTTAATCGATATTGTTTTACGATTTCGGAGTCACGCCTTTGTCATCACCGCCGACATAGAAAAAATGTACAGGCAAATCAACGTAGCGCAGCAAGACACGAATTTGCAACGGATACTTTGGAGAAAAGAGTTCGAACAGCCGATACGCGCATACACGTTAAATACGGTAACCTACGGTACGTCTTGTGCACCATTTCTCGCTATTCGTTGTCTGAAACAATTAGCAGAAGATGAACGAGACGACTTTCCGCTTGAAGCTACAATATTAGAACGCGATTTTTATATGGATGACGTACTTACTGGGGCAAATTCTTTGAAGGAGGCATGCCGTCTCCAATCGAATCTCTCAGAGCTCTTGAGTCGCGGTGGATTCATCCTTCGCAAGTGGCGAACAAATGACAAGAGAATTCTGGATCGATTATCAGAAGAAAACAAATCAAATGATTTAATGGTACTTGACAAGCAAGAAGCTATCGCAACACTTGGCGTATTATGGAACGCTACCACAGATACCTTGCAATATAAGGTTGTCCTGACCGATAATTACAAAATCACCAAGCGTAATATTCTTGCTAGAGTAGCACAAATTTATGATCCATTGGGTCTAATAGGACCAGTTTTAATCGTCGCAAAAATGATTATGCAGCAGTTGTGGCAATCGCTACTAGGCTGGGATGAACATGTGCCGACTTCGATACAGGAACAATGGTTGGCGTACTACAAGAGTCTCATGAAGCTTAACGAGTTACGTATACCTCGACAAATCTATTCAGGGAATCATCAAGGTAGCATTGAACTCCACGGCTTTGGTGATGCTTCCGAAAAGGCGTACGGAGCGTGCGTGTACTCTGTGGCGTATGATTCTTTCGGATCAAAGATAGCCCGATTGATTTGTTCAAAGTCAAGAGTTGCACCCTTGAAAACCGTAACATTGCCAAGGTTAGAGTTGAACGCGGCTGTGTTATTAACAAGACTCGTATCAGTAGTTAAGAGGGCATTGACCGAAAAAATCACCGAAGTTCATCTTTGGAGTGATTCGACTATTGTGTTAGCGTGGCTTCAAAAACCATCACAGCAACTCGAAACTTACGTAGCGAACAGAGTAGGAGAAATTCAACGTACGACTGCAAATGATCAGTGGAAACACGTGGCTTCAGCTGATAATCCAGCGGATTTGGTTTCAAGAGGAGTTTCGGTCGATTCGTTGGAACGTAATCAGCTATGGTGGAATGGTCCAGAATGGCTGACAACGAGTGAAGAATGGCCGCGTCAATCGATCAAATTTCCAAGTGAGCTTCCGGGTTTGAAGAAAAGTGTTTTGCTAACAACGATCACTCAGGAGAATGAGATTTTTAGGAAGTTCTCTAGCTACGACAAGCTGGAAAGAGTTTTCGCCTACTGTCATAGGGCATTAACTAATCGAAAAGGACGACGTGTCATTGGACCACCAACCGTCGAAGAACATAGGAAAGCAGAGATTTCGATCATAAGATTGACACAAAAAGAAAGATTCGAGCAAGAATTGAAAGATTTGCGAAAAACTAAAGTTGTTGGTAATAACAGCTCGTTGATCTGTCTGAAACCATTTTTAGATCAAAACGGATTGATAAGAGTAGGTGGGCGACTTGAGAATGCGGATATTTCTGAAGATCAGCGACATCCTATAGTATTACCTGCGAAACATCCAGTAACTACGCTGATTATGAAGAAAGAACACGAACGTTTGAAGCATTGTGGAACAGAGCAAATGTTATCTTCATTGAGACATCGGTATTGGCCATTGGCCGGTCGACGCGAAGGTCGAAAGATAACACGCAATTGTATACGATGCTTTCGGTTCAAGCCTCAAATGTCGAAAACAGAAATGGCCGATCTACCAAGGGCGAGAGTAGAAGGCTTCAACCGGCCGTTTTATTCTTGCGGGGTAGACTACGCTGGACCACTCGAGATGCGAGAAAGCAAACGTAGAGGAAGGGTGCATGTATCGAAAGTCTACATTGCCGTATTCACGTGTTTTAGTACCAAAGCTGTTCATTTGGAATTAGTAACAAGTCTTAGTACCGAAGGTTTCATGGCGGCCTTTCGTAGATTTGCAGCAAGAAGAAATACCTGCGCTCACATATACTCGGACAACGGAACGAACTTTGTTGGAGCAGCTCGTGAATTGCACGAAGTTTACGAATTTCTACGAGAACAAAACGATGATATACTCTCAAAGTTAGCAGAACGAAAGGTAACTTGGCATTTCATTCCACCAAGATCTCCTCATTTTGGAGGGTTGTGGGAAGCAGCCGTGAAGAGCGTGAAGCGACATTTGAAGATAGTCACCCAGGGTCAGAAGTGTGTCTACGAGGAATACTACACTCTGCTAGTGGAGATCGAAGCTGTTTTGAATTCTAGACCGTTGACGTCGCTATCATCTGATCCGAACGATTTGGAAGCACTTACACCAGCTCATTTTTTAGTTGGCGGATCACTCATGGAACCGCCACAGCAACAGTATCTGGATGTGTCCGACAATCGTTTGTCTGCATGGCAACATTTGCAGAAAATGCGACAACAATTTTGGCAGAGGTGGAAACAAGAATATCTGCATCATCTGCAAACTAGGTCGAAATGGCACAAGGGAGACAAAAATTTGGAAATCGGGAGGCTGGTTCTACTCATCGATGAAAATTCTCCTTCTTTAAATTGGCCTTTAGCTCGAGTTCTTGAGGTACATCCGGGGACCGACGGAATTGTACGTGTGGTAACAGTTAAGACTGCTTCGGGAACACTAAAGCGGGCAGTAAGAAAAGTCTGTGCACTACCACTCGATATCGAGAAGGACGATTAAAGGATCAAACTTAACTTTTATTTAATTACAAGCGTTTTGAACAAAGAGTTAAAGAGCCATGCTTAAACAAAGCTAATTAACATTTTTTTTGTTATCATTCCTAAAAATGTCACGACAATTAGTGATTATTGTTTGTAATTCTCGATAAAATTAGGCGACGACGGTTTGAATATGTAACTATTTTCGTTAAAATAGTATGTTATTTCAAGGTGGGCGGAATGTTGGAGATCGTGATTGAGAGTGTGAGCGAAAATAATAAATGCACGAGAGAATATGCGTTAGTAACGGTGTAACTAAGGAAAGTTTGGTTGTTAGCGTAGTGACGAGTTCTTTGACAGTTCTTGTTATGAGAAGTTCAATAAAAATATGAATTTCTTTCTACATTAGTAGTATTCTTTAATTAAAATAAAATACAAGTGTCAACAGAAACATATATTTTTTATCTTCAATCCGCATTTAGATAATTGAAAAAGATAAAGGACTGCAGAAGGTATTCCGTCTCAGATGTACGGTTTAATTGTTATCGTTGTCCGAAGATTCGAAAATGCAGGTGCAGAAATCTTGAGGGTCATGTTGAAAAAAGGGCGTGGTCGCTCTAACTTTCGTAAAAGTTCGCCGATTTGGCTAAATAGTTCTTCATAACTGAAGATACGTTCAATGTTGTATGGTATTGAATTTCGACGAAATCGGTAAAGCGGTTCGGATTTTATAGAATTTTGAATTTTTCGAAAAAAATAGATTTTGATCTAAATTACGTCGAATTTCAACAAATTAACAGAAATTTTGTACAGACGAAAAATAACATTCAGAAATACCATGTACCAAATTTGGTGATGATCGGTAAAGTCGTTCGGATTTTACACCATTTTTCATTTTAAAAAAATGTAGATTTTCGCTATAACTTCCGGAAAAGTTGAGAAAGTACGACAAAAATTTGTATCTAATCAAAATTAGATGTAACGGTGTTTGCAGAGGTGATTTATAGCTGTATAAAACACCTCTACAAAAGAGACACAAGGTATAAAAAAAAAAGATGCAAAGTAGAACCTTGCACATTGCTTCCTCATTATTTTTCGCTTTTTACAAAGCTTCCTCTATGAGGAAGCCAAAATTGAATAACATACTGCTTCCTCACAGAGGGAGCTTTGTAAAAAGCGAAAAATAATGAGGAAGCAATGTGCAAGGTTTTTTTTATTTGAATCGACAATAGAATTTAAAAAAATTGTCATAACTTTTATTTACATTTATTGGAAATATTGTACAGTGTTTTTTTTTAGAAATCCTTCAGCTTTAAAATAGTCTTTGGTTTGTTAATTTGGAAAATACATTTTTGTTTTTACCTATTTTCAAAGTGACAAATGCAGTTTTTGAAGATGGAATGAATAATTACAGATTTATCAGAAAATCGGCGATGTTCAGTCGTCTTAGTCCGGGGCCTAATGGTCCGATCGAATACATGATTTTGCCGATGGATAAAATTGAAGCGGTATTGAATGTGCAACAAAAATCCATGGTACAAGAAAATGTTGCCTTGGGGGTTGGCATTTATGAGGAAGAAGGTGCGGCAGAGGCAATGAAACTAGTGTTCAATGAAGTGATTAAAGACGGCAATACTGTAATTGCGGTAGACGTAAAAAATGGTGAAGTAGTTGGAGCATCGTTTAACAAGTTGCACGTAAGTTTATGCACTAATTTATGCATTAATATTCACGAAATATCGAAATTCCAGCAGGCGAGTCGTACCTCAACACATCTTTTATCTTGGCATTCTTTTGTTCGTTAATCAAAAGATAAAGTCTGGCGATATGCTTCATAAATCAGTAATGCAATGAACGACGAATTTCTTGTGAAGGTGAATTAAAGACTGGAGTATAATAAAAAAATAAAAACAAGTGGAAAGTCGTACTCCAAAATAAATGTTCACCATTGAAACGAGAGTCATGAATATTTTTTTTTAGTCGCACAAATCTATAAACTAGTTTCTTCAACCGAATTCGAATTTAAATAAGAAATGTGTTTAAGTAGTTTTTCACAATTGATTTTTTTAAATAAATGAAAATTTTAAAGATGGATTAATTGTTGCAGGTACCTCTCGGAAACGACCAAGTGGATCCACTGGTGGAATTAGTCAAGAATCATGTTAAACCGCGAGCTAGTTTGGCTTTGATTAATTTTCTGGATGACGTAAGTCCTAACATTCTGAAGTAATAACTACAATGGGACGGTCAAGTGCCGTGACATGTGCATAGTTTAAACTCGGTCATTTCTTCTACCAATTTCGCTTGTTTCCATACGACAATTATATACAATGAACTTTTTATTTTATTTGAATTGTCGTAAAACAAATTAGTTTTTTACTGCTCCGTTTTATTAAATTTCAAAAATAATGACTATAATTAATTTTGTTTTTAATGAAATTTTAACTTTAAGGTCGAGTCGAGGGTTGATATGTTTGAAAGATTTGACACGAACGCGGCAATGGAAATTTTCTACATTGGTGTGGACCCAAATTATCAGGGCTATAAAATTGGCCAAGAGCTGGTCGACCGTTCAGTCCAATTGGCTAAAAGCTTGGGAGACTATGAGAAGCCAGAACGATCAATGGCACCGGGTGTTGTTTTCGGTGTCTTCACGTCCAACTACAGTCAACGTATTGCCTCGAAACTGAACTTCGAGTGGCTGGCTAAGGTAAATGTCCCCATTCCCGTCCATGCTCCCTCTGCCGACCACTTCGACGGAAATAATTATTTACACGAGTGCTGCGCAAAAATAACAACAATTGAGCATAGTACAATATTCCGAGGACCCTATGTGTGAGAGTATTGCAACGGAAAGAGTAAATACAATAACACAATCCAAGTTTTGTTCGTATTTCCAAACGCTTGTCGCGACCCCATCGTATTCTTAACAGTGAGGTTAAGTTGCGTTGACCGCTTCAATAGTCCGTACTGCATCCGGAATTTGTACAAATCGAATAATTTTTAGTGCAAACGATAGATTATGAGTTCAATTACTGATCCAGCAAAAAAAAAAGTTATAAATAATTTATTTTTCATTTTTTTTACGGTGGTCGAAGTTAGGCACAACGAAATGCCTGGTTGCCCCCATTACCGTAAACGTTATTTAGGCAGTCAAAAAAATGTCTTTATTACAAGGTTTACTTTCTCAGTGATAAAAAAGATTGATATAATTCAATTCTTACAGCATCGCTGCGAAAGGACTTTTTTCCCTCACTGATCAAAATTTTGAAATATCTCAATTTTTACAGCATCGCAAAAAAAAAGTGTATGTGGAGACGGAAATGTAACATAAGTTCCGAAAAACGAAGTTTTTTTATAATTATGCAATAAAAATATTAATAGTACAATCCCGGATCATGTTTATTTATTTTTTAAAAATTTTATTACTCCTCGGGATCTCCGTTTCCCTAGTGGTCGAAAATGGGTTTCAATTTTTACAGCATCGCAAAAAAAAGTGTATGTGGAGACGGAAATGTAACAGAAATTCCGAATAACGAAGTTTTTTTTATAATTATGCAATAAAAATATTAATAGTACAATCCCGGATCATGTTTATTTATTTTTTTTAAATTATATTATTCTTCGGAATCTCCATTTCCCTAGTGGTCGAAAGTGGGGTCATCGCTGGTCGGGATTGGGCACAGCTGTGTCGGCAGAGGGGATACTAATAAGCATGAATTAATCAGCCTCTATCTGGCGAAATAATTGGCGGAATCGATTGAATAACCCATTTTTAGAAAGAGAATTAACTGAATTTTACAGTGGTGCAAAAAAAATCTCCAAATTTACATTCGTCGCAACGAGAAAAGCCATACAGTTGTCTGGTTGGCCTTATAGGGTACGGGAATGGGGACATTTACCTTACCGTTCGATACGAGGACTACGATATTGATGGAACCAAAATGTCTCAGTGAATCGGAAAAGAACATCAAACTGCTAAGCTTGGCGCCCTTAAATTGTAATCACATGATAAATTTTACAATTAAAAGAAACTGTTTAAGTGAAAATTAATTCCATAGCTTCGAATTCTAATTTTCATTAATTTCCTGACGAAAATATTCAAGATATTATTCTATTTAATAACATTGGATTATATTGTAAATTAATGTACCACTCTTTTATTATCTTTATATGCATTTTAACGTTCCTAATATTTAATTTTCAACAAGAGGCATTTAATAATTTCAAAATACTGTAATTCAAGTAATAATTTTTATAATTGTTCTTTTTTTTTAATAATCTTGAATTCCTTTTTTTGCCTATCCTTGATACTACTATGCTATTGGTAAATAATACGTACAAAATTATGATGTGAATTTGTTTATTTAAGATAAAAATTACAATTACAGTAACGGTTTACATTATATGATAAAAGTTGGTGTTTGAATCTCTCTTATTCTGAATTATACCAACTTGTATAATTTTCTGTCGATTCCCAAAATTGGGTGGTATTTTCAGGGGACGAATTTTATTCGCTTTCCGAAGTCTCCATATCTTCAGAAACATCGTCAGCTTCTCCATAATTCCATGATTCCGTAATTGGGGTGGTATTTTCAGGGGACGAATTTTCTTCGCTTTCCCAAGTCTCCTCCATATCTTCAGAAACATCTTCTTCAGTTTCTCCATAATTCCATGATTCCGTAATTGGGGTGGTATTTTCAGGGGGCGAATTTTCTTCGCTTTCCGAAATCTCGATATATTTAGAAACATCTTGAGCTTCTCGATAATTCCATGATTCCGTAATTGGGGTGGTATTTTCAGGGGGCGAATTATCTTTGCTTTCCGAAGTCTCCTCCATATCTTCAGAAACATCTTGAGCTTCTCCATAATTCCACGATTCCGTAATTGGGGTGGTATTTTCAGGGGGCGAATTTTCTTCGCTTTCCGAAGTCTCCTCCATATCTTCAGAAACATCTTCAGCTTCTCCATAATTCCATGATTCCGTATTTGGGGTGGTATTTTAAATGGGCGAATTTTCTTCGCTTGTCGAAATCTCGATATATTCAACAACATCTTGAGCTTCTCCATAATTCCATGATTCCGTAATTGGGGTGGTGTTTTCAGGGGGCGAATTTTCTTCGCTTTCCGAAATCTCGATACATTCAGGAACATCTTGAGCTTCTCCATAATTCCATGATTCCGCAATTGGGGTGGTATTTTCAGGGGGCGAATTTTCTTCGGTAGTCGAAATCTCGACATATTCAGCAACATCTTGAACTTCTCCATAACTCCATGAGTTCATAATTGGGGTGGTATTTTCAGGGGGCGAATTTTCTTCGCTTTCCAAAATCTCGATATATGCAGAAACATCTTCAACTTTTCCATAATTCCGTGATTCCGTAATTGGGGTGGTATTTTCAGGGGGCGAATTTTCTTCGCTTTCCGAAATCTCGATATCGTCAGAAACATCTTCAGCTTCTCCATAATTCCTTGATTCCGTAATTGGGGTGGTATTTTCAGGGGGCGAATTTTCTTCGCTTTCCGAAATCTCGACATCTTCAGAAACATCTTCAGCTTCTTGATGCGTAGTTCTAAGATCAGTCTGCTGCTCTTTGGCAACTGAAAAAAAAATGACATTTATATCATACTTTGTTGCAGAAAATAGCTTGCATGAAATTGTATAACATTATGAAAATCAACTTACATTGGTGAGCAAAATGATGATCTTCAACAGTGACATACTCGCAAACTTCATCTACTTCGTTTACTTCACACGTCTCAATTTTTTCCAATGAATCGTCGTTGGAAAGAGCACTTTCTTGGATTTCTTCCTGTGGATTAGAAAAAATCATAAATTATAAATATTTGAATTTTTTTTCTTTAAATATTTTTTTTGCGCTCGTTATAAAATAAAAAAATGTATGTTGATGAATTTGTATCTCGAGAATGAAAAGAACACTTGAGCTTAAACTTTGAAGACATATGTAATTATGTTGAAACATAATCTACATAAAAATTAGTAAAAATCGATAGAAGCATTCGAATGTTATAAGAAATGTTATGATTTTAATCAACATTTTAATTTTCATGGCTTGCAAAATACAAAAACTACAACTTGAGAATGACGTGAACAAACATTAAAAACATTTGACTCAGTAGTTGACGATTGAGTTTTCATTGTTTACTACATTTGTCATTAAAATATAATAATACCACAAGATTTTATAAAATGTTAAACTTTCTAAATCATTGACGGCGCACATTTTTCTTCAAATTCATTTTTCACTAATTTTGCTTCCTCATAGTGGAAGCTTTGTTTCATGGTCCAAAACGTCGCGAAAAAAATGTCCGGATGTATGTATGTATGTGTGTATTAGGGTGTGTCAAAAAAATTTTTAAAGTTTTTTTATTAATTTTTTTTACTGCAAAATTATGTGAAGCATTCCATCCCGATTCGACCTGGGTCTGACCCTCGACTTCCTTGATTTGGCTCGTAATTTTTTGTAGGATTGGATAGACCCTCAAACGCACCAGATTTTATTTTTGTATTTTTTTTTTGCATATTTTTTTGCATATTTTTTTAAAATGCCATATCGAATTCCCTAATTTAAAAATCTGAAAAAATTCTGAAAAATACTTTGTTGAATATCACAATTTTCTAGCTTATAGCCAAAGTGGGGAAAATTTTTCTTCTTATAGTTTTTAAGCTTTTTTAATTAAAATAATTATGAAAAAATAGGAAAAAAATTAATCTACTACAAGTGATTGGTCAAACGTTTATTTATGTGAACTCAGATTTTTTAGAATTTTTTCAGATTTTTAGGAATTTGTCAAATTTTTCTGAACTAAGACTATTTTCTATTCTATTCTAGCACTTCTATTCTATTCTAGAATTGTTATACCATCAAGAAGTGTTTGCAATTCTCTCTCATTTTTCTCGAATTTATGCAAAATGTACTCTAAGCGACAGGACTACCTTAAGGACAGGATACATACTTTTGCAGTAAAAAAATAAATTTTAAAAATGAAAAAGAATTTTTGACACACCCTAGTGTGTATGTGTGTATGGATATATATATATGTGTGTGTGTGTGTGTGGCACGCTTGCAAAATTCAAACCGCTGTATCTCGAAAACGGCTTTAACAATCAAGTGTATGCATTTTCGAAAAAAATTGAAATACAAATTCAAATTTTATAAGCTTTTCAATTTTTTGAAAAATGTCTGTGGGGCATTATACACCGAGCGGACCACCTTTTATCACGACCGTCGTTGATATAGTTGATTATTTTTATAGTCATTCACCCGAATGGACGGAGCATGCTCAATTTTTTTTCAAATGATTCATCGCATAATTCGCGCACTTGTGAATTTATAAATATTGCTCGAATAATTGGGTTTAAAAACTTTCGAATGCATGTATCTTCTTGGATGTAAGTCGTATCGTAAGAAAACGTATATAAAAGCTTTTCATTTTGAAGTATACTTTTATGCAAATTTATTTTAAAAATTCTTCAACCCCTCCGAAGCATTGATTTTTAATTAATAAACATAAAAATCGATATTTCAAAAACTTGGACTTGTTTTAATTTTTTCCGAAAAAAACTCTAAAATACTGCTCATGAAGACAAACATTTTAAGCCTAGACGGGAAGTGGGACAATTCTTTTTTCGAATTTTTATGAGTGTTTTAAAGATAAATAAAAAACGAAAACTCTCATTAAAAAATCGGAAAAAAATTGTCCCACTTTAGAACTAAAAGACGGCAGTAACACAATTTTTTCTGATTTTTTATGAGAGTTTTCATTTTTTATTTATCTTTTAATCTCTTATACAAATTCGAAAAAAAGGATTGTCCCACTTCCCGTCTAGGCTTAAAATGTTCGTCTTTATGAGTGGTATGTTAGAGATTTTTTTCGGAAAAAATAAAAATGTCCAAGTTATTGAAAAATGGATTTTCATCTTTATTAATGAAAAATCAATGCTTCGGAGGAGTTAAAGAATTTTTTAAATACATTGACACAAAAGTATACTTCAAAATGAAAAACTTTTATGTAGGTTTTTTTACGATACGGCTTATATCCAAGAAGATACGTGCATTCAAAAGTTTTTAAACGCAATTTTTAGAGCAATTTGTAGAAATTCACAAGTGCGCGAAATATGCAATGAAAATTTTGAAAAAAAAATGGAGCGAGCTCCATTCATTGGGGTGAATGATTTAAAAAATATCAACTACATCGACGACGGTCATGGTAAAAGGTGGTCCGAACGGTGTATAAATCCCGCTGTATGTTCTCTGGCTTCCGCAATTTTTCAGCTAATGAGCTAAATAGTTTTGGACAAATAGAGAAATGAAAAATGAAGGTCGGTATTGAATTTGAGCGAAATCCGAAATAAAGCGGTTAAGATTTTATAAAATCTTGAATTTTCGAAAAAAATGTTATTTTCGTTCGTATTCAAATGAAGTTTAACCAAACCTACTCAAATCTAATGCAAGGTAACATTAACATCCAGTTGTAGTAGATATCGAATTTGGTGAAGATTGGTGAAGTGATTTTATAAGACATTGAATTTTTCAAAAATTCTCGGTGTGTTCACTAGCTGCTACAATTTTTTAGATAATGAGCTTAAACAGTTTTTGACGAATAAAGCAATGAAAAATGACGATCGATATTGAATTTAAGCGAATTATACATAAGACGGTTTAGATTTTATAGAATTTTGAATTTATAAAAATTTTTGTTTTCGTACTTCTTTAATTTCTATTTAAAATAAGGATGCAAAGTTGAACTTTGCACATTGCTTTGTCAATAATTTTCATCTTTCGCAAAGCTTCCTCTATAAGGAAGCGATAAATAAAATAAAGAAACTTCTTCATAGAGGCGGCTTTGCGAAAGATGAAAATTAATGATGAAGCAATGTGCAAAGTTCAACTTTGTATCCTTATTTAAAAAAAGAATAACAGAAATTGACAAAATTTATCAACACACATCCTCGTAGAGTTGAGAAAAATAATTACTAAAGAACAATGTGTAAAGTTTAACTCGATTTAAAAAAATGAAATTTTTTTAACAAGCTCAAGTTTCAATGAAAAAATCATGCACACCGAATTTCCGAGTAAAAAATATACTTACAGATGACGAATCGTTGAGTAGCGTATCGTTGACTAGCGAATCGTTGAGTAGCGAATCGTTGACTAGCGAATCGTTGAGTAGCGAATTGTTGACTAGCATCTTGTTGAATATTACACTTGGCACAGTACTGTACAATTGGCGTTTGCAGGAGATGCAAACATGCGTCTCGTTCTCATAATAGAGGTGAAATTGTTCACGCAGAGATTCGGTAATGGGAAGTATTCGCCATGTCTCAGGATTGTGATTTCGTTGATTGAACGGATTGCAGCAAAACTCGAGATCCTCCATTTTCTGTTTCAGCACCAAAATGAACGACAAGAAAATTTCAGCAACACTCCCGACTGAAGTCACACTCTCGAATGTTAAAATCTGAAGGGTTCCTCTGGTATTTATGCATTTTGACGTTGGAGAGAACGTCACGTGATTCGTTGGCACTTGTAAACCAAAAGAAGCAATCAGAAACTCGAATTCTTTATTACTAAATGTATCTTGAAGGAAGCTTACTGGTAAACAATATCACACGTATATAACCGTTGACCCAAGTACGGAAGGGCAATTAAGGGTTTAGCCAGCCGTAAGGGGTTCAACGTTGCGAAAAGGGTACCTGCAATAAATAGGGTACATTACATTGAATTGAACTATCGTGTTTTCCAGTAAATACAGGGATTATTGGTTGAAATGGAATATGGTAATAAAAATTTGGGAATACCCATTTCTTCGTTCTTCACCTATATTTTCACCTAATCGTTTCTTCGTAAATGACTAATGAGTTTTCGAGTAAAATTTTGGAAACCCCGAAAGAAAAACCCAGGAAAAAATTCCCGGAAAGAAAAACTGTGTAATGAGCCTCTCCTTGCATGGTTCGTGATCTCTCTCTCTCTCTCAGAAGATGATATACCGATAGGCGATACCAATACCGATCGTACCGAATATCGGTTAAAATCAATATCATGGTCAATCTGTTAGTGATCCGCGAGGCGCTCTTCGATCGCTCTCCCACTTTTTGGGTTTAAACCCGTGAATTTGATATGGGGTTCCTCATTCGCCCGATAACGGTCACCGAAATCGATTGGCCATGTTGTTTCTGCCTATGTTTTTATCGATATATATATATTAGGGTGTGTCAAAATTTATTTTTTATCTTCTAAATTAATTTTTTTACTGCAAAAGTATGTATTCTGACCTTAACATCGCCCTTCTATACGGAATACGCGACTTAATTTTTTTATAATTTTTTTAATTCGACATTTGTTGAAAAACAAAGATCGCGATTGAGACACCTCTAAATATTATTTGGCAGCGTATTCTTTTGGCACCGTCAATTATTAGGCCAAGCCTTCGAGTTTAAGCCATGAAGACCCAAAAAAAAAGTGTGATACTAGGCAGTAAAAAGCAGAAATTGAGAAAAAGTTATTATTGCTCGGTTTACTGCTTATTATCGCACTTCTTTTGGGTCTTCATGGCTTAAACCCGACGGGTTGACCTAGCAATTGAGTACGGTAAAAGAATTCGCTGACAAATAATATGTAGACGTGGTTCAAACACGATCTTTTTTTTCAACAAATTCCGAACAAAAAAAACATAAAAAAATCTAGCCTCGAATTTCGTATAGGAGATGCATACTTTGGTAGTAAAGATTTTTTTTTAAATTCTTTTCATTAGGACATTTTTTTTTTCAATTTCTGCTTCTTACTGTTAATATTTAGAGATGTCTCAATCGCGATCTTCGTTTTTCAACAAATGTCGAATAAAAAAAATTATAAAAAAATTAAGTCGCGTATTCCGTATAGAAGGTGGATATTAAGGTCAGAATACATACTTTTGCAGTAAAAAAATAAATAAAAAAAATGAAAATTGTTTTTTGACACACCCTAATATATATTTTGTTCTGGTGATGCATGTGTCCGAGTGATCAACGAGGTAAATTTTGTCCGCACGTCCCTGTAAAAATCGTAATATAGCGCTCAATCCCTCAATTAGGACGTCGGGCGACTGCAATCTTCTTTTCTTTTCTGGCACCCATCTTCGAGCGACGGATTGACCGCTCTCGGACACTATATTTCGGGACTGTACACCAACCGTTTGGGTTCGACCGCATAACGCCGCTCCCGCCATCGGACCCGATTGCCTTTTGTCATTATATGACGAATACGTTTCACAAAATAAGAGCCAAAGTAGCCAATGAGTAAAAGAGAGCGCAACAGAAAATATTTATTTTTATATTTTGTTTTAGATGGTATGTTTAATGGATGAGAGAGCATTATTTTTTAAATATTTTTGTAGTGCGAATGGCCAATGAATATTTGTTCAATTATTTTTGTATATTTTGTGTGAAAGAACGTGATGGATGTGTGTGATGCGGGTGAGCTAATAATGTGAAAAATGATCTAATAATGTTAAATAAATCTGCTAATTTGGAAGTTATTAAGCCGGCTGCATTTCCTTTGCCGTGCCCCAGAATTGGTTTGAAATAAAGTAGCAATATAGAACCAAAATGGAAATTCAAGAAAAATATAAATTAATAAATAAGTAAACTTATTACAACTGAAAATCAAAACTTTTAGGAACAAATTGTTGGGACCTTAAACAATATGGAAAATAAATAAATAAATTTCGTAAACTGTTAAATTAATGTCGCCTCCTAAAAGACCGGAAGTAAAATACTCTACATATCAATTTTTGTCTTTTTATATAAGTATATATTAATGCCATATACAATTCGGGTACAACGTTACTGAATAATATGTATATGTATATTGAGCACGCTCATAAAGTCCATTAATCGGCAAAGACGACGCGTTTATCACTATTTCCTTTTGTTAGACAACATTAAATTGTGACTGTCGAAACATTGAAATTGCTATTATTTTTTAAAAGTACTATCATAACTCTGAGCCAAAGGCTGCAGGATAATTATGCGCCGCGTATAGTTTTGCTTTAAAAAATAATTGTAATTGTAATTCTAAACGGTTTTAAAAAATATTTCATATTGAAACTTCAATAATCAAAACGTTGTTTTTAAATATTTTAATCGATAAATGAAGTTTCGCAAGTTTGCATGCAGAGTTATCGATAAAAGCAGCGTTGAGCGCCTACATTTTGCGCATGCGCCATAAAAAGATAAGTTCATTTAAATAGTATATTGTGCAACAAGGGCCGAAAGTTGGCGTTTGCGACTCGTGTGATTGAAGCCCTCGCTTCGCTCGGGCGGCAACCTCACGCTCGTCGCAATCGCCAACTTTCGGCCCTTGTTGCACACCATACTCTTTGTAACAAGTGCATGAATAGTGGTGCTTTGAATGATAGTTTTGCGGGACGAACAGTGAAAAGTGAGGTTACCAACTTTCCACCCTAGGGTCGAAAGTGAAACAGCAGGTTCGAAAGTGAAGGAGTCGCCAACTGCACATGCGCCAACCTATCGTCTCAACACTGCTATGAAACTAGCCACTTTCGGCCCGCAAAACTGCCATGAAACGCACCGCTGTTCATGCACGTGTTACAAAAAAAAATTGGCCCCTAATGTCACATAGATATAAATAAAAAACGAAAATTCTAAAAAAAGCAGATAATTCAGTTAATTAATTTCTTGAAATTATTCTTATTATATAAAATTGAATTAACAATAAACAATTTTTTAAATAGTATTTTTATGCTACCGATAATTTTTATAATTTTCGTAGTATTTTGCGACATTTTCCGGGGCCAGTTAACAAAAAAAAATCAATACATTATTTCTGCTTAAACATTCTTTGCGCAAAAAGCTATTATCATACAACGATGGTGACTCGAAGCGTAATTTTATCGACTAAATTACTACCAATAAAATGGATAACTATACAAAAATGTGTTTTAACGGGAAGACATCCAGTACCGTTACGACAATATATATATAAATCGATATCGCTGATAAAAATAATGATAATACTAAATAGCATTTATTCTTCATCTACAGTACAATCGTTCGTATCGCTCAATCACATCGCAACTAATTAATATATCCACGCATTCACCTACGAAAAATTACGATCAACACGATAACTACGTTTAATTTTATAGAATAATTATATTATATACCAACGATAAATCGAACCGCAATATTCGTTCGAGATTTTTAAATCTATCGAATAAATGTTGCAAAGCGATTTTTTCAATTCTTATTAATATATATGTATATATATATATATTCGTTTATTTTCTAGGTTGTTTTTTACAACAGTTCAACAATTATACGAATGAGTCTAATAATAATTTAGTCATACCTTTCCCTGCAAAGCCCTTTTACATCTAATACGATTAGTCGGGCCGATCGGATTCCCGAATTACATTCGTTTATATTTTTTGCACGGATAACTTTTGCTTCACAATTGTTAACAACATTTCACTTAGGAATTGCATTGGATCTGGAACGGATTTGCGTATAGTTTAGTAGTTATTAATGATACATCGAAAATGAGCTTTTCATTCATTTTTTCGGACGCTTGTAAGCAGCCATTATTTATTTTTACATGGGTACGATGATTTTATGCGCTAGCACCAGACTCACTGCTACAAATCGCACCAGAAAAGACTGACTTTCGATCGATTATGAATTTTCCAGTTGAGCAGAATTTTTTTGAAACTTTATCACGCGACATCTAACGGTCATGATTGCTGCGGACGTTTTGGAGCACCGCCGCCATTATGTGTGGCGAATTTTCGCCTGGTGAAAATATTTCTCTGACACTTTTTCTTTAAGGAAAATAAAAAAAAGATGTCGATTTTTATGATTTCTTAAACCGGCATTTCTCTAAATTGTTACGTTTTTTTCGGCCTTTTATCCTTTCAAAATGCATTATTTATTTACTTTAAGAGCAATTGGCTAAGAAAATAAGATTTTTCGAAATAAATTAGACATTTTTAGATTTACAGATAACTTTCACTTTTTTCTAACTTTTCTGCGAATATTTTCTCCTCTCAGAGCATTTCAGATGGCTTTGGAAAATTTTTACATGTCTTTAGAAAAATGTTCATAATTTCTTAGAGGAATATCTTCACCAGGGCCATTTTCAGTAATATAATATATGTGAGTATATATTTTATATTTTCAGCCATATAAAAGCCATATAGCGATTCAATGGACGCGCATTAAGTCGATGCTAATGCATATGATGCAGCTAACCGCAATATAGTTTCACCAAATTGACACATTTTTTTTTTTTCCTTATTCGTGGAATTGTCATGCCGAAACGACGCGAAACAGTGGCATAGGAACGAGGCTGATAACGGAAGTACAGTGTTTATCATCCTCAACGGTAGAGACGAAATTTTTCATTTTTTTTTCACGAAGCTTTGTATTCGATGGGTTTATAAAAAATATTGGCTATTTTTCATTTTTGAGACAGAAGTTGAAGAATTTGGAAGTACTCTTTTTGTGAAATTTTATCTTTTTAATGCCTAGAGACTGGCACTGCGTGGTAGGAATCTGTTTGCTTATTTTCTTTTTTTTATCAACAATAATGCTTTTTCCAAGAATATAACATCTCTGTCAGGCTAATCACCGTATGTTTGTTTTTTTTTTAATTTGAGTATCAACCGAAGATGGCAAAGAAAATGGAAAATTTGGAGATAGTTCCAATATTAAATTTTCTTTTAATTTTTCAACTTTCCTCTTGAATTTTTGTTCTGTTCATGTTTTTTGGATGAAAAACTGGAAAGAACTATCTTAGTTGTTTAATTAGAACAGTGTTCAATTTCTTAAGCTGGCCTCTATTTTTTTTTTTCATTTTTTTTCCATTCTTGTAGTATTTTGTCGTTTTTATAAATTGAAAAGAAAATCTGTGCCATCTTCCGTTAATACATTCTGCACGATCCAAGTATAACACGTTCCTAGGTCACTGAGTGAATAAAAAATAGCATCTGCGACTACAAACAGCGATCAGTTGTATTTTTTGTATTTATTTCGGACGTTAATTAATTAACCGTTATTATTATCAATATCTATTATAATATGCGCAAAATTTTATTGTATTTGCTTTTTGTTTGCGGATTTATTAATGGTTTATTGTTTTCCGTTGCATTATTTATTCTTTAACAGTTTGTTTTTTTTTTTTTCATTATACACCTGTCATTATAAAAATGTGGACGTACGACTTCTCAATAAAATACATGATTGATGCAATTTCCAACGTGTAATAATTATCTCTTACTGCTTGATCTTTAACATTTACTTAGTTAATTACTTGCGTGTTTCAATTGTCGTTAATTGCATATCGACACATCTTAGATAAAAACTATATATAGTCTATATATAAATCTACTTTCGTTGGCATACGTCTATCGTAGTAGTTCTTCAGTATCATAGTAAAGTAGTATAGTAAACGCTGCATTTTGACCATCATTGGAAAATATAAAATGTTATTTTTCGTTATTATCAAAATAAAATATAAATTGGCAATAACTGATGGCTCGATGGATATACACTTTCACAATATTACAAGTTAGAAAACAAGTGACGTTGTATTTTTTCTTTTCCTTTTTTTTGGCATCTGGCTAATTTTTGTTTTGCATGATCGTAAACAGTGAGAATTTTTTATTTTTATTTTTAGTTTTTATTTGTTTTCATTTAACGTTTGTCTTTGTTTCGAATTTTATTCTCAGTTACACTTACTCTAGTCGATTGACTCCGTGCTGCACAGTGGCTTCGATTTGTTGGTTTTTTTAGAAAAATTCATCTGTGGCAAGTGTCACGATGAACCTCTGGAGGAGGAATATTCTGATAAGCTGGTTGAGTATCCCGGAAGTGAGACCTTATCAGCAGGCCGAGACCTAGGAGGACGACCGGAAGACCGAGAAGGGCGCAGATGAGTTCACCAGTTACTCCGGGTGACCATGAAATTGTGCCTATTTCGTGACAAGAATTGCAAGAATGAGCAAAAAAAAAATGAATTGCTATTTTGAAAAAGTGAATAAAAAAATCTAGATAATTTTTTCAAGTCATGTAATTATTCAGATAATTAAATTAATTATCTAATTATAACTAGATATAACTCAATAGACACTCAATAAATTATCTAATTATATCTAGATATAATTAGATAATTTATTGAGTTACCTAGGTATCTAAATAATATTTTATCTAAATATCTAGATAATTTTTTTTTAGTTATGAAATTCATATTTTTCTCATATATTCCTAACTAAAAGTTTAATTTTATGGAAACTTCTAGAAAAATAAATTAAGATTATATTTCATTTTTTTTACAACACTTACTACCATTAGATCCAACATCCATCTTGTAGATACTCCACCAAATACCAGAAAGTGGAAGAGATACCGTCATTGCTGCGACAGTGAATACCGCACTTTCGCACATGGCCAAAAAATGGGCTGTAGCTATTGCAAATAGTACGTAAGAAAAAAGAAAGATCCAGCCGTGACTACCAACGTTTGAGCATGTGTTGCCTCCTCTCATATGACAAATAAGACCGTGTTGCACGGTTTCATAAAGTTCTTTTGGTGACAGACCCTGCAAGACAAAAAAAACCAAGAAACGTCAATATGCAAGTGGACAGTTTTTTTTACCAAATTAAGTTTTACGAGTACAATTCAGGATTCTCTAATAATTAAAAAAAAAGAAACATTAATAATTTAAAAACATTTTTTCTAAACTCGCAAGAGAGAAATTTTTTGTCATCATCAAAAATTTGTATAATCTTATGATTATACTTTATAGTGATAATAATTATAACAATTTTTTGGTTCGCATTTGATGGATAAAGGAAAAAAAATGGCAGACACATTTGACACTCTCAGTGAAATTGAAAATATATTCTTATTTATTATTCCTTTCCATTCATACGGATGGATATAAACAGGGTATACATCCTGTTGGATTTTTACGGCCGTCTCCCTCTCCCGCCATCTCCCCGCTTTCATTTCCATAGCGGGGAGAACTCCACACGAGAGAGGGAGACAGAGATTCGGGCCTGCTATCCGTCTCACTCTCTCGCCATCTCCGGGGCCCAAGGAGAATGCCACAACGAGAGTGTGAGACAGAAATCCCTTCCCCCCTCAGTGCGGCCGCAGCCGACTTCCCCCAACGTATCGCATTTGCCAAGGGCTCAGGAAAACTGCGTAAAGCCTGAGCCGATACAGCCAGCGCTTCTCTAAGTCCCCAGACGACAATGCCAATAAACTCAAGCATGGTCACCGGTGATCGGAGGTGTCGCGACACCTCTCATCAGCGATGTTCCTGCTCGGCCCAGAGGATTTACATTTAGATTTATTGCACCATCCGCCAGGTAAGAACCGGCGGGAGTCACTCCGGACTGAACACGAACATCACTAATGTGCACGGAAAATAAAAATATCATTCTTTCAATCACTAGGGTGTATTTGAAATTTAATTGTTTCAATAGTCCTGGTATCCGACAAATTGCAGGCGAGGTTCTTTTAATAACCGTGTTATTGTCTTCAATAATACCGTGTACTCCAAAAATATAATTGAGACAATCGCTTATAGAATTCATAAGAATATAAAAAGGTTTATTTTAATGTCACAAGATTGTACAGAATTTGGATTGCTGTTATTGAAGTTTCGTTATTATTTCGAACACAAGTGCAATCATATTTAATACATACATTATCGATTATCAATTAAGTTATCAAAAACACTTCAGCTATTGTTCTAAATGCGATTTTCATCACGGCAACGAATTATGTATTCAACTTAATACCAAAATGATGAAAAATTTAAATAATACAATTTTTGAATGGAGTAATTTTGTTTTTGTCATAAATAATTATACAAGTAAATAGTTATTTACATCAATAATATACGTTGTTCATCTGATTTGAAGTGATATTGATCCGTATGGGTGGTGAGATTAATGACTGAATATTTCGGCTCAATGTACGTTTGCAGAAGTACTTGGGACGATAAAATATGCGATTGTTTCAATGAGACGCCAAGCGGCTTAAATCTTCACGGAAAAAATGTAGTGGTTTCAATAAGATTGATGTTATTAGAATTAATTTAATTGATTCAATAGTACTGATATCGGAACAATTGCATGAACAAATGACATTGATCAGTCTGCGTGGTGAGGTTAACGACAAAATACATAAGATCCAACTACATATGTATATAGTTTCAGCTTCACATCTAACCCTTATAATTCCACATAATATTGTCACCATTAACATTTTGAATTTTCGGATTCCGTATTCAGATTTGTAAACAACGACCTCAAACTCTACCGAGCACCGAGATGCATCATCCTCAATGCAACTATTATGGAATAAAAGTAAAGGAAAATCATGTAGTCGGTTTGGTCTAGCGGGTAGCGTGCGCGTCTTTAGGTGTTAGGTAGTTAGGTAGTTAGGTAGGTCGATAGGTCTTAGGTTCAAATCCCGCAAATGTCATTTTCCGAAAAACGAAAGAGAGAAAATTGTCTCCGTGGACGATACCCTTTTTTCGTTATTAATAAAATAATAATATTAACATTATTGCATAATGCCCGCTTTTGCAATTAAATAAATATATTATTGATATATTCATTGTAATAGATTTTAGGAACATCTCTATTTCTTTCAATGGTAAAGGAGTTTAAAACAAGGATATAAGCATTCAATCCAAGTGCAGGATAAATCGTCTGGTAGAAAGAACATAATGCAACAACGACACAAATTATTCCTGCAATAAGAATCGCTGTTGTTCCGATCAACTTTTAAAAAAAGCATTCTATTACAGATGTAGTTGAAATAATGACATAACTTTTTGGCAGCCCGTGAACCGGAAGTTTTATTGAATCAATCTTAAATTTTTATGAACCAATGACATTTTCTTTCCATGTGTTTTGGGCACATATATTTATCAAAAGTGGGAACCCAACCACCAGAATCACAAAAAAAACAATGGAAAAATTTCCAGCGGTGTCGGCCGCCAGGAATCGAACCCGGGCCCGCTGCGTGCGGACCCAAGACTTCATCCACTCGGCCACTGCTCTCCAAAGAAACATTAGTAATTTAAAAACATTTTTTCTAAACACTCAAGAGAGAAATTTGTTGTCATTATCAACATTTTTATAATAATAAAATCGTAATAATTATAATAATTTTTTCGATCGCATTTGATGGATGAAGGAAAAAAATGACAGACACAAAACACATTTTGCCAATTTGAATTAAAGTGAAAATATAAAGCGAATATTTTCGAAAAAAAAAATTCTGTTTTTGTTCCGCACCCATAAATCTCAGGAAACAATCTATGAGATTTTTCGGAAATTTCAGGTTGAAAGAAAATGTTCAAGTTTGGTGAAAAATGCTTGACAAGGATCTCAAGTTCAAAAGTCATTAGAGTGTTGGCTTAATGTAAAAAATTGTCTTACTTTTTCTGCAGAAGAAGAAGTAGTAAACGAGGGAGAAAACGAGGGTAATCCCCTTTATGGGGTCCTGTAAATGACAGAGTACTCTGTTCTGATCGAGAGACAGGGTCACGAGGATTCCAGCAAGTGCATAAATTCCACTCATTTTAACGAGGCTGCAACGTGGTATCCTTATTCTCATGCTGTTGGGTATGAGAGGAGGTGGTGGTGAGATCCTCTCAACGACGAAGTACACAAGACCGAGGATGCCAGCAGCACAAAAGGCGGTGAACAAGAGCCCTTCAATATTGATAAATGGTTAGATAGACGGGAAATGGTTGAATAAACTGAGAAGTCTATTCAGGTTAGAATCGTAATGCGAATATCAAATCTACTCAACTTTCTTATTTATTCATTTCATTTTTAATCAAATAAATTTAGATTTCGTTAAAAAAAATTTACAACAACTTCATTTTTGTTGTATTTTATCAACAAAGTCTTGTGTCAGATTAAGGTTGATAATTTTTATGATTTACCTTGCATTCAATTATATTTTTACAAAATGAATTTTGAATTATTTATGAAATAAAAAAGCGGAGTTATTATTTTCGTTGGAATATTTAACAGTGACAATTAAAACGAATCTGGATAACAGGGGGAGAATTAAACAGCGAGGGTGTTTTGTCATATACGAACCAGCGTAGGCGTTGGACACTGCGCTGACGCTGAGGATGGGAGTAAAAAAAAAAAGAAAAAGATCGCACAGCTCCGCGCGAACCTAAGTTTTCTTTGGCTAAAAAATGACAAGAAATTTGTAGTTTTAGTAACCGACGGAGTTCTATGCAAACATTTAAGTGGCAGCTTGAAACTGACCCCAGCAAATGATTCCCAAGATTCTGACATCAGTCTCGCCGCGGCCCTAGTGTTCGATGATAATGGACCCAAGAGGGAAGCACGAAAGCCGGTCAAAAAAGCGTTTACTTTTCTCGTGTGGACTAGTTTTTTGTGTATACGTGCGATCTATGCGCAAATTGGTTGAACTCGAGAAAATAAAGAATTTTTTCGAATGGAAAAAAATTTCTGCATTAAAAAAAAATCATAAAAAATAAAAGAGTAAAAAAATATAGAAATTATAAAAAATGAAAAGAAAATTAAAAAATTTAAATTGAAAAAAAATTATAAAATATAAAAATTAAATTTTTTTAAAATCCGTATAATAAATGTTTATAAAAAAAAACTCTTTGTCAGAAATTGATTTCTGATGCGTGAATTGATTCGTGATCGAGGATTTATGAGCTAACATACACATTTAAGGAAAAAAGCCTTTAAAAAAGAGCTTAAAAAAAAAAACAAAAAATCCGCATCTAGATAATTGAAAACGCAAAAAAACTGCTTTCGAATTTTTATCTTACTAGTAAGTGCTTGGAAGCTATAGCGAGCCAAAGCATTAATTTAACGCAAACACCCTTAAATTGAAACATATATTTTTTATCTTAAATCCGCATTTAGATAATTGAAAAAGATAATGGACTGCAGAAGGTATTCCGTCTCAGATGTACGGTTTAATTGTTATCGTTGTCCGAAGATTCGAAAATGCAGATGCAGAAATCTTGAGGGTCATTCAGAGTTACCAGCCGGTAGTATGTTTCCTGAATGTATAAGCGCCACCTATCAGTAACCGCGGCTAACTATGCTTTGAGAAACACTGCAAAATTTTAGTTTATACGATTGACAGTTTTGTCGCATTCGTGCTACACGAAAAAAAAAAGATTAGTTGCCATAACCAAGAAATGAGTTGACACAACCAATCGATTATTGTATTTCCCTTACAACTCAAATGGTAATACCAACGATTCGAATGGTAATACCGACGATTCGAATGGTAGTCCCAACGATTGGATTAGTTAACCTAACTAATCTCGCGAGAACTAATCGTGAATAGGTGAGGTTACTATTCGATATGGTTGAGGCAACTAATTTTTTAGACATTGTGTACAGCAAATCGAAAACGTAGTTGCCACAACCAAACATTTCTTTCCGTGTATTGGGACGCGGAATGTGCGTACATTGCGAACATACGCGCTTCTAGTCAGTTCGGGACTTGTCGTTGTTACATATTTCCTTGGACAGCCCATATATGTCAACTTTTCAGCAAACTTAAAATGATAAAGTCGTAACTGAGAATAACCATGGGGCAAGACCGATTGACATTCTTGGGTAAATTATCAATAAAAATGAAATAGCAATAAATATCGATTACAACAGCATAATAGACGATTTTGCGAGTGCGAAGGCAAGACGTGTCAGATTTTAAGGTATTTTCTGTCATATTTATATTGCTTTATTTTTAACTAAAAACTTTATTTAAAAAAGATTTTTTGTGTTTTAAAGAACTTTATGCATTTTTTTTTGTCTAATTATTACAAAATTGCAAAAAAAGTTTCAGTGAAACATTTTGTTTTTATTTCCCGCTTCTTTGGAGACATAGGGTTTATGCACTTTATTTGACTCGCATAATTTGTGGCAAAGAAGGGCGCCAAATAGGTGGTCTGCACAGGGCGTTCATGTACCTAATGACGGCACTGCTTAAGAACTACACCGAACCACAATAAATCCGATATGTCGAAAAAAAATTAATATGGGATTTCCGACTGGAAGTCCGATCTTTGATTTCTGAAATCAGAAACGACCAAATGTCACTTTTTTTTAATCACTGTAATAAAATGTACAGCCTTGAACATCCCTCCTGAAAATTCCGGATAGACACGGATAAAAAAGTTTTTATCCGTAACTTGTGTGTTTTCTGTCAATTTACCCGGATTCAACGCGGATATATACGGAAAAATCGAGCGAAGTACATTAATAATGTATACGCAATGATCCGTACATACGTATGCTATTTCAATCGTTCTCTATCCATTAGAATATTTACTTTTTCGAATTCCTTTCCGAATGTTTCCAATTCATATACATTTACTTCCGTTTGTATCGTGCTTCATCCGCTTATGTATTGTACTCTTTATATCTCTATCCGTATGGTTCAGTAATGTATACGTTTACGTTTTACCGTTCTCTATCCGCTAATGCTTTTTATTCTGAATGTTTCCAATTTATGTACGTTTACTTCCGTTCTTATCGTTGTCTATCCTCTTAATATTTTACTTTCCATATCCCCATCCGCATGATTGACTAATGTATACGTTCAATTTCTATCCGTCTCTATCCATTCATGTTTTGCATTTCGAATTCCTTTTCAGATGTTTCTACATTGTATACGTTTCATTCCGTGTCTATCATTTACAATCCGTTATTAAATCTTCGTTTTTACATCCCATTCCGTTAGGACCTCTCAAAGTAGTACTACATCTCGTGTTGAGAGCGGCTCTCCACAATGATTTTATTTAACTGTCTTTAAGGCATCGTAGCCTAAAAATGCTTAAAATACAGGTGTAACAAGAATACGTAGAGTTCTTAAAGAAGTATTCTAGACATCTTCATCATTTTGCTATGCAAGCGATCATTTCACGAATGATGGGGTACTACCGTATATATACTTATTCATTCTGCTGACCTTCATTAAATAACATTGAAAAAGAAAACTATTTTAAAACAAAAATTCGGAAAATTTGTGGTACGCAAAACTGTATTATCCCTGGCGAAAATGTTTGCGAATACAAACGTATAAAACACTTTTCTGTCTCTACCGGAAGTCATTGCGGATAGAAAAGTGCACGAAAATCACTCCGCGCTGGTAATTATAGCGGATAAAAACGTACACAAAATTTTTCTATCCCTACCGCAAGACATTTCGGATAGAATCATATACAAAAATGTGTCCTGGCCGAGAATCGTTGCGGGTAGAAACGTACACAAAACGTACACGAATCTATTGCAGATAGAAACGTATACAACATATTTTTTACTCCCTACCAGAAGTCATTGCGGATAGCAACGTATACTAAACTGGTCTGTCTCCACCAACAGACATTACGGATAGAAACGTACATATTCAGAACTTTTCCGTTTATACTGCTTCATCTTACCTCTTTGAAAAAAGTAGTATAGAACCGGATAACTCTTCAATCCGATTTCGCAGACGATCTCGGATACAAAACGTTGCATATTCGAAACGATAGATTTTCCATCCGTCGTTTTGAACTCCGAATAACACGGAAAGGAATGGTACTGTTACGTATTAAACATGTTTCCGTTTCTAACCGTTTCTATCAGATATTTCCCGCAGGAATTGCTTCCTCTGTTAGAAAGCAGCGAATCAGACAAAAATATGTATTTGGTGATTGAATTAACTGGAAATGTCTCATATCGTTAAAAAAACGACATATCTCAATGTTTTGGATAATTTTCAGTATGCCAACATTAAAATCGCGAAAAAAAAATTGCATGAAAAATTGATGATTGCATTAGCTGGAAATTTCTCATATGGTTTCCAATTTGCTGTACACAATGTCTAAAAAATTAGTTGCCTCAATCATATCGAATAGTAACCTCAACTATTCACGATTAGTTCTCGCGAGATTAGTGAGGTTAATCAATCCAATCGTTGGGACTACCACTCCAATAGTTGGGACTACCATTTGAATCGTCGGTATTACCATTCGAATTGTTGGCACTACCATTTGAGTTGTAAAGGAAATAGAATAATCGATAGGTTGACTCAACTCATATTTTGGTTATGGCAACTAATCTTTTCTTTAAGTGTACTGTGATTCATTTTTAAAAAACACAATATTTAGATATCCCATTTCTAGCAATTCCTTTAAAATTTAGTCAAATATTTATTTCATACAAAAATGATTTATCTCACGTTCAACTATATTTTACTTCATTACATACATTTGTTTTTCGGGGGCGCTGCTACTGCTTGGTGATGGATAGACGTGTCGAAGGAAGGCTCATCATGTTTTTGGGTATAATGGTCTGAGTGTTGACGGAAAATATGTGGAAAGTGATTCAAAGTGACGAGAATATGGCAGAGAAGAGACGGAACTGTTATTTTTGGAAAGTTTCGAACGTACGAGGAAATCTGGGATGGTTTATGAGGAAGCGGCTTGTAGAGGTTATAAGTGGAAAGAAAGATGGCGGATTTTCAAGCGTGAAAGGTTGTGTTGTTAGCGCGGTATAAGTGCATCGGAGGCACACACATAGATGGCAGGAACACACTAGTGGATAGATGACTGGGTTACCGACAGTCGGCATCTATTGACAAGAAGTGTAGTGGGAATTTCGAAATTTTGGAATGGGACGAGTGACCAGGCAGCAGCAGCAGCGCCCCCCCCCCCCATCCTCGAAACCACTGTACATAAATGTGAAGAAGTGGAAAGTGAATATCGTTAAAGAGAGGTGAGGGTTGGAAATACTGGAACTTGATGGTAGTTTGGAATATCTATAAAAAGGGGAATAGTGTGTGAGGCAAAAGACAAAATTGAGGAGGCATTTCAAGGAAGAACGGGATGGACGGTCTAACGTGGAACGGTGGGGCAAAGACAGTTGAAGGATATCGACGGTCAAGAGTGGGGGTGAAGCGCGACGATAAAAAGAAGGAATTTGACGGAAATGACTTTATAGGAAAATGTTTACCTGTGGAAAGACTGGATGGACGGATTATTCAGTTTAGAGATGGAATGCAGAGGTGAGAGGGGGCGTTTATATGGATTGAAACACGAGGTGTACTAGGAAATAAATGGAGGAGTGAGAAGTCAACATTGGGGAGACATATGCAAAATTGACGGGTATCTTCGTAAACATGAGTTATCGTGTAAAAATTATGTCGCTGGACGAGTGCGACGAGCATGGATTATTTGGTGTGACAAGGAGGGGAAGCCATCTGCAGATATTTCGAGGAAGAACAAGATGGAAGCTGAAATCGGGAAATTACCAAACGTGGAAATGTGGACCAAAGGCATTTGAGGGATATTGACAGATACGAGCGGGGTGTTTATATGAAGCGCAGCCGACTAAAACGAAGGAATCTGATGGAAATGACATTGTAGGGATGTGATTGTTCGTGGAAACATTGTAGGGAAATGCTTTTATCAGAAATGATTTTGGATATCTTAAAGTATGGAATATTCGTATAAAGGCGGACGTGGAATTATTGTATGGAAATGATATTTTTTTTTTGGATATGCTTAAGTATGGAATGTTTTTATGAAGGCGGATGTGGAAATATTGTATAATCGAAAAGGAGTAGAAGGGAAAATGTAAAAGGCGAGAAGCCATACATTGGAAATAAACTATTTAGATCTACATTTGTTTTTCTTATTATTGTAAAATAAGAACGATTCAGAAAATAAATACAAAATTAATAGGAAACAAAATTGCTATATTAGAATGTATTTTTTTCCTCCCAGTTTCCGACGTGTCAAGATTGGTATCTCTAATGACGATAATAGAGGGCTTCGTCGAGAATCTGGAGAGTACAAGTACGAGGGACAGGCCGCACGCGCGATTTAATCCTCTTAGCTCACGCATAATCGCTGCTTCCCTGCGGTTGATCTGTCCTCATGTGTACGTACGTAACCTGTGCTGCTCTGTCTCTCTCTCGCTCTCTCTCTTGTATCTTCGATCTCCCGCGGGCTCGCGTTCGCACGATCGAGATATCCAAACGCAGGTGCGTGAGCTCAAGCCGAGAGTACGGTATGTATATATACGGATATATATATATATATATATATATATATACAACTTTATGTATACGTTTAGCAGAACATTTGGGATTGACACGTAAGAGTAATATTTATGCGTGCATATAATCACTGAAGTCAATCAAAGTAGGTTACAAAAATTCAATTGCTTTTTATTTAATATATGCACGTGATCATTTTATTCATTTTTTATATTAAGATTTAGTTTAACCTGAACTTGTTGTACAAATCTTTTTTTTTTAAGATAGAAATATTCTCAGGCCAAAAAATACAAGCCACTATATTATTAATTTATAGAGTTCTTATATTCTAAATATCTGGGAAATTATAGTAACTATAAGTGACAATTATTTATTTTTGGCAATAAACGAAATGGCAGTTAAAAAAATGTGGCATTGAGGACTATAATTGTAGGTTCAAATACCTCAACTATATCATTGAAGTTACCATAGTTGCCATAACTATTTTATGGTTGAAAAAGCTTTTTTAAAAATATCCTTTTAAATTAAAATCTTTCGTTTGGAAATTATTGGAAATTTGGATATAAATGAAATTTCCTATGTTTCCTCAAGCTCAGAGTCATATACTTTATTATATATAGTCATATACTTTACAATTTACCTGATCAAGAGTCGCGGTAGCGACGCGACACCGAATTAAAAGAGAAAAAATCCATTTTTTTGTGAGTAAAAAAATCGATCAAATTATGAAATTATTGTTCTACCAATTTAACTAAACAAATATTATTTCCAGTCAAATTTACTTCAAGCAGCGAAACTTTTTTTCAAATCCATTTTCGGTGAATAATCGGCCATAAAAAAAAACCAATAAAAAGGGCGATGAGTCGGCGAAATAAATCGATTCAGTGAAATTCAATTACCTCGAACAGTGGGCGTGAAAGTGAAGAATTTTTCAATCCAAAGACTCTGAATAAATGTTGTAAACGAGTGCGAGCTTTTTTTTCACAGACCGTTAAAGGCTTAAAAGCGACAAGTGCCACTTCTGGCTCGGATTCGTGGGCAGAGACCCTTGCACCGATCTCTCGAGTGTGCCGCGAGTTAATACCTTATTCTGTTCCAGGGATCTCATCATCGAGAGACTCTCTCACGAGAGATACGTGAGCCATAATACTTGCGTGACGCCCTCGAGTACCTCGTCGCCTTGGTTGCGTAGATACGTGCTCGCCGCTTTAACCCAAAGATGCGTAAACATATACGAGGCATTCTCTGTCAACTCCGCTACGTTTTAATCATTACTAACTAATATTTTATACCTCAACTGAACACTTTATTTGTTTCTTAAATTTATATAGCTTAAAGTTATATGTACAGAACCTGTAAGAAAAAAAGGATGCAGAGTAGAACCTTCAATATTGCTTCTTTTTTATTTTAAACTTTTTACAAATGTACCTCTACGTGGAAGTATGTTCACCAGATTTAATTTACTCATAGAGGAAGTTTTGTAAAAATAAAAAAGCCGGCAATTGAAATTGTCACGTTGCTTCCCCGTTAATTTCTATAGCTTTCCTGAAAATATTGTTTCTCTTATTTTTTACTATTATGTTTGGCTTCCCCGTAAGAATAAAGAATCCACATTCCAGTATAAAAAATCCAGGTTTATACTATAACATTGAGTCACGTAACAGGAAATGATTGTGTGGATTTTTTATTTTTGGGCACAGATTGAAGGTTTTGGTGTAGCAAGTAAAAAAAAACATTTGTTCAAAATTTCAAAAAATTTGAAAATAAAAAAAATTTAATTTCAAAAAAATTTTAAATTTTAAAGAATTAAAAAATTTCAAAACATTACAAGACTTAAAAATTTCAAAATATTGCAAGACTTCAAAAAATTTCAAAATATTGCAAGACTTCAAAAAATTTCAAAATATTGCAAGACTTCAAAAAATTTCAAAATATTTCTCAATTTCAAAAAATTTAAAAAAATTTCAAAATTTCAGAAAATTTCAAAATTTCAAAATATTTCTCAATTTCAAAAAATTTCAAAAAATTTCAAAATTTCAGAAATTTTAAAATCAAATTGGCCATAGAATTTCGAGCGAGTGGTATCAAGTTCAAATATCTTTAAAAATGTGAAAGTAAGAGCGTGATGTGATTTTATAAAATATTCAAATTGTCATAATTTTGGAACTACTCAATGGATTCGTGCCAAATTTGAACTTAGCCTTTGTCTACGCACATTATATATGTGTACCAAATTCCAGAGCGATCTTGAAAATTGCGTACGCTATCGTGGTAACAAGAATCGGAACATACACAAACATATAAACATATCATACAAATAATTTTTCTTGACGTTTTAGAGCCTTTTGAGCATCGTGAGATGAAAATCTGGAAAAATTTTTTTTTTACGGAAACAAAGCTTCCCTTACGGCGAAGCAAAAAGAAAAGTGGAAGCAATATGTAAGCTTCTACTTTGCCTCCTTGTTTTAAATAAATCTGAAAAACTGAAGATCAGCGAGATTTTAGTCTTTAAGAAATAATGACGAAAAATTAAATTCCCTATAATCCGAACCCTTCTACTAATCTCTACTAAATTATTATCTAGCATCACCGGATATGATCCTGTTTACATACAACATTTGGTCTCGCTGGTTGATGCTTTGCAAACATAACAATCTCGAAAAAAAATTTGTATGAAAACAAAGCTTCCTCTATGAGGAAACAAAAAGAGGAAAAAGGAAGCAAGAGGCAAGCACGCATCATTGGAGATCCGTGAGATCGTCGAAGGTACATTAGTCCCGCGTGTACTGCCCATTGGGAAAGGCGTCTCTTCGCGATAATATGCGCTCTTTTCCCGCCTCTGTTCTCGTCATCCATAGCAGCCTTTCGTCGTAACTCGGTGACCATTCCTGCTACTCGAATACCTCTTTGCCCACGTATTATATAGCTACTTCACCTTCCAATGGCAAGAGCACTGGATGCACTATTAGGTACAAGAAGAAAGATGGAAAAAGAAGATGTGGCAGCTGACGAAGAAGCGGTCCACTCCTGCTAATGCGAAGTAATGGACGTCTCGCGCCGGACAGAGAGCGTGCATCGACGCAGCCAGTGGCAAATCGTAAAGAGAACAGAGTGCGACTAAAAGTACAACAGAAATTATAGAATTATTTTATGTCAGGATAGGCTATACGGACTATTGATACACCTAGGGAAAAATTTGGGTTTCACCCCAAAATTATTTAATAATCGACAGATATATTGAAAAACTGCGATTCAGGCATAAACGTTTGTGGAGCATTATAATGCGTATCTCGCTATACTACAGACGAGAATATGAATTATCACCATAATTCGTGTACACAAATTTTGGAAGTTATCGGCCGACTCATATAAAATATATGAAGATTATTTCTTATAGACAGCTCAAAATTTACTTGCAGTTTATACGAGGTTCGCAGTTTATTGCCATATGTGAGTTATAATGAAAACAACTACTCAGTAAATATTCAACACCTTCATTTCTAGAGGTGTTTCTTAAATGTTTGGGTTTAGTTTAAAGGTCACAGGGTTCGAACTGCGTCAGACTCTGTACGGCGTCGCACCGCCAACGGTTCGTTGGTGCGTTCCAGCAGTCGATGGCTGAGCCCTAGACGATTTCGCGCGGGCTTCTAGCCCCCTCCTAGCCGGTAGATTATAGCGATTTTCGGCTGACGCGCCATTACCGCAGAAGAAGAAAAAATCGTTAGTCGCTCGTGAGATACTGTGCGGTATTGTGTGCTCAGCGAAAAATGCATTTAGTCGACTTAATGTATGCCACAATATCGCTATACGAGAACGGCTGCGTCTAAGTAATCGATTCTTAATCGGGTGAATTTCAAATGCAGATTGCAAAGTAGGCCCTTTAACCCAGATTACAGCAACATCGTTTGAATCTTGGCTTAAACAACTACGCGCAACATTTCCGTTGGAAGAAAAATGTAACGCGGTAAAATGGATCAAATATTTAGAACGTAAAATTGTTAGAAACTGCGTTCTATGTATTTCGAGCCAAGAAGGCCCATTATTTCATGTAGTTTGTGAGATAATAGGTGATAAAAGTGCATTCGTAATATTAACAAAATACACTTGAGCTGTTTCTTAAAATATTTGTTAACAGTTACAAAATTTATTAACAGCAAATAAAAATGAGTGTTCTCATAACAAAGTCTTATCTGACGGCATTTCCGTCAAATGAATGATTTGCTTATGCAATCTTTTTGACATAAGTCGTTCGATGTTTGTTATAAATAAAGAACGATTTGAGACAACAAGATTAAAGATAGTCAGGACAACTTCGGATTTGTTAATAGTTAACAAATCATTATTTGCCGTTACGCAGATTTGTTAATAGCTAACAAATCTATATTAGAGTAAAGTACCATCTGTTTGGCGTGATTGTTACGTTTGTTTACAACAGTTGACCCTCAGAGAATTCGTTCGTTCTCGCGCGATCCTCGACGCAATCACGCCGCAGTTGTATAGTTTGGCAGTGCGAGCGAAGCAGCGCATAAGATGGACGACCTCCTCATTTCGTGGGGCTTGCACGATGGATTAGAAAAAGTCTTCGAACGTAAGTACAGAAGTAATGTACTAATGAATAGATTCGAGCAGATACAAGTAAGGAAGTCTAACGTTGCCACGTTACAACTGCAGCTTACATATCGTCTTTTGAGCGAGATGGGCATTGCCGATCAATCGATGTCGGACGTATCACCGTAGAACTACTAATCGAAAACGTTGGGTACGTCAATTTGCCTGTTATTGAATCTCCAAGTTTTGAGGTAACATGGCTTCGAGCAAACGCATAATCCGAAATGTAACCATTACATAAGAAACAATTACATTAATGTAAATGTAACCGTCGATTATATTGTTATAAACGAATCACAAAAATATTTATTTATTTATAAGAAATATATATAAGAAATATATCTCTCATTAAATATACGTTTATTTATTTGTAGTTTTACCTTCACTTGAACCAATACGATTGGAAAGCACATCGAATTAGATGTACCGTTCTGTCAAGATATGCATTAATTGATTCAAATTATTATAATGGTAACTGTTAATAAATAGTGTAGAGTAACGTGGTGGATTTCTGGCACCACGTTCCTCTGACGTAATTTCTTGATTTTGTTTAAAACGGGACGTCCGCCATCGAATTTCTCTCCAGGGGTCTAATTTAGTAGTTTTAAGTAGTATTAATTAATTGAAATTTAGTATTATTTAGAGTATCTTAGCTCCTCACTGGTCCTTCCACTGGACTTCGCTGAGCATAACCACCGAGGGAGGGAGTTTCATAAGAAGCTGCATCTTCGTGCGCTGTGAAAATGTTCGTTTCAACTCCCGGGAACGAACACTTAGCCCTGAGGAGTTGAGAAACCAAGGGGTGTGCAGTCAGCCTCACCTTCATGCGAAGGGGATGCCAATTGAAGGTTGGATGTCCCGACGAGATCCCCCTCGTCGGCGAAGATCCAAAAATTGAGGCAGAGGGACGCGGACGACTGAAACCTTATCAGCTGTCGCGGTTTGCTCTGTCCAAATTAGAGCAGAGGACCTCCGAGTTATGTGGAGGGACCTTTCGCTTGGTGGGAGTTAATTAAATGCCCCGGAGCAGCCCCTGGACCCAGCAAGAAGCAACAGCCCAAGCAGGTCACCAATATCGGACAACGGGGTCCAAGGAACGCTACAGAGCCACTGCATAAGATCTATTCCTCGGCGTTGCACTACCGATATGCGGCACCTTTCTATCCAGGATGCCCACGGGATCAGCAGGAAAGCAGCGTTGGCCGGTCGACGGTAGTTATCGCATCGCAGGCTGAGGCGGGGCCGCCTTTAGATGTCGAGGACTTAAAGTCACCGAGCAGAAAATTAAAATGCAACTGAACTAGCAGAGTTCATGGGTCTCGATACCCGCGCAGAAAAAAGTAGTCCATGATGGAGGCCAGGATGGAGTCCCGGATGGAATCTTGGCAGTCCAGGACGGAGTCCCGGATGGAATCTTGACAGTCCAGGATGGGCTACCGGATGGAGTCTCAGATGGTGTCCGCCGACTCCGGCTTTTAATCGGATACCGGAGTCGGCGGACTCCATCTTGGATGACCCGTGAATCTTGGCTATCCAATGGGAGAATCCATCCTGGTATCCATTACGGATTCTCCCCCAGACTGTCTTACAGTCCATCCTGGACTCCATCCTGGACGGTCCGCGAATCTCGGCTGTCCGATGGCAGTATCCATCCTGGTGCCCATTTTGGATTCTCGCCTGGACGGTCTTGTCGTCCATCCCGAACTCCATCCTGGACGGTCCATGGAATCTCAGCTGTCCGACGGAAGAATCCATCCTGGACTCCATCCTGGACGACCCGGGTGTCCACCAGGAGGTTGACACCAGGACCAGACCGCGCCCACCTTGGGCACCTTGGTGTCCAGACGATCCATTTTGGATCACTCTTATTACGTTAACGGAGGGTAGACCCCTCGTGTGTAGTCAAACTCAGGACAGCTTTCTAGTCTTATATACGCTCAGGTTTCAAGTCACTTGCAAGAAACGGTGCGTCCGTTTGCCATCTAGTGGCATCATGCGAAACACGGATACACAATGCTCCGCTAGATGGCGAACGGTCGAAGCGTTTCTCGCAAGTGACTTGAAGCCTGAGTGTATATAAGACTGGAAAGCTGTTTTGAGTTCGACTACACACGAGAGGCTTACCCTCCGTTGACGTAATAAGAGTGGTCCAACATGGATCGTCTGCACACCAAGGTGCCAAGGTGCCTAAGGTGGACACCCGGATCGTCCAGGATGGAGTCCAGGATGGAATCCAGGATGGAGTCCAGGATGGAATCCAGGATGGAGTCCGGGATGGACTGCGAGACAGTCCAGGCGAGCATCCATAATGCACAACAGGATGGATTCTGCCACCGGACAGCCGAGATTCGCGGACCGTCGAGGATGGAGTCCAGGATGGCGTCCAGGATGGACTGCGAGACAGTCCAGGCGAGAATCCATTATGGACACCAGGATGGATTCTGCCATCGGACAGCCGAGATTCAGGGGTCGTCCAGAATGGAGTTCGGGATGGACTGTAAGACAGTCCAGGTGAGAATTCATTATGGACACCAGGATGGATTCTGCCATTGGACAGCCGAGATTCACGGGTCGTCCAGGATGGAGTCCGCCAACTTCGGAATCCGATTAAAAGCCAGAATCGGCGGACACCATCTGAGACTCCATCCGGTACTCCATCCTGGACTGCCAAGATTCCATCCGGGACTCCATCCTGGACTGCCAAGATTCCATTCGAGACTCCATCCTGGACTCCATCCGGGACTCCATCCTGGACTCCATCCGGGACTCCATCCGGGACTCCATCCGGGACTCCATCCTGGACTCCATCTGGGACTCCATCCTGGACTACTTTTTTCTGCGCGGGGGGGCATTCCACCGGTTATCGACAGGGTCGCGATCCTCATATTTTTTATATTTTTTTTCCTTTAGAGATGAAGAGCAATTTTAAAAAAACACTCCAGGATTTTTTTTAGATTTTTAAAAAAATTGGTGTTTTTTAATTACCTGAAATTTGATTTTTTGAAAAGTGCGTCGACGATTTTTTTTCTTTTTTTACAGTAAATTCTGTGTTCAAAAACAAAATTTTTTAGTCTAGACCCAGAATGGGGCGAGGCCTAGATTGACAGTTAAAAATAAAGTAAAATTTCAATTTTTTTTTAATACCCCAAACTTGAATCTCTCTAAGAGTAAGTAAATAAAAATAAAAATTTTTTACGGGAGAATTTTATTTTTAGTTGCTATTCTAAACTGCCCCCCATTTTCGTTCTAGTCTCAAAATTTTGTTTTTGGACAGAGAATATACTATAAAAAATTTGATGACGTATTTTAGAGAGATTCAAGTTTGGAGTATTTTAACATTTTTTTTTAAATTTTGATTTATTTTTAGCTGATAATCTAGGCCTTGCCCCACTCTGGGTGCAGGCTTCAATTTTTTTTGTTTTTGGATACAGAATTTACTGTAAAAAAAGAAAAAAAATATTAAATAAAAAACAAATTTTTTTTTAAATCGAAAAAAAATGTATAGTGTTTTTTTTATATTGCTCTACAACATTGCAAAAGGAAAAAAAATTAGGGTCGCGACCTTGCAATAACCGGTGGAATGCCTTATACATACACATACACATATATAATTTTTTTCTAGATAAATTTTTTCAACGTTTTGTACCATTCTGAGTGTCCTGACATAAAAATCTCGAAAAAAAATTTTCATTAAAACAAAGCTTCCTCAATGAAGAAGCAAAATTAATTCGAGATATTCGACCGAGGTTTTGCGAGCGCGCGAAGTGCGCGAGACACAGTAACCTCTGGTATTCTATAAATATTCATCAACGAATAAATTATTTGCTATATTTGTCTATAAATGTGATATAATACAATCAACCAAGATATTAATAAGCAATGTTGAAAGATCGACGAATCATTAAAATGATTTGATTTATGTGCAATGGTGAATGGGATGAAACATTCAATGAAAAACTGACTAACCGAACTCGTAATAAATGAAGATTGAAGTTATAGCTTAGTATAGAGTTGAAGTTGGTTATAAATCAGTAATAAACGTAATTAATCGCACAACAACCCTTCCCTTCCGGGGAAGCCAAACATAATAATAAAAAATAAGAGAAACAGAATTTTCAGGAAAGCTATAAATTTGGTGTGCGCCTTCTGCATTTAAAATTTAGTTTTGGTATTGAAATCTGATCCAAAATCTTCACTTCTGCTAATTTACCTGAATTATTGAAAAAATAAATACAATATTTTATTTATTTTTGGACCACAAGCTAATATAAAAGTTATTATGATTTGGTATGATACAAACAAACAGAATTATCAGCAAATAAGCAATGAACAACAAGAGATTTAGTATAGATAAGATTTTGTGGTCTATTTAATCACTCACATAAGACTGCTGCAATCGTCTGTTGTAAAAAATTTATATTGCCTGAAATATGGATTGTGTTACACATTCAGTAAGCAAAAGAACTACTATCAATGATCTTGAGCAGTTTTCAATGAGAATATACTATGAATATCCACACCATATTGTATGTTAGGTTAAAAAGAATGTAAAAATTCGAAGAAAAAAAATATTTGAGGTTATTCACAGTCATTATGTTAGACTATAAACACTCATACACTCATCATATCATAGTTTTTATCACTCACATAGCATTTTATACGATTTCCAAATCTTGCCAAGACCTCATACACACCATAAGATTCGAAACTTTTGGAATATGAATAATTGAAATGTAAATCTGACTTGTGAAACCATCGCAGTGCCGACAATAATACCACCAAAACGAAAGAGAGATGTGAAGTGAAGGCGCGAACATTGCACACGCCTCCTCGCGAGTGCGGCTCGTAGCTTGAACTCGAATTTAAAAACGCGTTCTTGCCAAATTATAGCGAGAATTGTAGATTACAATTAATGTGGGAAATTCCCAAATTTCTATTCGTGTAGTTAATCACTATACCCCAATAAATTAGCGATAAAAACTTCACGCCAGTAATTCTTTTTAATATTTTGGACCCTGTGTAGTTTTAAATTATATTTTACACTTGAAAAAATGTAATTTTTTTAGGTAAACAAATTAAATTAATTCAGTTCGGCCCAATTGGACACCTTATATTTCAATTTTTGTATTTTGCTTTAAAAAAAACTCGTTTTCGGATAAAATGTAATTTTAGTTATTAGCAATAATTTAATTGTACCTAAAATCAAGAAACCCGAACATTCTCTGACGCATTTTGCAAAGGACTTTTCGTTATTTTCTTAAAATGGTTCAAAAACAATTATTCTCCAATTACCCACAATTTAATTAAACCAAGTTCTTGTAAAGTAATTAAACTTCCAAAAGTCTTTTGTGGAATTCAGTAATATCCTCCTGTAATTTAACCCTTTGGTACAGAACACAAGTTTTCCAATTCATGAAAATCACAGCTTAAGAGGATGCTTATAACGTAGGCCTTCAATTTTCCTAAAAGTATTATTTCCACTGTCTTAATGAGAATCGATTTCGTCTTCCTCCAGTAGAAAAAGTTTACACAAGAAATATAATCAGCCTCTTAGATTTTTGATTTACGATTCAAACTCATATCTTGACATTCATAATATTTGACAGCAAATTTGATTACTAATTATATATGTAAGTCAAAATCTAACCTTTGTCTCTTTAAATAAGTTCATTTTGTATTTTTATTTTCTTATTTTCGTTAATAATTTGTTTTATTAATTGAAAAAGTCTACGATTAAATGTGTAGTTTCTGAAATAATTCGGGACCTTTGTTGGTGATTATTATGTCATTATTCTTGTGAATGACAAAATAAAAATTTGTCACTAAATTCATAATTTCTTCATTAAAAACCTTTTATTCCCGGTGATTAATTACAATAAAAATAAGTCTATCCCAAAGTTGGGCAGGAAGTACTTTAAGTACTTCAATAAGTACTAAGTACTTTAAGAGCCATAGACGACGAAGGCGAAGTACTAAGTATTTTCAGAGATGCTTTGATAGGAATAACCTGGTTTAGCTACTAGCTAGATACGAATTCTCAATTACTATGTAGCAGTCAAAATACTTAGTACTTCAAGTACTTTATGTCTAGCTCTGATTCCCATTCCCCTTCCACTTAATTTCATGGAAAGGAATGACATAAACGTTGGAAATACAGTTTTGGCACATACAACAGGACCGTGTCAACTCAATTTAAAAAAAAAAATCTTTGTGTGATCCATCCTTAGGAAACCAAGTCGTGGACGTTTGATTTTTTCTTATGTTCATGGATGCATATACATAGAATATCTAACGAATATGTCCGTACCCGATATTGAAATTCGTATAATTCAAGTGTTCTGGACATTCATTCGCGTATAGTATCTCGAATAAATATCCATAAAATATACAGGATATATTTTTCACATTATAGACCTAAAATGGATATACATCGAATACCTTATGCTATATGGGTAAGTACACAATTTCTTAATTAAAAACCGTTTATTCCCAGCAATCAGTTACAGTAAAAGCTAGTCTATTCCCATTCCACTTAATTTCATGGAAAGGAATGTCATAAACGTTGGAAGTACAGTTTTGGGAGGTACAACGGGACCGTCCCAACTTCCGAGAAATTAAAAAACGGAAGTGGATATTAGACAGTCGCGCGCGCAGTCTTTTGTAGCAATGGCAAGAGAGGAACGGCTCGGTTGTTACTTTTAATTGAATTAGACGGTGAGTACGCGGTAATTGCTTGGCCTCGCGTTACAGTCGTACTCTCACGCACATACATCAGTCACAGTAGCATAGCCACACATAAATATACACAGCGAAGAGAGAGAAAGAAGATAGAGAGAAATAAAGAAACGAGAGCTAGGCTACGTCGAGTTCTCGTTCTTTTGTAAAGTCTTCCGCGAGATCTCTCGTATATGTACCCCGATGTAGCGGGGAGGATGCACCGAGCGTCCCGAGCATCCGGTTCTCGGTGCTCCTCCTCCTCTTCTCCTCTTTCTCTTCCCCTGTACGCCTCGACCCTTCCGTCCACTCGACCCCTCTTGGAATATTACTAACCCGACGATTCAGGAATGGCGTGCGCGCGCTCTTAATACGCGGAACAGCACAAGAGCTGATGCGACGAGAGATGGCTCGTGCCGATAGAAACGAGCGAACTTCTCTTAGGTACACTCGGTGGCAATACTACGGGATGCAGTCGCCAGAAAAGTCTGCGTGGTGAAAATAGTATTCGAGTTTTAGTCAACGCTGAGACTTTGGCTTATTTATTTATTTATTTATTTATTTATTTATTTATTTATTTATTTATTTATTTATTTATTTATTTATTTATTTATTTATTTATTTATTTATTTATTTATTTATTTATTTATTTATTTATTTATTTATTTATTTATTTATTTATTTATTTATTTATTTATTTATTTATTTATTTATTTATTTATTTATTTATTTATTTATTTATTTATTTATTTATTTATTTATTTATTTATTTATTTATTTATTTATTTATTTATTTATTTATTTATTTATTTATTTATTTATTTATTTATTTATTTATTTATTTATTTATTTATTTATTTATTTATTTATTTATTTATTTATTTATTTATTTATTTATTTATTTATTTATTTATTTATTTATTTATTTATTTATTTATTTATTTATTTATTTATTTATTTATTTATTTATTTATTTATTTATTTATTTATTTATTTATTTATTTATTTATTTATTTATTTATTTATTTATTTATTTATTTATTTATTTATTTATTTATTTATTTATTTATTTATTTATTTATTTATTTATTTATTTATTTATTTATTTATTTATTTATTTATTTATTTATTTATTTATTTATTTATTTATTTATTTATTTATTTATTTATTTATTTATTTATTTATTTATTTATTTATTTATTTATTTATTTATTTATTTATTTATTTATTTATTTATTTATTTATTTATTTATTTATTTATTTATTTATTTATTTATTTATTTATTTATTTATTTATTTATTTATTTATTTATTTATTTATTTATTTATTTATTTATTTATTTATTTATTTATTTATTTATTTATTTATTTATTTATTTATTTATTTATTTATTTATTTATTTATTTATTTATTTATTTATTTATTTATTTATTTATTTATTTATTTATTTATTTATTTATTTATTTATTTATTTATTTATTTATTTATTTATTTATTTATTTATTTATTTATTTATTTATTTATTTATTTATTTATTTATTTATTTATTTATTTATTTATTTATTTATTTATTTATTTATTTATTTATTTATTTATTTATTTATTTATTTATTTATTTATTTATTTATTTATTTATTTTAGCTGAGCTTATGAATATTTTCAGGGAAATTTCGAAGGGAGAAATTCCGTGCCTTATAACTTTGGGATAAAAAAATGATTTACGGATTTTTTAATCGCTTACAAATTATAGATTTCCTTCTGCACTCAGTTATTATCGGGCTTAATTTTTATAATAACAAATGCCCGTCAGGTATTGTAAATGGAAGAAATAAATTGTGTGTACATTGATACCTAATGTTTATAAGAACACTTCTTACAATTTATTGAAATTTGTTTATGAAAATTTTAAGTCTTTGACATCAAAATCAGATTTACGATGTTTGTGCCTTGAATCTGAGGTTTCGAGAAATGTGAAAATAAATCTCTATAATACAAGTATAGCGAGTTCAATGACCAGACAAATGAGCCTACAACCATAAAAATCAGTTACGAATCACGAAATTGCTTCTGCACACAGTGGTCATTGAGAATAATATTTTACTTTCCAAGAAATATTCGGCCAGACTTTGTAAAAACAGTAAAAAAAAATTGTTTGAGTATTGAAACGAGTGCGACAGAAATATCCCATAAAATATAGTGTCAGCAGAGTACATAATCATTAAAAAGTATGAGGCTTCGATGGCCAATAAAAAGAGCCCAAAACTCATAAATATCAGTTACGAATTATCCGAATTACTTCTGTACACAGTGGTCATCGAGTATAACTCTCAACCCTCCATAAATTTCCAGACAGTCATTGTAAATAAACGGAAAAAAACCGCCATCCACAATTATCTACTATTTTTCAATTATGGTGTTTTTACGCGAATCTTTGTGGTCATTTTTTTTTAATTCTGTTGAAAAAAAAATGAGTACATAAAATTGTTTGTATAGCATTGTATTTATTGTCTCCTATGAATGAAGCGAGTTATGCAATTAACAAACAAAAACATACAAGATACAAAAGTATTATAAAAATGAAATACGTTGACCCCAATAATACAAAAAAGATACGATGCAAAATATTGCATATTGTTTCCATAGTATTTTACACTTTTTACAAAACTACATCTGTGAGGAAGTACGTTCATCAATTTAGATTTCTTCATAGAGGAAGATTTGCAAAAACTGAAAAATAATGAGGAAGTTGAGCCCAAGGTTCTACTTTGCATCTTTGTTTTAAATAATTTTGAAAAACTGAAGTTTAGCGAAATTTTAACCGTCAAAAAATGACAAAAAATAAAAATTTCTGTTTAATCCGAACCCTTCTACCGACCTCCAGTAAATTATGTATCTAGCATCACTGAATATTATTCCGTTTACGTACAGAATTTAGGCCCAATATCTCTGAATTTTCTGAAAGTTGATACAATAACGTAATTTTTTTTTACATTTCAACACTCCATAAAATTCGAAATACTTTTTCAATTTCGGCCAAATTCACTGCCAAACGGCATGAAAGGTACCTGCAATTATTTAAAAAAAACTATTTAGCAAAAAAATCCTTAATTCTACGAAAGTTATGCCCTTTTGTGAAAAACATTTAAAAGACAAGATCTAGATTCTTGTACACATTTCGTAAAAATTGCGTCAATCGAGGACGGGCTGCTGCTTCACTTGTATGCCAACCTTGAGGAGGGTCTTCTGTTATCTCGAAGTGATGCCAGCGTTTTGAAATTTGGACAGCATGTTCACGAGTAATCGTCTCATCAAACTGTGGAGTTTTCATGAGGTTGTCTGCACCGTTTTAAAGATATTAATTCTCAAAGTTAAGAGATTTAGCATTGGGCTTATGGAGAATAGTGCATTTTCGATCGTGTAAAATAAATAGAAGGAGTGATGTCATCTTTTGGAAACGTATACCGCTTGAAACGTCGTACTTTCCAGAACTACATATCCAATTTTCGAAACATTCGTCTGTACCGTTTTGTTGAAATTAAAGTGATAAGTATAACTCGTGTTACACGAGTTTGCTGCCTCCGACGCAACATTGTTGCACGGCTAGCTACCTCTGTCTCACGTCTCACCGCTCTTCAGCCTGCCCACCACAAGTAACAGAAGACCGGTTGAACAGTTCTTGAGTTATAGGCGATTGAATTTTTCTATATATCAGTATACATACGTACACACACACACACACACACACACCAGATACATATTTTTTTGTATTTGTTTTTTTTATGTTATATCTTTTGTACCTTGTTTTTGGGGCTTATTGTTATTCAGTTGCACTACAAGCCTTCACAGGGTCTAGTGCATAATAAAGTCAATAATAATAAACTAATACACATGGGAAGAAATGTTTGGTTGTGACAACTACGTTTCCCATTTGCTGTACACAATGTCTTAAAAATTAGTTGCTTCAACCATGTCGAATAGTAATCGCAACTATTCACGATTAGTTCTCGCGAGATTACACGGAAAAAAAGATTAGTTGCCATAACCAAGAAATGAGTTGACACAACCAATCGATTATTCTATTTCCCTAGCAACTCAAATGGTAATACCAACGATTCGAATGGTAATACCGACGATTCTAATGATAATACCGACGATTCGAATGGTCGTTCCAACTATTCCAGTGGTAGTCCCAACGATTGGATTAGTTAACCTAACTAATCCAATCGAAAACTAATCGTGAATAGTTGAGGTTACTATTCGATATGGTTGAGGCAACTAATTTTTTAAATATTGTGTACAGCAAATCAAAAACGTAGTTGCCACAACCAAACATTTCTTTCCGTGTAGTGAGGTTAACCAATCCAATCGTTGGGACTACCATTCGAATCGTCGGTATTACCATTCGAATCGTCGGTATTACCATTCGAATTGTCGGTATTATCATTCGAATCGTTGACACTACCACTTGAGTTGTAAGGGAAATAGACTAATGATTGGTTGTGTCAACTCATTTTTTTGGTTATGGCAACTAATCTTTTTTTCCGTGTAATCTCACGAGAACTAATCGTGAATAGTTGCGGTTACTATTCGATATGGTTGAAGCAACAAATGTTTAAGACATTGTGTACAGCAAATGGGAAACGTAGTTGTCGCAACCAAACATTTCTTTCCATGTGTATTAGTTTATTATTATTGACTTTATTATGCACTAGACCCTCATTTCTTTCAGTACATAAGGAAATTTTGTTAGACCACATTTCTCGAAGTTTTGGACCATTCTCAGTATCCTGACATGAGGATCATAAAAAAAATGTACATAACCCACAGCATCCTGAAATTCACAGTGAAACAATCTGTGGTTGGAAACTAATGAATGGTTGCAATTCTCTTGATAATTATTATATCGCAGACTCAATTGCACAGTCAGTCGCGTCGATTTATTGCTGACCACACAAAAATCGCTTCTCCCATACAGCAAATGGCATATCCTTAGCGAGGTACACACAGCGCGTCCAGCGAAGAATCTCTCCTCGATGACTCGACGCGTCTCCACACAAGATACATCCGGCAGACGTTGCGGGTCTCCTCAAGAGCCGGACATCTTCGTTCAGCCTGAGACTACTTCGATGTACAGAGACCCATCATCAACAGCAGCAACAGCAGCAGCACCAGCAGGCAGACGAACCAGCAGCCACGTGTCGCCGAGCGATTAGAGCCATGACTGTTGAAAAGTCCTCGTGCCTATTATACATTCTCGCTTCGGAACTGCTTGTACACCAATATATAACATCCACACTGAATATAGCCTCTCCAACGTCGAGTAAATGTGTTAATTTTTAAGAATCACGTAGCACGCTCGTTTTTCTTCGTCCCCGATATTTTCGCATCTCTTTCTCTCGTTGTTTATGTGTTATTCGAACGCCCGTTAATACCGTCTGAAGTGGTGCTCCGGCTGTTGCTCAGAGGGCGCTATATCACTTATGACGAACTTTTGACCCGGAAAAAAATAATAATGCAGTTTTAACTCCAGCTTTCGGTGGTTTTATTCGTAACGAATCAAGCTTTAATATGCCATATAGCATTTTAGAATTTCATGAGTTTTCGAATTTTTTCGAAGATTTTTTAAGTTGGAGCAGCGAAAATTGTAAATTTTTGCATGGGTAATAAATTTTGCTTTTTTTCTTAATTTCGAACATCATTTAAACCGACCTCGCGGGTGTAATAAATGGAGGATTCTATTGACATTGACACAATTCTCTTCGTTTTGGCGAACTTTTTCAAATGAAAAAAGAAAATTGAAAATCGATTAAACCGAAAAAGTTATGCTCACTTGGAAATTCCGAATTTTGGTAACCTTCACTTTCAGGGGAGCCAACACCAAAAAAATTAATTTCTATTTTTATTGAATTTGAGAAACCTATTTAATTTGAAATTTTTTACCCATCACGAAAATGGCAATCTTTTTGTCGATAACTTAAAAATTTCAAGTGAGAACTAAAAAAAAAAAGTTTTTCGACGTTTTTTTTGTTATGTTGCCCAGATCTTAGATCTTGTGTATATAAACTCGTATTGGGGAGCTCTTCCGCAGGAAAAAAGAAAATTGAAAATCGGCTGACCCAAAAGAAAGTTATGGCCAATAAAAAATTCTCAATTTTGAAAATCCTGAATTTTCAATGGGTCCAACGTTGAAATAAAAAATGTCGACTTTTATAAAACTCCGCTGATCGCGAAAATTCCAATTCTTTCGTCGATAATTCATAAATATCGAGTGTAAATCACTAAAAAAAAACTTTTATTTCACTCAGTGCGAGAAACGGTTTGTGTGCATAAATTGCCCCCCCCCCCCCCCATTTTCGCACGTTATAAAATAAAATTGCGTACGATACTCGTGCGATTGTAACACTTGCCTTTTGCTCGTGCTGCAAACTCGCGCACGAAAAAAAAAGATTAGTTGCCGTAACCAAGAAATGAGTTGACACAACCAATCGATTATTCTATTTCCCTAACAACTCAAATGGTAATAGCAACGATTCGAATGGTACTACCGACGATTCGAATGATAATACCGACGATTCGAATGGTAGTCCCAACGATTTGATTAGTTAACCTAACTAATCCAATCGAGAACTAATCGTGAATAGTTGAGGTTACTATTCGATATGGTTGAGGCAACTAATTTTTTAGACATTGTCTACAGCAAATCGAAAACGTAGTTGCCACAACCAAATATTTCTTTGCGTGCACTCGTCAGAAAAAGTTTTATCGCACTAGTATCGTAAAGTATTATTTTCTGCTTCTCAATTTTTTTTCAAACAATGTCCAAGATGTTGCCCAGATGGCGCTACAGGCACTTGTGACGAACTTTTGACCCGAAAAATGCGCCGATACCAAAGAGTCCGGAAGAAAATTGCGAGCACGTAGAGACTGGCGGTAACTTATACCGGGCAAAATATATATAAGCAAGAGAGGAGAGGGAAGCAGCCTGTGCAGTATACGAACGTCTTTCTAGGTGGACATGCGGTCGGCCGTTTCTGAATTCTGGTCAAAGCCACTCGACCGCTTCTACGTTGGCAGGCTTCGCAACTCGTGACACTCGCTGCTAGTGTGTATATAACCTCGCTGTTGTATCTACCATAGAAGAGGTCGCACCTGTTTCGGATACTCGAGTGAATTATTTAAACGAATTCTCTGTGACACTTTGCTCGCGGTATGTCGTACGTATGTTACGTACACGTCAGTGTTACAAGAGTCACAAGTGTAGTATGACTGTAGCAGCGAGGCATGTTGTACGAAACTACGTGATGCGGAAGGTGGAATTGCGATTTTTTTTAATACCCCTGCTTCTTGAATTTATAGCTGTACCTATAAATTTTGTTATTTTCTGACTATGTATACGGGGCATTCCAAGCCACTCGATAAACGTTTAACCCTTCATATTTTTAGCTGCTTTAATTGGACCCCAAAAACGGCCAAAAATAAACTGTATTTTCTTTTTACCTCGCCGTTAGGATTCATTGATTTGATGATCAATGAGATCGGAACGTGCGATTTTTTATTTCCTAGCAAAATAGCAAAAAATTTAAGTTCGGCGAGGCAAAATATATCGGTACAGAAGCGAAGAGAAATTTTTTTTTATTTTAGTGACTTTTTGGTAAAAGATGTAAAGTTTGACTAAAACAGCTATAACTTTTAAATAAATAAATTTAATAAACTAAAGTACCGCGAAATTTTTATCAAGAAATAATAACAATAAATGGCAATTCCTATATAATCCGAATTCTTTTACCGATCTCCACTAAAAAATGTATCTAACATACCTGAATATGATTTCGTTAAAGTGCAAAATTTGCGCTCGCTAGTTCATGAATATTTTTTTTTTAAACTCATGGAATGCGCACCATTTTTTCGATTTCGACCAAATTTAATACCAATCAACATTAAATGTGCGCGCACTTACGAAGAAGGATTTAGCAAAACGTCGTAAATTGTACGAAAGTTAGGGCAACTTTTCTATACGTTGTGGACGATTTTGAGTATGCTGGCATGAAAATATCAAAAAGAAATTTTTTCATGAAAACAAAATTTCCTCTATGGGAAAGTAAAAATATTTCGTGAAAAAAAGTGTTCTCTATGAGGAAGCAAAAAAAATTGTTAATACCCCTGCTTCTTGAATTTATCGCTGTACCTATAGATTTTGATATTTTCTGACTATGTATATGGGGCATTCCAAGCCACTCGATAAACGTTAACCCCTTCATATTTTTAACTGGTTTAATTGGATCCCAAAAACGGCCAAAAATAAAGGGTATTATCTTTACCTGGCCATTAGGATTCATTGAGTTCTGAATTTTTTACAGATTTTTTAATTTGGAGCAGCGAAAACTGAACATTTTTGCTTAGTTTTGGCCATTTTTCAATGCAATTTTACGGGTGCAAAATATTAGATACTCTTCCGAACGGAACATCAAAATAAAAATCGGTCAAACGAAAAAAGGTTATGTCCAGATGAAAATTCCGAAATGTGGCAATTTTGACTTTCCAGAGGATACAAATTCGAAATAAACTTTCTTTTTTACGGAATTTTTAAAGCCTATCTGTTCGGAAGTTCTGCGTTGATTACGAAAATTTGGGGGAAAAAAAGACAAAAATGATTACACTTTTTAAAAATGATTGAAGATTTAGATAAAATTGCACAAAATCTTATAATGCTCGAAACAATAAAAAAAAGGATGCAAAGTGGAACTTTGCACATTGCTTCCTAATTAATTTTCATCTTTTGCAAGGCCTCCTGGATGAGAAAGTTACTTTATTTTATTTTTGGCTTCTTCACAGAGGAAGCTTTGCGAAAGATTAAAATTATTGTCGAAGCAATGTGCAAAGTTCTACTTTGCATCCTTAGTTTAAATACAAATTAAAGAAGTACGAAAACAACATTTTTTATAAATTCAAAATTCTATAAAATCTAAACCGCTTTATGTATTTCGCTTGAATTCAATACCGATCGTCATTTTTCATTGCTTTATTTTTCAAAAACTGTTTAAGCGCATTATCTAAAAAATTGTGGCAACTGGAGAACATACAGAGATTTCTTGAAAAATTCAATGTCTTATAAAATCTGAACCACTTTACCAATCTTCACCAAATTCGATATGTATTACAACTGGATGTTAATTTTACCTCGCAAAAGATTTGAGCAGGTTTGGTCGAACTTAACTTGAATAAGAACGAAAACCAATCTTTTTCGAAAATTCAAAATTTTATAAAATCTAAATCGCTTTATGGATTTCGCTCACATTCAATACCCTTCCTTCATTTTTCATTTCTTTATTTGTCTAGAACTATTTAGCTCATTAGCTGAAAAATTGCGGAAGCTAGAGAACATACATTCATTTTTCGAAAAATTGAAAAGCTTATAAAATCTGAATTTTTTTTTCAATTTTTTCAAAAATGTATACATAGGAAGGGGTGTTGCTCCTCTATCAGTGTGCTAAATTTAAGCTTGATTGTTAAAGCCATTTTCGAGATACAGCGGTTCGAGCGGTTCGCAAGCGTGCACACACACACATACATAAATACATCCGGACATTTTTTCTAAACCACTTTTCTCGACGTTTTAGACCATTCTGAGTGTCCTGACATAAAAATCTCGAATTTTTAATTTTTTACGAAAACAAAGCTTCCTCTATGAGGAAGCAAGAAGAAATAAATCATGAAAAGCTCAAATCACTAATAAAATCATACTAAGTAAATGGATTTGATTCTAAAATCACATGTGCATTAAAGCCGGTAGTAAATAGTCTCTCGATAGTAGTATTAGTACTTCTTGTGTTATGTTTGTCGAGCGTGGAGGGAATGAGAAAGAGAAAGAAAGGGCAAAAAACGACAAAGTAGAAGAGGAGGCGGTGGGAAACGTTTCTATTCCAGGGATTAATTAAAAGTGCCGTTGTACGGGTTCGGTGGCTTCACGCGCGTCCGCTGCGTGAGCGAATGGTTCGAGTGCTGCTGTTTCTGCTGCTGCGTGGACGCGTGAGCTACAAGGAGAGGCCTTGACTTGTCTATATTGCTATACGAGGGCTAGAACTAGAGAGGCGTAGTAGTCATATTGAGATCCACAAAAAAAAAATTAAGATGAGGGACGTATCTAAGCATTATGTGAGTCACTTGTAAATCGGCAAACACGCCTGCGGAAGTCGTTCACATATCAGATCGTTGACGTAATATGTGGAGGCAATACGGGCCACTAACCAAAATTTAAATATTTATAGGTTAAAAAAATATCCAATAATCCAACACCTGCAAAATTAAAGGATAAAATTCTGCATTTATAAATTCTTGCACTTGTTACATAAATAAATTTTCATTTCAATAAAAAATAAAAGCCATTAAAAAAAAAGTAACTGATTATTTCCTTAAAAATTCCAAAGTTATAAAAAAATGATTTTTCTTTATCGTCGGAAATTGAGCGGAATAAAAGTAGTGGAAAAATCAAAGTTTGATTTTTGACGTCATTTCGTTAAAGACACTTTTTTTACAGTGCTTTTTATGGTTCTTTGATAAGGAAATAGGTCGACAGAGAGAGAATTAATCCCTTTTAGTACATAAGCTCATCTGCAGCTCGATCAAATAATTCATATATAGAATCAGAGAAGCTCCGCCTGACGAGGACTCGGCGCACTGATGCGTTATTAAGTTAACTCGTTGCTGGAATCATCTCTTAAGCGTCGACGTTCATCTTAGCAGTAATTTAATCATAAATGCACGCTTCGGTAGTTACATCGTTCCTCCAATTCTCATCGCCTTACCGATCGATTTTCATTGTCCTTTCCATATATAGATATAGTTTTTGGTCCTACAGCTAAATCCTACGGATTTGCCGGGCGTGCTTTACGCCCATTTCAGCCTTTCCCATAACAGAGAAGATTCTATATCTACAATATATAGCTCGTCGACGGTTATTCCTACAACCTATAATCTAAACGTCATGCGGAAATTCCTTTATCTGGTTTTGACTGATGTTAGCATGGATGACGCGATCTCCTATATGTTTGGCACGTTCTGGGGTCAGTAGTCGAGAAACTTTGAAACCAGAGACTGCCAATAAACACGTGGTGTTATGGGCTAACATAATAATAATAATAATAATAATGAGTCAGGTGTAGGTAATGATAGTCTTTCCATTTTATACTCTTAATTTTTTTTTCAAAGGATTTCGGAAGAAAATGACAAATAGTGGAATGCTATTAGAAATGCCTCCTACTGGCTTATTTTATTAAAAAAGAAAGCACATAAATGTACAGAGAAAATATTTTATTTTTTTAAACCCATCGTTATTTGATAAATTTATAATTTTAGACGAATAATCTGCTATTTTATACAATAGCTTTAATATTAAGGGATTTTTAAAAATCAATTAATTTCTCCTCAAATCTCTAAGGGGATTTTATTAAAACCATTAATTTTTCCTCAAATCTTTAAGAGGGCTTAAAAAAAAATGTAACTGCAATTAAAAAGATCGAAAGTATAATTGTCGTCTCAATGAAAAGTCAATGGAATCAATAACATTGGAACGTGCGATTTTATACCGACAAAATAGACAGAAAATTCATGTTTTTACTGGCGTTTTGGTAAAAGATGCAAAATTTGACTAAAACAGCTATAACTTTTAAATAAACTTGAAAAAGTGAAGTTTCGCGAAATTTTAGTTAAGAAATAATAACGAAAAATTCAAATAGCTATATAATTTGAACTCTTCTACCGATCTTCACTAAATAATGTGGATACATCATTGCATGCCTGAATATGATTCCGGTTAAGTGCAAAATTTGCACTCGCTAGTTCATGAATATTTCAAATACTCATGGATTCCGAACCATTTTTTCGACTTCGACGAAATTTAATACCAGTCAACATTACATATGCCTACACTTACGAAGGAAGATTTAGCAAAACATCGTAAATTGTACAAAAGTTAGAGCGACCATGATCTTTTTCTTTTTTAATACAGAAAGCTATAAAATTTACATTTCCTGTAGAAAATGGAAATAGAAATTTACAACCTTATCGAAAATGATAACGATCAAATTCTAGCTTAATCGGTTGAGCGGTTGTTGAATCATACGCCATTATATTTTTGAAACTGTATATTTAAGAATCCAAAAAAAATCTCAAAAATACTATCATGTACAACAAAACGTTTGAACCATAGATCAGAGTAGGCTGATATCTCCTGTTATTTTTTTTTCCATTTTATAATATTATTCAAAGAATTTTTAGACTTTAAATAATCAACGCCCCGGTTTAAAAAACTCTAAAAAATCTCAAAAATACTATGACGAACAACAACATTTTTTATCAAAAGAAAAATGAGAAAAAATACCTTTTTCAATTTTTTTTTTCATTTTCTAATATTAATTAAAGGTATTTCAAACGTCAAGAAAAACACCTCGATTTAAAAATCTCTAAAAAAAATTAAAAAATACTTTACTAACTAATTAATTTATTATTATTATTGTTCTGAAAAAAAAAATCTGCTGGCGGGTTTTATGTGAAAAGGTACATATGGAGGTCCGACACACACTTTTGCAAGTTTAATAAAAGAATCTGAATTTTTTTTGAGATTTTTAAATCGACGCGTTGTCTATTTAACGTTTAAAAAACCTTTGAATAATGTTATAAAATGGAAAAACAAATATCAGGAGGTCTCGGCGCACTCTGATCTATGATTCAAATGTTTTGTTGTATATCATAGTATTTTTGAGAATTTTATGAGTTTTTTAAATTAGGGCGTTTTTTTAGATAGCGTTAATTATTCATAACTCAGAAATTTCGATTTAAAAAAATCTGAAAAAATTACTGCACGCATTTTTCAGTTGAAAGAATAACATAAAAAATTACCGGGGGAAAAAAAAATATGAGGTTCAGCCGTTCACCGAGTTGGTATGGAATGCCCCATATATACACATACACATACACGTACATACAAACAGACATTTTTTAGCCTACTTTTCTCGATGTTCTGGACGATTCTGAGTATGCTAAACTTAAAATCGCGGAAAGGAATTTTTTTTATGAAAATAAAGTTTCTTCTATGAGGAAGTAAAAATATTTCATGAAAGCAAAGCTTCCTCAATGTGGAGGCAAACATTTTTTTTTTTTACGAAAACAAAGTTTCCGCTATGCGAAAGTAAAAATATTTTATGAAAACAAAGCATCCTCCATGAGAAAGCAAAAATGTTTAACACGAAAAAACAAACAAAAGTTTTCTCTATGAGGAAGCACAAATGATTCCACTCTCAATCAAAAGTCAATCGAATCGATGAGGATGTGACTTGCGATTTCTCGATCTCTGAATGTTGTTGCATCGCGCACTCTCGTTCCGATATCTCTCCACTCTCATCCGTAAGATCTCGGTGCAAACTTCTCGATGAGGTCGCGAGTTCACTTACGCGTAGAGCTCTACGCACTGAGAACGGTGGAGAGTATATCGCGAGACGCGTCAGCGCGTCGACGCGAGCGAAGAACTGCCTTTTAGGGCAGTTAAGAGAAGCGCAGTGATGCTGCCCTGGGATCGCGGCCTGCACCACGTCTCTTCGTCCCTCGCAACGATAGTCGGAGCGCGCTAGAGTTGCCGCAGCAGTGCAGCAGCTCGTCGAGTCGTTCGACCTCGCTCGTTCTCAGAAAGCAACACCAGGACCCCGCGAGCAGCCCGTCCTCGTCCTCCTCGTCGTCCTCGGCACTCGTCGGGTTTTTCACTTAGCTCGCCATCTCGAAAAACGGAAAATCTTCTTTTCTTTTTTCGCTCTTCTGTCCCGCTTCGCCACTTCATTTCTTTCGTCGACAACGAGAATACTACGGGACGAGTTCAGAGATGGAATTGCTTCTCGACTTCACTTTCGCATTCTCACACAAACATGTACACGAGTTAAACAGCAAAGTAATAGTGTACTTATAGGGAAAAAATGCTGAATTCTTTATTATGTAATATAAGAGTAACACAAAGATTAAATGGTCATTGCAAAAAAAAAAAGAAATCAAAACAGTTGAGGATACTAAAAATATTCATTTTGTTATTTAGTTATAAATTATTTAAGATATATATATGAGGCATTCCACCGGTTATCGACAGGGTCGTGACCATCATATTTTTTAAAAAATTTTCACCTTTTGAGATGTTGCACGGAAAGAAAAGCTTGGTTGAAACAACCAAGTGCTATGGTTATATATGCGCCAGACAATTTCTTGGTTAGGCTACCAATGTCTTGGTTAGGCTACCAATGTCTTGGTTAGACTAACCAAGTGACTTGGTAAGCTAACCAAGTGACTTGGTTAGACCAACCAAGAAATTGGTCACCTAACACATTACTTGGTTGGTCTAACCAATTAATTGTCTGGCGCATATATAACCATAGCACTTGGTAGTTTCAACCAAGCCTTTTTTTCCGTGTGTGGAGCAATATTCAAAAAAGTCACTCGTCGGGTTTTGCAATTGGCTCGCCATCTCGAAAAACGGAAAATCTTCTTTTCTTTTTTCGCTCTTCTGTCCCGTTTCGCCACTTCACTTCTTTCGTCGACAACGAGAATACTACGGGACGAGTTCAGAGATGGAATTGCTTTTCGACTTCACTTTCGCATTCTCACACAAACATGTTCACAAGTTAAACAGCAAAGTAATAGTGTACTTATAGGGGAAAAAATGCTGAGTTCTTTATTATGTAATATAAGAATAACACAAAGATTAAATGATCATTGCAAGAAAAAAAGAAATCAAAACAGTTGGGGATACTAAAAACATTCATTTTGTTGTTTAGTTATAAATTATTTAAGATATATATGAGGCATTCCACCGATTATCGACAGGGTCGTGACCATCATATTTTTAAAAAAATTTCTGCTTTTGAGATGTTGTAGAGCAATATAAAAAAAAGCCACTCGTCGGGTTTTTCACTTGGCTCGCCATCTCGAAAAACGGAAAATCTTCTTTTCTTTTTTCGCTCTTCTGTCCCGCTTCGCCACTTCATTTCTTTCATCGACAACGAGAATACTACGGGACGAGTTCAGAGATGGAATTGCTTTTCGACTTCACTTTCGCATTCTCACAAAAACATGTACACGAGTTAAACAGCAAAGTAATAGTGTACTTATGGGGAAAAAATGCTGAGTTCTTTATTATGTAATATAAGAATAACACAAAGATTAAATGATCATTGCAAGAAAAAAAGAAATCAAAATAGTTGGGGATACTAAAAATATTCATTTTGTTATTTAGTTATAAATTATTTAAGATATATATGAGGCATTCCACCGGTTATCGGCAGGATCGCGACCCTCATTTTTTTTCTTGTTTCTTTTTGAGATGTTGTAGAGCAATATAAAAAAAAACTCTAGAATTTTTTTTAAATTGAAAAAAAAAATGTTTAATTGTTTAAAATTTGATTTTCTCAAAAAGTACGTCGACGATTTTTTTGTACAGTAAATTCTGTGTCCAAAAACAACATTTTTGAGCCTAGGCCCAGAATGGGGCGAGGCGTAGATTAGCAACTGAAAATAAAACAAAATTTGAAAAAAATGTAAAATAATACCCCAAACTTGAATCGATCTAAAAGTACGTCGATGATCTTTTTATAAATTTTTATAGTGAATTCTGTGTCCGAAAACGAAATTTTTGAGACTAAAACGAAAATGGGAGGCAGGATACAACATCTCAAAATGAAAAAAAATGAGGTTCGCGACCCTGTCGATAACCGGTGGTATGCCTAATATATTAACACTTTTATATTAACATTTTTATGTAAGTACATAAAAATGATAAAAAGTGGCGCTTTTTTTGCAAAACGATACTTTGTCGTTTAACGTCATAAGACTAAATTTTAGGAAAACTACAATAACATTTTTTTATATTAGTTATGTAGCCCTTTGCAAACTGAACGAATTTCATCGTAGACATTTTTCGATAGGAATCTACATTTCCAAGATATTAACGATAAAAATAATATCAATACCGAAAAATGTTGGAATGTCCTATATGCAACCGGAAGAATCCGAAAAAACTTCATAAACGAAATAATTTTAACAAAGTATGTGAAATTTTTTTACTAATTACTTAGAAGTATGATTATTTAAAATTAATATTTTCAATGTCTAATGGCGTCCATCTTTTTCTGATTTTTATCCCTTCACAAAGTTTTAAATTCCAATTGAATCAAACTTTTGGTTGGGAATGTATGTGCAATATAACCCTTAAAAGATAGAAACAATAAAAATTGTTACATGGAACAACAATTAATTGTCACTTTAGGCTATTACAATTTTCTTAAATGGACTCAAAAAACGAGAATGAGAAAAAAAAACGAATCATCTCTCAAGTACTTGTGTTAATGTCCATAGCAATCGACACACAATTCATTACTATATATATATATATATATATATATATATACATGTATGTAATATTCAACCACCAAGAAGTGGTATATAATGCATTGGTATACTTCCAACCGGGTTCTCACGTTCCCTCGTCGGCTTCACCGCGCCCGTACATACAATACCCACAATATAGCATATATAACGTGGCTACGTACACGAGACACGTCGAGGAAGGTACGTGCCGGAGTTCTCAGTAAGTTCGGGGCACGGTGAGCGTAAGGTGCTCAAAGGTGCTGGTAACGTAGATCGAGAGCCCTGTACATTCAGTTATTGGCACACGTCTCTCCTTCAACCCACGATAATATGAGGCAGAAAGAATTACAGATTAAATGGCTTCATATTTTAAGAACATCTGTAACATAATGAATCTCATAATAATAACCTGCGAGGCTTATAAAAGATTCAAATTTTTTAAACAAATGCAAAAAAAAAAGTTGAACAAAAATTAAGGAGCATGTTTATTTTTTTTAAATGCATTACGTATGTGTTTGCATTTTAAACAAAATGTCCGTAACATTTCATGGGTATTTTATTATTTTGAAAACCATTTAAAAAATCCGTGCAATTTTGAATTGAGTTTTACAAAAATCAATGGAACTGTCTTCTAAGTTACGTAATATTTTCACACTGAAAAGATTACGAAATTTTAATTTTTACACTTTCATAAAAAATAATAAATTTATTTAAATTACCAAATAAAAAATTTGTATTATGTTTCATTAAGATAAAAAGTCATATATGAATTTATCTAACAAAAGGATATAGCTTTACAGTCAATCACTGACTAAGTGACCAATGACTGTGCTGATTGCACTTCAGCAACGGCTGATCGGCTTCTGCCGGCTCGCAGAAGCCCCCGGCCCGGCGAATTCCGGTGCCGTTGCATGCACCGCCAGCAACTTCAGCGAGGACGCAGCGGCAGAAGCGGTCAGAGGAGCGGATGAGAGGTCCACGAGCGTCCCGGCGAGACGGGACGACTCTCCGGGGCACCGGAACGTGAGAGAGCTCGGAGGACCGGGATTCATGCGAGGGAACGATCAACCGTACGCCCAGGTGAGAGTGGGAGACCCCCGCGGGGCGCCCCCTACCTCAGAACTCGCACCGGCTTACACAGGCTGTAATACCGCACAGAAAAGGGGCCCCCCAATCATACGGTGAGACGAAAACGAGGAATATATGCGTGGCGAGAACGATCGGCGAGGGGGGTTCGGGTAGGAGGGGAAGGGCGAAGGGGCGGAGGGCAAAAGAGTTGGGACGGGTCGGGGCCAATGTTCGAGAATGACCAACTGACGAAGTCGCGAGATATGGTCCACTCACTTACCTTTCATTCTTTTATTCTTCAATGCCTCGCTCTCTGACTCCCTGGCTCGTTAGATACACCGAAGCAGGGATTGAGATCGTGTTTCTTTACAACTCTCACTCGAACCTTTTTCCTCATTTTTTTTTGGTCAGAGGAAACTCAAATGGTTTCAAATGGCTTTTTATTTTTCTTGTGGTAGGAACAATTGGTTTGTGTGTAATTAAATTGTGTAAGGATTACCAGATAGCTTCAATTTTGAAGCATGCATTTTATATTAAAGTTTGTGGAACAATGAAAAATTATGTATCTCAAATATATATTTCAAGATAACACTTTTTCTTTTAATTTTTGTTACGGTTTCAAAATTTTTTTTTTTCTTCCAGATTAAATAAGATTCTAGTTTCCAGTTGGAAGTAAAAAGTAAACAATGGAACCTCCATTGAATCCGTTGGACTATAGTGTGGTTAGTGGAAATAATGAGTATACAACTTCCTTTTCCTCTTATCTAACAACTCGTTCGAGTCATCGAAGAGCAGAGAGCATCTCTTACTACGCGGTGAGACGAAAGCGAGAAAGAAGCAGAGAGTTTCGACCCCCCCTCGTCGAGGAGTCGAGTTGTGCCTGGTCCGGGCCAATGTTCGAGAATGACCAAGTCCCGAAGTCACGAGACACCGTCCACTCGCGTTTTTTCGATATTTCTCGACGTCCACCATTACCTCCTCAATTTCCACCTATAACGTCATGTCAAAAGCCCTCTAATTAAATTCGTAACATTGATCCTCTGTGATTGTCTGGGAATTGGGTTACTCAATCCGCAACTGGTGGGTCATGAATTATTTGTTCGTCTCTAGCTACTGGAGCATACAATTCACATAATTTTTATAGATATTTACGGATATTCAAATCCAATCGAGGTCAATTTCGTTCCCATCCTACATCCATCCGTTCTCATCCTGTATTTATTTCATGTACATGCGATGAAATTCCAAATACCGGAAGCGTAGGAATACGTTTTGACGCGTTTTGTAATCAAGACTACTATTGCGTACTTTATTATTAGGTTTGTATTTATTCCTGTCTATATAAAGTAAAATTCAATGATGGCCAATTTCACACTGAACGTTCAACTTCCTCTCAACCACCATCCATATCTCATGACCGTGCGACCAAAAGCCTCAAAACCGGAAGCATAGGAATGCGTGTGCTGACCGTGGCAGTACCCAGCGAGATTTTGGCGGTTCGAGTATGGGACGATCGTAAAACCGGTGCCGCGCTGCTTGGATACACCAGCAGCGGCGGGTCGCCGTCGCAGTGATCACAGGTCTTTCGGTAAATGCGCGGCTGTTGAAGAGGGCGATCAGCGGGGCGACAACGGCGTCGGTGGCTGCTGCTGCGGCTGCTGTTGCGCGTCGACGAGTGTGTATATACCGTATTCGTGGTAGCTAGCGTACAGAGTGAGCGCCGCCGCTGCCGCGCCGGTGTCGTTGCCCTCTTCTTAGGTCTGGGCCTCCGATGTTACACACTTAGTCTTCGTCTTCGTCCTCATCTTCATCCTCATATTCGTCCTCATCTTCGTCCTCATCTTCGTCCTCATCTTCGCCCTCATCTTCGCCCTCATTTTCGACCTCATCTTCGTCCTCATCTTCGTCCTCATCTTCGTCCTCATCTTCACCCTCATCTTCGTCCCCATCATCGTCCTCATCTTCGCCCGCATCCTCGCCCTCATCTTCGTCCTCATCTGCGTCCTCATCTTCTTCCTCATCTTCTTCCTCATCTTCTTCCTCATCTTCTTCCTCATCTTCTCCCTCATCTTCGCCCGCATCCTCGCCCTCATCCTCGCCCTCATCCTCGCCCTCATCCTCGCCCTCATCTTCGCCCTCATCTTCGTCCTCATCTTCGTCCTCATCTTCTTCCTCATCTTCTTCCTCATCTTCTTCCTCATCTTCTTCCTCATCTTCTTCCTCATCTTCTTCCTCATCTTCTTCCTCATCCTCTTCCTCATCTTCGTCCTCATCTTCGTCCTCATCTTCGTCCTCATCTTCGTCCTCATCTTCGTCCTCATCTTCGTCCTCATCTTCGTCCTCATCTTCGTCCTCATCTTCGTCCTCATCTTCGTCCTCATCTTCTTCCTCATCTTCTTCCTCATATTCGTCCTCATCTTCGTCCTCATCTTCGTCCTCATCTTCGTCCTCATCTTCGCCCTCATCTTCGCCCTCACTTCGTCCTCATCTTCGTCCTCATCTTCGTCCTCATCTTCGTCCTCATCTTCGACCTCATCTTCGACCTCATCTTCGTCCTCATCTTCGTTTTTATCTCCGTTCACATCTTCGACCTCATCTTCGTCCTCATCTTCGTTTTCATCTCCGTTCACATCTTCGTCCTCATCTTCGACGACTCACCGAACCTCCCCCTCCTCCTTCACCGCCTCCTCCTCCTTTTACTTGAGCAACAGGCACTTGGTTCTCTTCGTCCACCTCCACCTTCCTCCTATCCTGTATAGTATAGTAGTATCGTACTGTGTTGTGGCCCGGTGCGCTGCTGCTGCTGCTTGCTGCTGCGGTGCTCGCGCTCGTTCTCTCGTTCTCTCATTCCCTCTCTCCTTGAGCACCTGTCGTACAGCCCGACTTAAGCGTTACAGGGGGCTCGCCGAAGAGGTAAGTAGACGGGTTATCAGTCGGCACGACATCTTCGTCGCGTACGGGACCCCAACGCAAGCGCAATAATATCCTCCTATATGCCGCTTTTGTAATTTTCGTATTCGACTGCTACGTGAGCTTTTTGCTGGGCCAGACGAATAAGAAGAATAAGAAGAGGAAAAGGAAGAGCAAGGCTCGAAGGAGAACAAAAGAAGGGGAAGAGCGTGAAGAAAATACAAGACTGGAACACGTTGAAGAAGAGATAAGAATATATTAGGATCTGTACCGATCTTATCAAGAAAACGTTGATCTTGTCACACGTAAGAGGCTATTACTCCTACAGAGACCTCTGGAATTATTAATACAGCGATTCTGAAGAAACGTTTGATGGATCCTTATTTTTTTAATCGCGTGCGGGTGCGATATGTGATTTGAGATACGATTGTTGAGGAACGAGGCGCATGTCGAGACGATTGAAATAAGGAGGGTGATGCGAAAGTGCGAGGGGTACAGACAAAGTTTTTTTTTTTGTTTATTGTAAAAAGAAATATATATCTCTTGAATTTATATTGAAAGGACGGTATTTTTATACGATATCGTTGGAAGATTTTTATTGTTGAGATACTGAAGTGCTACTGAGAAGAAGGTATAAGAAAAATTGCGGAAGAAAAGTTTGCCATAGTTTGAGACGATATATTCGGTGGGTGGACGCAGAATCGGGTGGTCGGGATGCGGCACGAGGAGCTCCTGAGCTCCGGTTAACACGTGGCGATTCCGCACACTCCTCACTCATCAGGTAAGATTCACTTTACCTTCGGAAGATTTTTCTTTCCTTTTTTCATTCATCTCTAACCGCAGAACTGCTGCGTTTGCAGACGATCAGCTGTTTCATTCGACTGGATTACCACTTATGTACCTGCTGTGCATTTAAATCTGTTCGTGTGATTCAGTTCGATGTAATTGGAGTAATAAAAGGTGTCGAATGACGATCATATTATCGTCGTTAAAATTGTAACTTAATCATTTTATTGCTCTCGATCTTCTTTTTTATACACGTTATATTATCTTTATAAGTAGCTGCAATAATTTTATATACTCTCTTAACTGGTTTGGATTTATGTATCAACTGTCAAGTAATGACTATACATTTCTGGTCCATACGACCTTTTGCAAAAAGTTACGATGATTATGAAAATAGTTGCTTAGACATTAAATTTACGGTTGAGACTTTATAGTTCCCAGTACCAGCACAATTTTTCCAAGCATTCTGTAAAATTGGGCATAATTTCTAGGAAATTATGAACATAAAAAAATCCTGATTGCTAAATTGGACTGGCAATTTTTGTTGATAAAGTTTAGAGGCCTATAATTCAAAGTTATTTAAATAATTAAATTCCCATCCAAATAAGGTATCGATAAGCCCAATAAAATTCTATTGAACTTAAAAGCATAAACCAACGTCTTCTCGAGTTGAAAATTTAGACCCTCTTCAAAACCTAAATGCAGCAGACCCGCGGAGTAAACAGAGGTTCCTCCATTCCTTTGACGCTCTGAACTGTAGACTGAAATTCTTATGTTTGGATCTCCAATTAGGTTGTACAGAGTGAGATGAGGTTCTTAGACCCTTGTATAAACCTCCAAAAATGGCATACTTTACCCACGTTAATTCAACGAAGGGTGTTGCAAGGGTTTAAATTTTAACTTGCGTTAACACGACTGAGCAATGTATTTTTCAAAAACGAGCCACAAAAATATAATATTCTTAAATTTCATAATTTTATAAAAAGTACAGTTTAATTTAGCATATAAAAATTCCCAATTTTTTTACTATGTGGATACTCATTAACACTCGTAAAACAGAAAAAAAAAAATATTCGAAAATGAATTTCCAAAAAAAAATGTGGCTTGACAAAATATATATGTATATATATATATATTTTTTTTTTGAGAAAACCTAAGCATGTAATAATTAAACGATAACTTTACACAACTAAATAAGCTTTAAAATGCTAATAACTAAAACCTCGCGCCTACGATGCAATAAAGTTTCGCAACAGCCACTAAATATCCCAATAAAATGCATCTGAAAGATACCCAACATATCAAAGATAGCGAGACGATGTTAACTATCGCTGTTTCCGATGCAAGCCGAGGTACGGAATGTCCGGCTCGTCGCGTATCCCAGATTCCCTTAACCGACATACGGGAACGCGCGATGAGTCTGAAGCGGCGATGCTGCAGAGTATAGCAGCAACAGCAGCAGCAGCAGCAAGAGCAGCAGCAGAAGGAAAGAAGTTGCGAGGAGACTCGTGGAGAAGGCGAGCAGACAGAGCGCGCGACGCCCGGATAAGATTCGTCTCGTGGAAATTGAGAGATGGTGGGGAGGGAATGCGGTCGGTTCACAAGAGGAAGAGGAGAGGCGAGCTCTCTGCACCGAGGAAGCATCAGAAGAGGGCCCTTGAGCGAAGCACCCCGAAATTTTCGTGCCGCCGGTTAGGGCCAAATCGCGATGCGGCTGCGACGCCGGTACCTCGATGCGGGAGATCACCACGTGCTTCTTCTCTCCAATCTCTCGATTTTATGTTCCGCACTACATCTTCTATCTTGGGCCATTTCTCACTGAGCCCCTCTTAGGAATTTGGCTGCCACAAATTTCAGATCGTTTCTAGAATATCATGTTCTGCATTACATTTTCTATCTTCCACCATTTCTCACTGAACCCCTGTAGGAATTTGGTTTCCACAAATTTGAGAATATTTTCACGACTTTTCTAGAATTTTCATTGATCTTGCTATATCATTTTTAATAGACAATATAGCATATTTACATCTTTTTTGTTTTAATTCGGTGTGCTTCTTCTCTCCAATCTGTCGATTTTAGGTTCTGCACTACGTCTTCTATCTTGGGCCATTTCTCACTGAGCCCCTCTTAGGAATTTGGCTGCCACAAATTTCAGATCGTTTCTAGAATATCATGTTCTGCATTACATTTTCTATCTTGCACCATTTCTCACTGAACCCCTTTTAGGAATTTGGTTTCCACAAATTTGAGAATATTTTCACGACTTTTCTAGAATTTTCATTGATCTTGCTATATCATTTTTAATAGACAATATACCATATTTACATCTTTTTTGTTTTAATTCGGCGTGCTTCTTCTTTCCAATCTGTCGATTTTATGTTCTGCACTACGTCTTCTATCTTGGGGCATTTCTCACTGAGCTCCTCATAGGAATTTGGCTGCCAGGAATTTTAGAACTTTTCTAGAATATCATGTTCTGCATTACATTTTGTATCTTACTCTATTTCTAACTGAGCCCCTTTTAGGAATTTGGTTTCCACAAATTTGAGAATATTTTCACGACTTTTCTAGAATTTTTATTGATTTTGCTATATCATTTTTAATAGACAATATAGCATATTGACATCTTTTTTTGTTTTAATTCGGCGTGCTTCTTCTCTCCAATTTGTCGATTTTATGTTCTGCACTACGTCTTCTATCTTGGGCCATTTCTCACTGAGCCCCTCTTAGGAATTTGGCTGCCACAAATTTCAGATCGTTTCTAGAATATCATGTTCTGCATCACATTTTCTATCTTGCACCATTTCTCACTGAACCCCTTTTAGGAATTTGGTTTCCACAAATTTGAGAATATTTTCACGACTTTTCTAGAATTTCCATTGATCTTGCTATATCATTTTTAATAGGCAATATAGCATATTTACATCTTTTTTGTTTTAATTCGGCGTGCTTCTTCTCTCCAATTTGTCGATTTTATGTTCTGCACTACGTCTTCTATCTTGGGCCATTTCTCACTGAGCCCCTCTTAGGAATTTGGCTGCCACGAATTTCAGATCTTTTTTAGAATATCATGTCCTGTATTACATTTTCTATCTTGCACCATTTCTCACTGAACCCCTTTTAGGTATTTGGTTTCCACAAATTTAAGAATATTTTCACGACTTTTCTAGAATTTTCATTGATCTTGCTATATCATTTTTAATAGACCACATAGCATATTTACATCTTTTTTGTTTTAATTCGGCGTGCTTCTTCTCTCCAATTTGTCGATTTTATGTTCTGCACTACGTCTTCTATCTTGGGCCATTTCTCACTGAGCCCCTCTTAGGAATTTGGCTGCCACAAATTTCAGATCGTTTCTAGAATATCATGTTCTGCATCACATTTTCTATCTTGCACCATTTCTCACTGAACCCCTTTTAGGAATTTGGTTTCCACAAATTTGAGAATATTTTCACGACTTTTCTAGAATTTTCATTGATCTTGCTATATCATTTTTAATAGGCAATATAGCATATTTACATCTTTTTTGTTTTAATTCGGCGTGCTTCTTCTCTCCAATTTGTCGATTTTATGTTCTGCACTACGTCTTCTATCTTGGGCCATTTCTCACTGAGCCCCTCTTAGGAATTTGGCTGCCACGAATTTCAGATCTTTTTTAGAATATCATGTCCTGTATTACATTTTCTATCTTGCACCATTTCTCACTGAACCCCTTTTAGGTATTTGGTTTCCACAAATTTAAGAATATTTTCACGACTTTTCTAGAATTTTCATTGATCTTGCTATATCATTTTTAATAGACAATATAGCATATTTACATCTTTTTTTGTTTTAATTCGGCGTGCTTCTTCTCTCCAATCTGTCGATTTTATGTTCTGCACTACGTCTTCTATCTTGGGGTATTTCTCACTGAGCTCCTCATAGGAATTTGGCTGCCAGGAATTTTAGAACTTTTCTCGAATATCATGTTCTGCATTACATTTTCTATCTTGCTCCATTTCTCACTGAGCCCCTTTTAGGAATTTGGTTTCCACAAATTTGAGAATATTTTCACGACTTTTGTAGAATTTTTATTGATTTTGCTATATCATTTTTAATAGACAATATAGCATATTGACATCTTTTTTTGTTTTAATTCGGCGTGCTTCTTCTCTCCAATCTGTCGATTTTATGTTCTGCACTACGTCTTCTATCTTGGGGCATTTCTCACTGAGCCCCTCTTAGGAATTTGGCTGCCACGAATTTCAGATCTTTTTTAGAATATCATGTCCTGTATTACATTTTCTATCTTGCTGCATTTCTCACTGAGCTCCTTTTAGGAATTTGGTTTCCACAAATTTGAGAATATTTTCACGACTTTTCTTGAATTTTCATTGATTTTGCTATATCATTTTTAATAGACAATATAGCATATTGACATCTTTTTTGTTTTAATTCGGCGTGCTTCTCCTTTCCAATCTCTCGATTTTATATCCTGCACTAATTCTTCTATCTTGGGGTATTTCTCACTGAGCCGCTCTTAGGAATTTGGGTGCCACAAATTTCAGAACCTATCTAGAATGTTATGTTCTGCGTTACGTTCTGCATAATTTGAGGATCATTTTATGCACTGAGAGAAAATTATGGTATTAGTAACTATAAAGTGATAACTATTCATTTATGGTTGGTACAACAATTTTTTTATAGTTGACACAACTATCAAATAGTTACTATAATTACCAAATAGTTACCATAACTATTTTCGTAGTTATCGTAACTATAAAAATAGTTGCATGTAATAAAAATGAATAGTTGTCACTTTAAATGAATAGGTGTGACTTTTCTAGAATCTTTATTTTTAATTTTGCTGTATCATTTTCAATAGAAGATATATCATATTGCCTATATTGGAAGATAGTTATTTTCTGAGACATCTTTTTTTAGTTTTAGTTCAGAATTCTTTTAATTGGCAAAGAAGGGAATTAATTTGGAGTGCACAACACATTTTTATTTGATAAATATTTATGAAGACATATTTTGAAATTTAAAAACAAGAATGTTGAAAAAAAATTAGTGTTTGCATAGGAATGCATCCAACATTTAAATTTTTTAACTATTTTTAAAGACATCTGTTTGATCTTTGATCCAAAAATTATGAATAAATTTGAATCATAGTGGAATTTCATAAAGTACAAAAATACATTTTACAACTATTTTCGAAGGAATTTTGTTTTTATTCGAATAATAAAAACGATGAAAATAGAATGGAATTGTACATATAAAATATTTTAGATTATTTAAAAAAGAACACTAAGAAAGCGCCAAAAGTGAAACATTTTTATAAGTATAATTTATTTCTTACCCAAAATCATACATGAAAATTTTGTTTTCTAATCTTTCCAACTAAAATTTTATAAATTCGTCTCCTGAAAATGACTATAATTCATTCTGACCTTTCAGTACATAATGCGACTATTTTTCTACATTTTCCTGTCCATTATCATAGCGTCGATCAATTTTTCTGAAACACCATCCACCTAATGGTCCCAGGACTTTCCACCATAATTGCAAGAATTTTTTTACTAGTTTACTTTTATACTGTCAAAAATCCAGAAGAATTTGTTCTCGTGGACCAATCGCGACGTCTTCGTCACTCTGTCCCTGCGACCTGATTTTTTTGCGTCTCGCATCTTCGCTTCCTTCTTCTTCATCTTCTTCTGCTTCTTCCTCTTATGTTCTTCGTCGTTCCTCGGCTGAAGTGCGTGTTAGCTCACTCGTGTCTGGAGGAGCTTACTTCAGTGACGCAGCATTCCAGTTAGCGGTTCACCTAAAAGCATCGAAGGATATTTCGTCATATGGTCTATGTTGCAATGAAAAATTTCGTGGGCTGAGTAAACGGGAAAGCTATTAACGCCTTTATCCCATATTTGCTGTCAAATTACAGTCAAATATACACTTTATGGTTTAAACGCTAAGAATCCTGATCGGGTGGGTCAAAGTATGTAGATAAAAAAATATATTGATGATTCTATTGAATATTACAGTAATTTTAACAGCACAGGCAGTATAACTTTGCCTGAAGCTATCAATGTCATAAATTTTGATTGATATCTTGGCTAGTAAATTTTTATAGAGTTCGTAAAATAAAATTCAGAATTTATTTATTCGTCTTAAAGTTCGATGTAGACATATCTTTTTTTTTCATTTTCATTTATTTTATATTGATGTACGATAAAACTGACAAAAACATCATTAGACTAGTCGTATAATAATTGTGAATTATTCCTTCACATCTGAATACATTGGGAAATAATAGATTAAATAACTGTGAATTTCCAGAATTTTTTAATATAATTAAAACATAAATTACAGTGCAATTTTGGTGCAAATACCTCAAAAGATTTTTACAATGGAAAATCTCTGTTTTCGTTCCTCGAATAATTTCGTTCTCTGCAGAATTCCATACGAAATTTTCATACATATTTATATGCAAAACAGAAATGGAGTTTTTGTTAGTTATTAAGTTGACTTGATTATCCCTTGTGAATTAAAAAAAAAATTAAATTCACTGGAAAGTGGCCAACGACTGTCGAGTAATGCGCGCAACTGTACATACAGCACATACTCGACGTAAATCCCCCGAGGCATCTGGATTCTCGTCAGGTAATGACTGAACGACGCGAATTCCAACAAAATTCCGGCAACGCGTAATCCATTCCGCGTGGTATCAAGCAAATAAGCCACAAATCCATAGGACGATGCTGGTCGAGTCTTTATACGAAAGATAGTAAGAAAAACCGGCTTGTGACCGGCACTTGTCGCGCAGAAAGACGAGTCCCTAGTTTGAATAATTCGTGGCTCGCCTATAAGCCCACCCGGTGAGACTCTTGGGATAACGGTCCACGTGTGCACGTGGACAACGTGATGAGACGATTCGTGAGACTGGTGAAACGATCGGAGCGAAAAGACGATCCGGCACTCTGAAAAATCGTGTTTGACCTGGCAACTATTATTGAAAGCTATTAATTGTTGCTGCAACCACCTATTTTTATACTTACATTCAATTTTTGCAGCTATTAAATAATTACTACCAACTATGGAAATTTAACAAATATCATGATGAGACGATTCGTGAGGCTGGCGAAACCATCGAAGCGAAAAAACGATCCGGCACTCTGAAAAGTCGTCTTTGTCCTGGCAACTATTATTGAAAGCTATTAATTGTTGCTACAACCGTTTATTTTTATACTTACGTTCAATTTTTGCAACTATTAAATAATTACTACTAACTATGGCAACTTAATAAATATCGTGATGAGACAATTCGTGAGACTGACGAAACGATCGAAGCGAAAAGACGATCCGGCACTCTGAAAAACTGTGTTTGACCTGGCAACTATTAGTGAAAACTATTACATATTGCTGCAAACGACTATTTTTATAGTTACGTTTAATTTTTGCAACTATTAAATAATTACCACCAACTATGGCAACTTAATAAATATCGTGATGAGACAATTCGTGAGACTGACGAAACGATCGAAGCGAAAAGACGATCCGGCACTCTGAAAAATCGTGTTTGTCCTGGCAACTATTAGTGAAAACTATTAAATGTTGCTGCAACCGACTATTTTTATAGTTACGTTCAATTTTTGCAACTATTAAATTATTACTACCAACTATGGCAACTTAACAAATATCGTGATGACACAATTCGTGAGACTGGCGAAACGATCGAAGCGAAAAGACGATCCGGCACTTTGAAAAATTGTGTTTGTCCTGGCAACTATTAGTGAAAACTATTAAATATTGCTGCAAACGACTATTTTTATACTTACGTTTAATTTTTGCAACTATTAAATAATTACTACCAACTATGGCAACTTAACAAATATCGTGATGACACAATTCGTAAGACTGGCGAAACGATCGAAGCGGAAAGACGATCCGGCACTTTGAAAAATTGTGTTTGTCCTGGCAACTATTAGTGAAAACTATTAAATATTGCTGCAAACGACTATTTTTATACTTACGTTCAATTTTTGCAACTATTAAATAATTACTACCAACTATGGCACCTTAATAAATATCGTGATGAGACGATTCGTGAGACTGACGAAATGATTGAAACGAAAAGACGATCCGGCACTCTGAAAAATCGTGTTTGTCCTGGCAACTATTAGTGAAAACTATTAAATATTGTTGCAAACGACTATTTTTATAGTTACGTTTAATTTTTGCAACTATTAAATAATTACTACCAACTGTGGCAACTTAACAAATATCGTGATGAGACAATTCGTGAGACTGACAAAACGATCGAAGCCAAAAGACGATCCGGCACTCTGAAAAATCGTGTTTGTCCTGGCAACTATTAGTGAAAACTATTAAATGTTGCTGCAACCGACTATTTTTATAGTTACGTTCAATTTTTGCAACTATTAAATTATTACTACCAACTATGGCAACTTAACAAATATCATGATGAGACAATTCGTGAGACTGGCAAAATGATCGAAGCGAAAAGACGATCGGGCACTCTGAAAAATCGTGTTTGTCCTGGCAACTATTAGTGAAAACTATTGAATGTTGCTCCAACCGACTATTTGTATAGTTACGTTCAATTTTTGCAACTATTAAATATGTGCTACCAGCTATGACAACTTAAAAAATATTGTTGCGCTTGTTTAAACGTAAAATAAATTTTGCTCCAACTACTAAATTGTTGCGGTAACTACTAAATAGTGGCCAACTATGACGAATTAAAAAATATAGTTGTAGTTTTTTCAAACCCCCTGTTTTGTAGTAAAATAAATGTTCTTTAATTATTACATAGTCGCGGTAAAATTGAACTATTTATAGTACGAATTATGTTTTTTTAAACTATTAAATGTAACTATGGTAACTACAATAATATAAGTCGTGCTTTTATCCATCTACTGTTAATAGTTGCCAATACCAGATTTCTCACTCAGTGAGCACATTCACCCCATCGAAGTTATCGAACTACACATGTTGCGAAACTTGTACCGTAGACTGCCACTAAAATCGACGATTCTACTGCTGTCTCTGCGAGTGGTTTAAGGTCGATTTGCAATTTGCATTGAGAAAAATACCACGAGACCAGGTAGACAGTTGTCTCTGCGGTTGCAAAGCTCGTATAATTACAACGTTATAGCGGCTATACATCGAGTTTGAACATATACTATTACCAGTCTGGCGAGGACTTTGAATGCTAACGGCTACACATATATATGTATATATTTATATATATATATGGGGCATTCCAAGCCAACTCGATATACATTTGACCGTTCATATTTTTAATTAGACTTATTCCTATTGCACTGCCTTGTGACACCCCAAAAGCGGCCAAAGAAAAATTTAACATTTCTTGCCGTCGGGCTTTGTCAATGTTAAAAGTGAAAAGAAACTCCATATATTCTTTTTATATCCCAAACATTTTTATTTTGGGTTCAAAGGACAAAAAATCAAAGTGAAATAGGAATAGGTACAGGAAAAAAAAAACATGGATAATTCATAATTCACATGGAAAAACACAGGAATTCTTCCTGTTCTAATTCGACAGCAAAAATTACTGAAATAACATCGGACTTTTTAAGAGCAAATACATTGGGTTTTTCATGATGTATTACCGATCATGCCACAAGGATAAGTCTATACATGAATTCTATTTTGTGAATACATAGAACCAAAAAAATACTATAATACGCCGTAATTTTTACTGAAATGTAACTTTTCTAGGTTTCCACCGTAAAAAGTACGATGTACAGCGAAAAATACCCACACTGAGAGAAAAATTTGTTAAAATTTGTTAACAGTTAACAAATCTTGGTTAAATATGGCGGAATGAGCCATTTAGTTATTCTTATTGAATCTCACTTGAGCTAAATAAAATTTGCTTGTCGGAAATGAAGCTCGCTGACATTTGTTAATAGTTAACAAATCTTATTTGGCTCAAGTGAGATTTAATAAGAATAACTAAATGGTTCATTTCGCCATATTTAACCAAGATTTGTTAACTGTTAACAAAGTCTTCTCTTAGTGCATTCACACTGCAAATAATGCTCGATTTAACTGGAATGAACAGAATTGTTATCGAAATATCAGTAATTTTTCATGTACGGCACGTAATTATTACTTATCGTTTTTCTCCGTGTATAATTGAAAAAAAAGAAAGGTTCAAACGTTTATCGAATATGCTTGGAGTACCCCATAGATATCGAAATATATATATATATATATACATATACTCGCCGTCCTTGTCTTTGGCAAACAGGTGTCATCTCTTGTTTCCGCGATCTTCATGAAATATTCACCAGGCATACGATTACCGGAGAGACAGTGCCACGCGCTCACTAATCCCGAGCTACTGGTGCTTCTGGCGCTGCTGGTTTGCTGGGTGTTCGACCTCGTCTCTGCGCGCAGCCGGACGAGAGAGACACCGGCTCGATTCACACGCTGGCCTGGCTGTACGTAGCAGTACATATGTATAGCGAGAGAGTCGGGAAGGCGCGCCGCAGTAGAGCGCGCACGTCTGTCGTCAGACTCGCGTTAAGTAGTTAAATAGTATGCGCGCCGACGAGACCGATCCCTTCTGCCACTGGTACGTCGGGCGTGTCTCGTCATAACTGCAAGCAGTAACGGTCGGGGCGCGGCTCAAAGTGTATACTCGTGTTGACATTAATGAATGCATGGTTCAGCAGATAAGCCTATGCGACACCTATCGTACAGTCAACGGGGCATCGCGAATTCTCGATTGGCTCGTACCAAAGCTATCGACGTTTGTTTAACTTCACTAGAGAGTCAATAACATAATTGTGTCTCAAGGACTATGTCTTATTTTTGTATTTCTTTTTCATAGTAGGACTTAATCTTTAGTTTGAATTTTATATTTAAAACTTCATTTGAATTGACATTTAAAGTTTCATTGGAATTGAGTATTTGAAATTTCATTTGGATTGAACATTTGGAATTTCATTTGAATTGAACATTTTGCTTCCTCATAGAGGAAGCTTTGATTTCATGAAAAAATTTGTTTTCGAGTTTTTCATGCCAGTATGCTTAGAATTGTCCAAAACGTCGAGAATAGTGGTTTAGAAAAAATGTCCGTATGCATGTGTGTGTGTGTCCTGGGCTCCGAAAATTCGATGAAGTGTTACTCAGTAACCGTTCGAGCGATATGGCCCAAATTTGGCACGCAAGTGGAGTAGTTGCCCCGCTTTGAATGTTGGGATTTTTTAATTAAAAAACTCAGCCATTTTGATTTTATGGTACTTTTAATTTTTTGGAAAAAGGGCGTGGTCGCTCTAACTTTCGTAAAAATTAGACGATTTTGCTAAATAGTTGTTTATAAATAAATATACGTTCAATGTTGTTTGGCATTGCATTTGGGCGAAATCGGTAAAGCGGTTCAGATTTTATAGATGTTTGAATTTTTCGCAAAAAATCATTTGTTTATATAAATCACGTCGAATTTCACCAATTTAACCGAAATGTTTTACAGACGAAAAGGAACATGCAGCTATGCCACATACCAAATTTGACGATGATCGGTAAAGTGGTTCAGATTATACGACATTTTGAAATTTACAAAAAAAAACGATTTTCGCTCTAGCATCAGCAAAAGTTGATAATGCAAGACAAAAGTTTGTACTCAATGGAAATAAGAGTGCAAAGTAGAACTTCATACATTGCTTCATATATAATTTTTATTTTTTTAAATTTATCATGACTACTTGTCCCAAAATAGAATTGCTCATAACTCTCGAACGGCGTGACGAATCGAGATGAAAATTTACACAAAAGAGGAGGATGAACTCCGTTTTCGTTATTTCGATTAAGGTAGCCCTTGCACATTAAGCTGAGGTCAAATAAGTTTTCGAAATATGGGAGGGAATTGCAAACTCTTTTTGCCAATATAAACAAGGCTGCAAAGTAGAACTTTGCAAATTGCTTCCTCATTATTGTTGGATTCTTACAAAGCTTCTGCTATGAGGAAGCCAAAATAGATTAACATGCTTCCTCATAGAGGTAGATTTGTAAAAATTCAACAATGATGAGGAAGCAATTTGCAAAATTCTACTTTGCAGCCTTGTTTTCATTGGAATTGAGCATTTAAAGTTTCTTTTGAATGGAGCATTTGAAATTTCATTTGGATTGAACAATTGGAATTTCATTTGAATTGAACATTTGGAATTTCATTTGGATTGAACAATTGGAATTTAATTTGAATTGAGCATTTAAAGTTTCTTTTGAATGGAGCATTTGAAATTTCATTTGAATTGAGCATTTGGAATTTAATTTGGATTGAACAATTGGAATTTCATTTGAATTGAGCATTTGGAATTTAATTTGGATTGAACAATTGGAATTTAATTTGAATTGAACATTTGAATTTCATTTGAATTAAAAATTTGAAATTTTATTTGAATTGAGCATTTGAAATATCATTTGAATTGAACATTTTTTCATTGGAATTGAACATTTGAAGTTTCATTTGAATTGAACATTTTTTCATTGGAATTGAACATTTGAAGTTTCATTTGAATTGAACATTTTTTCATTGGAATTGAACATTTGAAGTTTCATTTGAATTGAACATTTGAAATTTCATTTCTATTAAACATTTGAAATTTCATTTGAATAGAAAATTTTAAATATCTTTTCAATTCAACATTTGAGTTTGATTTTTTATTTAATTAAAAATGTCAATTAGAATTAAACATCGAAAATTGAAGTTAAAGGGATTTTATTGTCGATGTAAAGTGAAAATGGCTCCAAGATAGATGAAAGTTAGACTCTAGAATGGGTGTATAAAATCGTGATTTACTAAAATTGTAACTGCAACTGAAACAATTGTTACGTTTTATGGTTACCAGATATTTTGCTCAGTGTATACGTAAGACATCACATGTCTTGTATACGTGATCAAAGATAACATAGTTCAATGTCACGACGTAATACAATATCGCATGAATTAAATCGTGCACATCTCTCTCGTTATACATTACAGAACACGATTAAATCGTGTACTGTAATACGATGATGATACAGTATAAAGTGTGTGTAGTGCGTTGTAACATGAGCATAAATGCGTGCGGCGGTCGCACGTGCGTGAGTCGGCGAGCCTGATGCCGGCCTTCCGGATGTTTGCCTAAACGTCGTTGCGGCGAGTGCGGAACGAGTGCTCGCGCGTATCCATTACAGTCGTAGTACGTCAGGTGCGTCAAGCTGGGCATCACGCAGCCACCCAGACACCACACAAGGTAACTTCGTATACGAGCTATCGGACTCTACACATCGAGGATTTAATTCACTCGTGCGAGGATTAATGGCCGATTCATACACCACTGCCTCGTCAATGTCAATATATGCAATCGTGCAATCGTATAAATTTCCACGGACAACCGACGTTTATTCCAAAATTTATTTAGTCGATGCATAAATAGATTATTAAAATGATTAATTTAATAAACGTTAATAATAATTATTAGTGCAGTTAAAAGTATGATTATCAATTTGACATTTAATATAAATTTAATGCGACATGCGATTAAATTTTTAATAACTTGATATAAATGGTATATTCTCTAAAGGTTCCTTTAAATTATTATATTTTGGGCAAATCGATCAAGTGATTCAAATTTTATGACATTTTTCATTTATCGAAAAACGCAGTGTCGTAAAATTTGTATCGTTTAACTGATTGGCGTTAAATTTTGTACTTAAACTTTGTTCCATATGTGAACCAAATTTAAGCTAAATATGTTAAAAATAGAAAAATTTCGTGACAGCAATGTGTTCTTTGTTATAAAATAAAATCGAAATTTACCGATATAGCGATTGTTCCTTGGACTAAATTCGTCACTGTTAATCACTAATCGTAAATTTTAGAAAATTGCAGCAAGATATCTAAAAATTAGCACGAGTTGAATTGTTCGCAAAAAAAAAAAAAAATTAAAATTGCAATAAAATTAGAATCACTGTATCGATTTCCTCTAAATTTGACACCCATTATGATTTAATGTTAGTCCACTTGTGTACAAATTTCAGCTTGATATGTCGTAATTTACAAAAGTTGTAACGTAAAATTAATTTTTTCGAAATTTTCAAAATGCTGTGAAAATTTAACCTCTGAATCGATCTGCGCCAAATACAATTTCAAACGTTGTTATATGTCAACTCACTTGCGTACCAAATTTAAAAAAGATACATGAAAAATTACACATATAGAAATTTTTTTTCCTATATCTCTTTTCTCAACGTTTTGGAGTATTCTGAGTATACTGGCATAAAAATCTCGGAAAAAAAATTGAAAATAAAGCTTTCTCTATGAGACAGCACAATATGATATTTTTACAAAAAAAAAATAATATGTTAATTATTGAATTGGTATATCTAATTTAATTATTTAATTGGTATATTGAATATTTAAAAATGTTATTCTATTAAAATTTCATTAGGAACCTGAATGACTTTAACGCTAAATTTGATCCGCGTTTCATCAAATAGACACAGTTTTGCTGGTCAGCAAAACTGGGTACATGGTCGTCACAGATCGAACGCGATGTGTACCATTATTATCCATTATCCTCACAGCTATTATACACGTTCATTCGACACGCCGTGCGAGCATCCTACACACAATAACTAACGCGAACATGGGCTCGATTCCGCTTGATTCTGGGCCAGTCGGTTGACGAGAGAGACAAAGATACTTCGACACAACGTACGGTATAGCGAAGCACCCTCATTGCCTGTAGAAAAATCGTCTTGCAAAGTCCATATCGCGATGACCATTAATTCCTAACGAACAGTTAATAACGAATGTAAAAAAGTGAAGAGTAATTAAGTTCAGTAGAATATGCTCACGATAGCCCCTCAATATAAGAAACTGAGCGTATATTCCTACTGGAATATATGTACTGCAAAGCAATTGACGAAGAGCAGCTGCAACACGTCGAAGCAATAGCTATAATACTGCAAGCTCACTGCAGACATAACTACTCAGCGTTACGATTTAATTTCAACCCACTTTTTCACTCCTTCCTTCTTTCCATAAATTCACCCGTTGGCTTATAAAAGTTCACGGAAATTCTTACCTCGATCGTTCTTATTACGCATTAGTAATGGGAATTCCTGTCTCGCTTGAGAACTTACCACACGCGAGTCTAAAGTCCCAGTAATCGACCATTCCGAATGTTATGCTGTTTAATCGCTAGCGAAAATATCCTAACGTTAAATTAGAATAGTGCAAAAGTGACACTTGAAATGTAGCATGCATCCCGAATAAAATTTCACAGCTTTTCAAATTTTTTTCAGTAATTAATTAACAGAACATGAAAAATTGCATTTCTAAACAGAAATTAATTAAAAGAACATGAAAAATTGTATTTCTATACAGAAATTAATTAAAAGAACATGACAAGTTTTGTTTCTACATAGAAATTAGTTATATATTTTTATTTTTTTAAATAGTTTGGATGCTTTTCCGTTCCAATGGTGCCCATCCTTAAGTTCATTACAATTTAAAGGGGAGCTGAAAAAAAGGTAGAAACAGTAACAAGGGACTGAATTATTAAATATCCTCAGTGATTGAGGCTACGAAAAATATAAAAAGAAGATGAAAAAAAGTTGCAAAGTAGAACATTGCACATTGCTTTTCCATTAATTTGTATTTTTCACAAAACCACCGCTATGAATAATCGTACTCAGAGTTGTAAATGCCCAATACTTATAGAAATAATGATAATGATACGATCAGCTCTATAATTAGAATTTTATAATAATAACATGTAGCGATTGTAATACGATGATTAAACTTTGGAATGGCTGCAAAAATTATTATTTTCCAATAAAAATTCACGGTAATCCTTTTGAAAAAATGGAAAAAAAAGTTATGCATTAAGAAAGTAATGCATTACTTATTTCTTCCATTTTTCCACTATTTCTTGCAATATTAAAGCGAAAATTAGTTTTTTTTCAGCTGTTCAAATGTTTACACTCTATTTTATAATCACTACATACTATTATTATGAAATCATAATTACAAAACAAATTGTACTGTAAACTATATCTCATGAATTAATTGGGATTTACAACGCTGATCGTACTTATAATTTTTGGCTGCCTCATAGAGGAAGCTTTGTGAAAAATGGAAATTCATGAGGAAGCAATGTGAAATGTTCTACTTTGCAACTTTTTTTGTTCCATTTAAAGTTTTGGTAGTTACGTATACAGAAGACAAACAATTCAAATTTGAAAATAATTCTATTTTTCACAATTGAGAAATACAAAAATCTCCCTTTATTCGAACATCAAGAGGACCAGTCGGTTTCTGGTCAGACTCGCCCATAAGTAATATAATCGAGCAGAGCTCGGTATTCTAATAGACTTAATTGTTCTTTGTTTAAATAAATTTTCCTTAACTTTACGTAATTTACTTGAGTCTAACTCTTTATTGGCAATCGATCCCAATAAATAAAATATATGTGAAATTGATTCCCCTGCGGGTATAACAGCGTGCAGACTTTTCTTATTCAATATTTAATAAAATCTAAACAATTTTTTTAATTGTGTAAATTATTATAAATAATTTCAATATTCCAATAAATTTCAATTTATTTTATCATATTTTACGTAAGTTATAGCAAAATGAAAATATTCAAAATGCCATAAAATCCGAACCCCTTTACCGATCATTACAAAATTTGGTACGTGGGAGTGGTGAGGGTTATTGTTAATCTGTAGAAAATTTCAATTGATACGGTGTTTATGTTACGTGAGATGGACCAAAACGTAAATTTTTCGAATAATTCGAAATCCCATAGAAACCAAACCTATTTATAGATTCTTCCCAAATTCAATACCGATCCTCCTTTAGCATAACTTTATTTGTAAATCATTATTTAGCCTGATAGCTACAATTTTGCGGAAGTTAGAGAACCTACAGGCTTTTTTTCTAAAAATTCAAAATTGAATAAAAAATAATCTTATGTTTGAATTTTATTTTAAATGAATACAAACAAAGAGGTCTATAAGCCCCATACTGTAAAAAATATTTGGAGAATTCATATACTGTATAGTAATTTAATGTATTGTATTTTTACTGAACCCGTGTGCGAAATTCAATTTAATATATATTCAATTTAATAATACGGAAGAAAATGAAAATTCAATGAACATGTGCTAAAATTGTATTTAAATTATATTAAAAAGACGACTATTGTAACGAATTAGAAATATACATAAATTTAACGCTATCCTTATGTAGTGAATTTATATACCCGTTTCTGTAAAAAAGCTCCCTGCACATGTGTAGTAATTTTACCTTAAATATTTTTAACAGTGGACTAGGGTGTTGCAAAATTAAAGTCAACTCATATTAAAAACACGACACGTATGGCATATTTAGTATACTGTGCATTAATTAATACGCCTTCTATAACGAATTTAAAAGACTGTACATCAATTTTAATATACTGTGCATCAATTAATACGACTTTCGTAACGAATTTAGCAGAATTACACAACAATTTTACGTTATACTCGTGTAGTAAATTTTCTATACCCGTTTATGTAAAAGATTTTCCTGCGCTGTGTAGTAATTTTACCTTAAATATTTTTAACAGTGCACGTGTGTGGTAAATTTCGGTTCGATTGGCAAAGCCGTACTTTAGGGACGCTGTTAACAATGCAAGTGAATTTAATATACAAAACGATATGAGATTTACGAAACGGGTATATGAATTCCATATTAATATACTTTCATTGCAAATTTAAGAATAGTATAAGAATTCTACGATGCTGGTATTTGAAAATTACAGTACGTAAGCATTACAATCTTCATTTTAATATACCAATATTGTATTTATCAATGATGAATGCATTTGAAAATTAATATACGGTATATGCATCCGAGCTTTATATACCGGTCTAGTAATTTCCAAAAAAAAAAATTTCTACAGTGGATAAAAGTTTGAATTTTTCATGCCGGCCACACACATACCTACATTTTTTTCTAAACCACTTTTCTCGACGTTTCGGACCATTCTGAGTATCCTGACATGAAAATCTTTAAAAAAAAAAAATTCATAAAAACAAAGCTTCCTCTACACGGAGAGAAAAGTCTGTCTGTAGCTACACGGTGACACAAGGGCTTTATCAAAGTTGTTCCTATACACGTAGAAGCTTTTGCAATGTGTATTGTAATCTTTCCGATTTTGCTTTAGTACCATGCTCATTATTCCTATATTAATGTTTCCAACCGAAATTTTACTTATACGTATATGTATGACAGTATTCCCTTTTTATATAGGAACTATTAATAAATTTTTCGTACTATTTTCAATATGATACTGGAATTAATTATGGAAGGATTTTCTATGCGAAGGAAGGGGAAATGTATTTAATATGCTTTGCAAGTAGTGTATAAAAAATGTGTACATTTTTAAAGACGCCATCATATTTTGTAATTTAATTTTGTTTCTTTGACTGTTGTGTTGAAACTGCAACACACTAGCCAAAGTAGGTCGATAAGTCAGAGTTGTAACTTATCATATGACAACTCGACCAAAAATACAAATATTGGGCCACTTAACTGCCATGTCTTCGATGTCCCACGAAAGACACTTTTGGGCGAGAAGACTGCTCTTTATATGCACTGCCGTAGATCTTTTCGCTTACGAGAAAAGTCGTGGTTATTCGCCATCTAGCGGCTGAAAACTCACTAAATGTTCTCTGGGTTTGATTACCATAAAATATGACATGTCAATGTTTCTTGTGGTGTATAGTAATTACAACATTTCTCATACACTCTAGATTCACAGTTCTACTTATTTGTGTTGTCGCTAGATGGCGAATTCGTGTACCGACTCTCGTAAATGGAAGTGACTACGGAGGCGCATATAAATGGGGAGGTTTCATGACGATTTGTCCTGTGGCATTATACCGCAGAGCAATATATCGATTTTTTGTCACTCTCTTCGGGTCGTTATACAATAGAAACGACCCAGCGCTTTTGAAGAAAAGAAAGATTTTAAAAAAACCTCAAACAACGAACGTATGCTGTTAAGAAAATTTTACATATGTAGTGGATGAATAAATTCGCGACGTCATCATTAACAATGTTCTTATTTTCGAATCTAAAAAATCCCTACTTGTTGATAAACCCAAAGCAGAATAGGAAATTAATACTAATCGACGGTAATAAGTCCCATGTAAATGAAGTTTACTCCAATGCTTTCAGCTTTCGAAAAGATACAGATACAACGGATTACTATACTGTTAAGGAATAAGTCAAGGTTGTAATCAAGCAAATTTGGGACGATTACTATACGTATCGTAAGCTGTAAGTTGTTTATATGAGTTTTTACAATAGAGCCCATCTGTCACCGCCGTACAATATTTTCTGTGAGTGACACCTATATTCGCGGATCCATTTCTCTCTGTGTATGAGGACGCAAAAGAAGACGAAGTCCGACTCCAGGCTCAGGAATCAGAAGTGGCCGGCTCGTGAATCGAGGTGGAAAGGCTTGGCCTTTAACGGGTATCCACTGCCGCGCGCGTGCGGTAATTACCTCAGCCATTCGTAGACCATGACTCGTTAGTTGCTCGCTGCTGTTGCTGCTGCTGCTGCTGCTGTTGGTGCTGTTACTGTTGAGACTGCGCGCGCGAGACATCGAACGGCGGCTGGCCGGCTGGCAGACCGGCAGACGACCGACGGTGATCACGCCGCGTGCTCCTCTGCTCCTATAGCAAACCACAGGCGAGCGAGAGAGATAAGCTTTCCCATTCATGATGATGGGCCCGCCGGCGGCCGGCACAAGCTGGGCGTTCGCGTTCGCACGCCTCGCTGACCATTGTACGCGCTACACAGCCGCGTACGCGACACGAGACTAGCTTACCGTCGCTCTCTCACATTTTCCCCTCCCACAAACTCCATTTTTTCTCACGCTTCTGTATAGAAATTTCACGCCTTTTCACTCTCACCACTTTTGTTCATTACAACGACCTGCCAATTTTTTTCATTCTTTAAAAACGGGATCAAGAAAGACTCAGTTTTTACCACGAACAGACCGAAAACTTCACGAAATTTTGAATAAAAAAAAAGAAAAAAGGATCCCACGATGACTATCCAAGAGTTAATGTTTTTCCCTCGCATCGACTGATCTTTTTTTAAAAACTATGACAATTTATTTTTCATAATATATTATAGGTAGCGTATTGTTAATATTAATTTTTCATCGTATGCGACTATTCTCGGTCAATATTTTTAATGATGTTTAATGGTGTTCCCGGTTCGAACACGGGTCGTGACAGAATTTTTTCACAATTTTGTTTCAGATTAAAATTTGTCGATTGTGACTGCTTGATGAACTAATTTAATTTATTAAGCAGCTACAGTCGATATTTGTAAAAGATTCGCATTAGTGAAATTTGAATAGGGCTTCGGTTTCGCGCGCTTTGATTCTAGCGATCACTGTCTCAGCACACTGAGAAAAGAGAATGTTAACAGTTAACAAATCTTGGTTAAATATGGCGAAATTAACCATTTAGTTATTCTTATTGGAGCTCACTTGAGTCAAATGAGATTTGTTAACTATTAACAGATGTCAGCGATCTTCATTTGCGGCAAGCAAGTTTTATTTAGCTAAAGTGAGATTCAATAAGAATAACTAAATGGTTCAATTGGCCATATTTAAACAAGATTTGTTAACTGTTAACAAATTCTTCTCTCAGTGCAGCGAGACGTGCTTCGCAAAATTCCATAATTTAAAATATTGACGGAGAATAGTCGCATCCGATGAAAAATTAATTTGTTTATCACGCATGATTAGGTAATTCCAAAATATTGTAATGACCAGGCGAAGAGTTTGGGGAAGTGTAGATATTGCACGGAGAAAAGGGTGTAGTTGTAGGAACCACCGAATTGATAGTGCCAACCAACAGACATAGTAGAATATAGCATTAACAACTTATTGTGTGTCAGAACCAACCGATTGGTAACGCCAAACAACCGATTGGTTCCCAAACAACCGATTGGTTCGTAACCAACCGTTAGTAACGCCGACCAACCGATTGATAATGTCAGTGAACCGATTGGTAATGCCAACCAACCGATTGGCAATGCTAACCAACCGATTGGTAATGCCAACCAACCGATTGGTAATGCCAACCAACCGATTGGTAATGCCAACCAACCGATTGGTAACGCCAACCAAACTACATCTGGCGCTTCAAGCATTTAAAGGTTGATTTTCTCAACTAACCTGTTTTCTCCGTATGGCATTGCGGATGGACTGATGAATTATCGAAGAGAGAAAATATATGGTGATCACCGGAAATCGAACCCGGATTATTCAGGTAACTAAGTAAGAACGCCAACCACTGCGCTAATATCACCTACATATTTCTCTCATTCGAATCGTCTTCTTATATGCAATCTAGGGCCGTCACAATATTTTCTAAAAGTAAATAACAAAAATTTACAAAAAAACATTTGCCAAGAATGAATTTTTTTTCCTTACTCAGACCGATGACTTCTTGAAAACTTTGACCATTTGTTTTCCATGCATGATTGAGTAGTTTCACAATATTTTCAATGTTTAGATGACTAGAAAGTTCGCTTTGTTTATTTCGACTCGACGAAAGCCTATGTGAATAATAGTGTAATTAAAATCTGACAGTCCTGTATCAGTCGAGAGATCAGTGACCCCATGACTCTGTGTTTTGATTCTCAAAGCCAATCTCTCACCGCATCACACATATACAGGTATAACTCAACTTCAAGACCCAACAATAATCTATTTTCATCTGCCCGGAGGGTGGCACGAGTTGCAAAAGCAATAAGGATACTGTACTGTAATTCTCTCGACAAGCGGATACGAGTGCGAAAGCTAAGTGACTATCCCTCACGGATAGTCGAAACGGGACGAGAGCGCATTGCATACTTCACTTCGTAGGTCATCCAAAGACAAATAGCCGTTCCATCTTCGTTGCTTAGAATCTATCTCCACTATCCTGAGACGAACCGCGTTGGTAGAACTAACCACGAGAACCGACGACTGCACTTAGTACTCAGGGGAGATCACGTGAACGATGACCACCTAAGGGACAATACGTAAATTTCTGTTTCAAACTTTCCGCGCAACAACCTTGTCAGTTCTAATACAAAATTCTCACAGTTCTGGAAGTGAAGCTATCGACTTAAAACTCATTTTTCTCCTAGCTTAAGTTCGAACTTGACATGGCTATTTTGGGAAGCTTTTTTTTTTAACACTAATTGACTTAAATTTTCCAGCAAACCTACCTCTTCCCGAAAATATGATTATTATTCTTTCATAGGCCGATAAGTTTTTGAAAAATTAAAAAAAAAAAATAGAAAAATTTCCGTAACTTAAATTTACCAGCAGCAAATCGACGACTTCCCGAAATCAATTTTCTTTTCTCTGACGGACCGATGACTTCCCGAAATCAATTTTCTTTTCTCTGACGGACCGATGACTTTTTAAAATGTATCGAATTTTTTTTAACGCATGCACTGATCTCTAAACATGTGACTAGAATCTTTCAGCTAATCGACCACTGCCCGAAAATAATCTTTTTTCTCTCACGGACCGATGACTTTTTGAAAAAAGTCGAATTTCTTTTTTAACGCATACACCGATCTCTAAACACGTGACTACAATTTTCCAGCAAACCGACCACTTCCCGAAAATAATCTTTTTTCCCGACTACGCTAAAATTACCATATTCCATGCATGCAATACGGGTGGAAAGTTACCGATTCTTGACCAGCAGGAGGAAAAGTAGTCTCGGCGGGAGGAAAAGTACTTTTTTTACTAACTTTGCAGGCATAAAAATATGGTCATTTTTTAACGTAGCCGGAAAAAAATATAGTATGCTATTCGGTAGGAAACGGGTTTTCGCCTCGTGTGATTTCAGCCCTCGGCGAATAACACGTACAGTAGAGCGTCGGTTGTCCGAACGTCAATTATCCGAAACGTCAATCATCCGAACGATGATTTGGTTTATCCGAATCGTCAATCAACCGAACAGCGATTCGGTTTTTCCGAATTTTCGGTTTTCCGAACGAAAAGACCGAAAAAATGCTCGATTTTTTTCCAAGAAAATAGCATATTGTATAGAGTTCGGCGGTTTTATCATAATATATAATATATACTAACATTGATATATTACAAAATTTTATTTTCGAGAAATACATACATATTATATATGTATATATGTATTATATTATACGTATATATTCTATAATATTTTAAGCGGTTCAGTTCCTCCCTCCCCCTTCACAAAATATTAATGTTCAATCATCCGAATTTTCGATTATCCGAACGATAGTCGGTCCCAATTAGTTCGGATAACCGACGCTCTACTGTACTTTCCTTCCTTGTAGCATAATGTACTATTTTTCTCTCGCGGACCGATGACTTTTCAAAAAAATGTCTAATTTCTTTTTTAACGCATGCACCAATCTCTGCACACGTGACTATAATTCCCCAGCAAACCGACCACTTCCAAAAAATAATATATTTTCCTCTCACGGACCGATGACTTTTGAAAAAATGTCGAATTTTTCTTTCCTTGCATGGAACAATATCTCCACAAGAATAAAATGATAACCCATGCATTTTCAAGCCATTTAGAAAAAAAACTCCTAACCCCCATATCCATTTGCAAAATGCCGGTCATTTATTTATCGTTCACGAGTGGGTCACGAGAAGGCGCAAAGAGCGGTGGCGCGGCGTCCAAGGAAAGTACACGGGTGTCACATTAAACCGTCTTGGGAAAAACGGTCCCAAGGAATTATTAGCGTGGGATCTGTCTCGGCCGTCACGTAAACGAAACGTGTAGGAAAGAACGAACGCTTCTGTCGCTGTGTATAACGTCCGTGCATTTCACAGACGTAGGAGATGTACACACATGCATCCATGCATGTGTTTCTCCAGCGGCAAACGCAGCAGAAGCAGCAGAGCAGGAGAAGAGCTGTGCTGGACGAAGCCCGAGTGGGATACAACCGTTACCCCGCTTGCGCGCTTCTCCCGAGCAGCCCAAGAGACGTGTGGAGTCCTCCTCTTAACCGGGGGCCCCCGGTCGAAACATTCCTGGAATGTATTGTGCGCTTGGGAACGTTACTTCGCGCAACCTGCTGCTTTCTGCTGCTGCTGCTGCTGCTGCTGCTGCTGCTGCTGCTGCTGCTGCTGCTGCTGCTGCTGCTGCTTCTGCGGCTTGTTTCTTCGTCTTTCTCTATTCGTCCGGTGGCGTCGCGCGCGACCCTCTCAACTCTCAGCCAGACATCGGTGGCGCGCATCTCTCCGATATATTCCACGATCGTCGGGCTGTACGATGTCGCCGGTGACGAGCAGCGACGCGACGTGATTGAGGAAGCCACAGGAATTCTTATCGACTATTGACTCTAGTGTGAAAATGGCACGGATGGAATTTGTAAAAGGGGCTACGTGCTTCCTGTCGCAAAATTTTACATACTCAGATTTTGTTCCACCAAGTGGAACTGATAAAATAATTTTGTAAATTTTTTTAAAAAACTGAAAACAATGAGTGTAATTAATAAACAAACTGGGTTAATGAAAAATGGTTAAATAAGAATCATTCGCAAATTATAGTCAAGAAATTAATACACCCTTGACGAATTAATCTCCCGACTATAATATGCGAATGATTCTTATTTAACCATTTTCTATTTACCCAGTTTGTTTACTAATTACACGCATTTTTTAATTAGGAAACAGAAGATCGCATTTCTATGATATGAAGATGAATGTGTTATACCCTAACGACGCAGCACTCGATTTTGGTCTCTTGTTTATTCGTGACATATCTGTACTCGAGAATGGATTATGTGTGTCCCCTACAATAAATATTTAATTGAGTTTATTCAATCCTCGTCCTAATTCTTTCTACTGCTGCATTCACAGCTCTGAAATTTTTTCAGTCGAGAGTTTTTTAATTTTTATACAATTATTTTTATTTCGTCGTTTTTAAAGCAATTTTAATACTTCACCATAAGCGCTGTGAAGTTAATTGTAGAATACACAATAATGGCGCCCATGAGTTATTGATATAATAAACATTCAACAAACAATTTATTTAGTATTATAAGAATGAGAACGTGAATTCATTTAAAAACACTAGTTTTTGGTAGTCCCTAAGCGAATTGTTTTTTAATACTTCGTGGTCACACTGGGTCGATTCTACCCAGTCATTTTTCAAAAAGATAATTTGACCAAATTATCAGTCCGAATTGGTTAAAAAAATTACGGAACGTGCTTTGAACATTCTAAATAATGTACGAAAAATGTATTTGTAAGAAATGAAATGACGACATGTAAAAAAAAATTCATAAAGTGGTGAAAAGACACTTTTTCTCTTAAAAAATCATAGTTCCGTAAATTTTCAATATATTAACTCCTTAGATATGCTACGTTTGGGACAAAATAGTAGCATAGAGCAGGTTCCAAAAAGGGTATTTATTCCGACATGTGATCGATTTTGTAGTAGAAAAAATGTCGAATTATGCAAAAACGTGGTTTTTATTCGTAGAAAAAAGTGATACTTGATGATATTTCAAACTCCAGGTAGACGAATACATTTCCATTGGAAGCCGGGAGCTATTATATATTTACGCCGAAAATTGATCGACGGGTCGATTCTACCCAGTGTGACCACGAAGGGTTAGTCAATGACTTTTTTTTTTAGTGTAGATTTTCTTTTTGCATTTCGAGAAACAAATTCTATATAATTGGGTTTGTTTATTAAAGAGTTTAATGCATTGGTTAAAAACTTATGAAGTGTCTCAAAAATAGAATGGTTTCCAGTAGATAATGTCTGTACCAATTGAATGTCCTTTTTCTGTGGCCAGAAATGCTTTTCATTCGGGAAAACGTTAAATCCTGAATAAAACTTAAAGGTTACTAGCTGTATGTCATCATTGACAAAAAGACTACAACACGACACTATTCTAAACATCGAATCGTAGCCTTGACTGAGGTCACAAACATGGAAACAGCTTATTTCATTCATTCACAAAACCATTAAATGAATTCAAAAAACATAATTATTACTAGCAGTGTGTTATTAGTAATAAATATATTGCCCCTTGGCTACAAGTAGCACTATTCTAGCTAGAATCGGTCGTAAAGCGACAGAGAACATAATTACAGTGGATAGTGTCACTGTTGGTCAGACGTATGTTGCCTGAGGGTGATCAATGCTAAAATTACCTATTTCACAGTAGGTATCATAACTCATTAAAGCTGATGGACTATTAGTAGAAAAAAATTTATATTTTCAGAATCTTTTAAACAATTTATTTCTTTCTTCCATAAAAAATAAATCCATTGATTTCTCGAAGTGACTTTTTTATTTTCACGTTTATATTTTTTCTAAATTTAAGTAATTATTAAAACTCGCTCTTTTTGAATGTTTTTTTAGAGAAGTTCCAACACATTCACAATGGATAGTGGCATTGTAGGTCAAACGCATTTTCCTTAAGGCTGGAAAATGCTCAAATATCTTATTTTCTCATAGTTATAACGAGTCATAGAAACTGCTGAATTTTTACTAAAACTCCGAAGATATCCGCACTGCCCAGAAGCGGGCGTCAGTGTCACTCTTGGCCAGACGAGCTTTGCCTGAGGGTGCGCAATGCTTAAATTACCTATTTCACAGTAGGTATCATAACTCATTAAAACTGGTGGACCGTTGGTAGAAAAAGTTTAATATTTTTGCAACCTTTTAAACAATCTATTTCTTCCTTACAAAATAAATTCATTAATTTCTCCAAGTAACTTTTTTATGTTCAATGTTTTTCTAACTTTGAGAAATTATTGAAAAGTCGCCCATTTTTAATGTTTTCTTAGAGAAGTTCCAACACAAAGTGACACTCTAATTACAGTGGATAGTGGTATTGCAGGTCAGACGCATTTTTCGTACGACTGAAAAATGCTCAAATGTCTTATTTTCTCATAGTTGTAACAAGTCATAGAAACTGAAGAATTATTACTGAAACTCCCAAGTTATCCGCACTGCCCACAAGTGTCATGTTCAGCTGGGCGTCAGTGTCACTTTTGGTCAGACGCGTTTTGCATGATGGTGAGCAATACTTAAATTACCTAATTCACAGTAGGTATCATGACTCATTAAAACTGGTAGACTGTTAGTAGAAAAGATTTAATATTTTGACAACCTTTTGAACAATTTATTTCTTCCTTACAAAATAAATTCATTAATTTCTCGAAGTGACTTTTTTATTTTCAATTTTTTTCTTACTTTGAGAAATTATTGAAAAGTCGCCCACTTTTTACATTTTCTTAGAGGAGTTCCAACACAAAGCGACACTCTAATTACAGTGAATAGTGGCATTGCAGGTCAGACGCATTTCCCTTAAGGTCCTAAATGCTCAAATGCCTTATGTTCTCGTAGTTATGCCAAGTCATAGAAACTGATGAATTTTGCCTGAGGGTGAGCAATGCTTAAATTACCTATTTCACAGTAGATATCATAACTCATTAAAACTGGTAGACTGTTAGTAGAACAAATTTAATATTATTCCAACCTTTTAAACAATTTATTTCTTCCTTATAAAATAAATTCATTAATTTCTCGAAGTGACTTTTTTATCTTCAATTTTTTTCTTAGTTTGAGAAATTATTGAAAAGTCGCCCATTTTCAATGTTTTCTTAGAGAAGTTCCAACACAAAGCGACACTCTAATTACAGTGGATAGTGGCATTGCAGGTCAGACGCATTTTTCTTAAGGCTGAAAAATGCTCAATGTCTTAATTTCTCATAGTTATAGCAAGTCATAGAAACTGATGAATTTTTACTGAAACTCCCAAGTTATCCGCACTACCCACAAGTGTCATGTTCAGCTGGGCGTCAGTGTCACTTTTGGTCAGAAGCGTTTTGCATGAGGGTGAGCAATACTTAAATTACCTATTTCAGAGTAGGTATCATGACTCATTAAAACTGGTAGACTATTAGTAGAAAAGATTTAATATTTTGACAACCTTTTGAACAATTTATTTCTTCCTTACAATATAAATTCATTAATTTCTCGAAGTGACTTTTTTATTTTAAATTTTTTTCTTACTTTGAGAAATTATTGAAAAGTCGCCCACTTTTTATATTTTCTTAGAGGAGTTCCAACACAAAGCTACACTCTAATTACAGTGAATAGTGGCATTGCAGGTCAGACGGATTTTCCTTAAGGTCCTAAATGCTCAAATGCCTTATTTTCTCGTAGTTGTGCCAAGTCATAGAAACTAATGAATTATGCCTGAGGGTGAGCAATGCTTAAATTACCTATTTCACAGTAGATATCATAACTCATTAAAACTGGTAGACTGTTAGTAGAAAAAATGTAATATTTTTACAACCTTTTGAACAATTTGTTTCTTCCTTATAAAATAAATTCATTAATTTCTCGAAGTGACTTTTTTATCTTCAATTTTATTCTTGCTTTGAGAAATTATTGAAAAGTCGCCCATTTTCAATGTTTTCTTAGAGAAGTTCCAACACGAAGCGACACTCTAATTACAGTGGATAGTGGCATTGCAGGTCAGACGCATTTTCCTTAAGGTTCTAAATACTCAAATGGCTTATTTTCTCGTAGTTATGTCAAGTCATAGAAACGGATGAATTTTTACTAAAACTCCGAAGATATCCGTACTGCCCAGAAGCCTTATGTTCAGCTGGGCGTCAGTGTCACTTTTGGTCCGACGCGTTTTGCATGATGGTGAGCAATACTTAAATTACCTATTTCACAGTAGGTATCATGACTCATTAAAACTGGTAGACTGTTAGTAGAAAAGATTTAATATTTTGACAACCTTTTGAACAATTTATTTCTTCCTTACAAAATAAATTCATTAATTTCTCGAAGTGACTTTATTATTTTCAATTTTTTTCTAACTGAGAAATTATTGAAAAGTCGCACATATTTTATATTTTCTTAGAGAAGTTCCAACACAAAGCGACACTCTAATTACAGTGGATAGTGGCATTGCAGGTCAGACGCATTTTCCTTAAGGCTAAAAAATGCTCAAATCCCTTAGTTTCTCGTAGTTACAGCAAGACTTAGAAATTGGTGAATTTTTACTGCAACTCCCAAGGTATCCGTAGCTGTGCATGAGGATTCTGAGCAGTAGCCCAGAATCCTCATGCACAGCTGGGCGTCAGAACACCTCGCTGCACTTAAAGACTGTAGAATCAGCCCGTGAGAAGCGGATAAACGTCGTTGAGGCCGTAGCTCACCTTGTCCCATCTATACAAAATATACACGCTCATATATATAATATATATATATATATATACTTACACACGCCGCGATCCTAGACTTCCCTTCCGATAACTAATGGCCATTAACCAATTAGCGGTAATTGTTGGGTATCAACTAATGCTCGGGCGTGGATCGAACCTCTCTCGTAGTACGTACAGAGGCAAATGTCGACGCGATGCCAGGGGTATATCGGTTCGCTGCATTAATTAGTCACATCCGTAGTCACAGCGGTTACGACAGTAATGTCGCTGATACGAGCCAAATATACTACACACTATATACTATTGTGTTAACCGTACCGTACGTCCATAATTATATGCCGTCTATGTATGGGTCGTTCCAAACCAATTCGATAAACATGTTCTTTTTTTAAATTGGACTTATTTCTATTTCACTAATTTGCACAATCCCAAAAATCGGCCAAGTATTAAATTAGATATTTTTTAATACCTTACCCGTCGGACTTTGTCAGTGCTAAAAGTGAAATAAAAAAAAATGCCTGTAAAAAAAATTTGAAAAAAAAATCTTTATTTTTTAATCTTAAAATCGAAAAATCGAGGTGGTAATAAAAAGCATACTGAAACTATATGTTTAATTTAATAAAGAAAATAGTATTTTGCTCATTTTTTAAATAATATTATTAATAATTAAATCACTCAATGAAGAAAAAATGAAGAAAAAAAATTAAAAATATTTTCAATACATATGCATTAAAATGTGGAAGAAAAAAACCTCCTGTAAAACTGTATACCTTTTTTTATTGGAATCATCGAAAAAATTAGTACCTCAAAGGGTACAATTTCCATTTTTCGTTTTTGAAATTAACATTTAAAAAAATGTGTTTATGTGATTTTTTTTTTCAAATTTTTTTGTGATGATTTTTTTTCAGTTTTAATATTGATACACATCGACGGCAAGGCATTAAGAAAGATTATTTTTTTCGGTCGTTTTTCGGGTGGTACGAGCCAGTGAAATAAGAATAAGTCCAATTACAAATATTAAGGGTCAATCGTTTAGCAAGTGGGCTCGGAATGGCCCATATACATATATATGTTTGGCTTATATTCGCGGAAACTGGAACGGGTTGACAGGGCACAGGGTCTGTGTGCGTGCTATTAACATCGCTCTGTGTGCAATCAAGGCAATCCATTTTATACACGCTTAATTTGATCCCGCTGCATACGTATATTAATTAGCCATTAGCTGCTGCAGTGAAATCTTGGCGTGTAATAAAATTCATCGGCGAATATTTAATTAGCGAGAATGGGGAAAATTTTAATAGCCGAATTATGGAGAGTTGTGATTAATATTCATTTAGACACCCTTTTTGAAACCCCGGCGCGAATTCCCGGATTTTTGCACCCTTGTTATGGAGGAATAAAAATTTTATATCTACTTCAAAAGAATAAAAATGACAACATGTAAAACAAGAACAAAAGGTAAAGAAAATTACGCTGTTAAAATTATTAATCAATGTTTTGGTTAATTACTTTTTAATTTTATGGGATAAATTATTCATGATTCTTCTTGAAAAACGTTTTTTTAACACTTCTTCAAACATTCTAATATCCGAAAATATTGTACCCATATATTATTTTTTATTAAAAAAATGTGTCAGGCATATCGGCATATCTCACAAACCTTTGACTTTCATGTAACTCGACTGCGGAATGCGATAGTAATTTACACAGAACGAATTACGCGAGTATCAAACTTTTACTAAGATGTACGAAGCATAATCTATCTGAAAAAAAAAATTTTATTTTATAATGCACCAATAGACTGTTTTATTCTGGATCAAATGCGGAAATTAACAACGTTTTCGCTTGTAACTCTGATTTTCGCGTCACTTCATACGGGTGTAGCATTGATATGCACCTTCAGAAAAATAAGAAAAAATCATGAAATTCTAGTAAGGTGCAACGAACATAATGTACCTAATTGTATTCGTCAAACATGTCAGAAAATTAAGCGGTTATCCTGTGAACGTCTGTCACTCGGTTTCGATGGTGAACCTGACATCCACCGTTATATGGTGCAAGAATATCAGCACAAGCTAATTGAGCCAAATGAATTGGATGCACATAAAGGTAAGATCATCACGGATTGAATGAAGTGAAATTTATGTCGGAGAGTCAATTATTTTGCTCGCAATGTTCTGCGACATGGACTCATATTGCTGCGTGGAGAATAAATGTCAGGTTTTTCGCATCGTTATCCGGCCAAACTAGTCAAGTAAGATAATTAAATTCCATCTGAGTACGTTATTCTTATCACGAATTAGATGTGCGCAGATGTGCCCGACCTCTCGACGAGAAACAATTTTTTTCTGGGTCAAAATGTATTCAATTGTCAGGTTCGAGAATGTCAGGTTTATAAATTCGCATAATAAATTCCAACTATTATCGTTCCTAAATTATCTAAATTATATTTTGAGTTAGTAGAGTCATTACTAGTCATACTACATTCATTTTCTGCATACGAATTGAGTAAAATTGAATTAGAAAAATGATCTATTGGAAGGGATAAAACTATGCTTTCCAATGGGTCATTTAAAAAAAAAAGTTAAATTGAAAGTAAGTTAAACAATTGTAAAACACAATAATACATAGTTCCTACAATGAATTAGCACCAAATAAATGATTTTTAGTTAAAATGATAATATGATTTTTTATGCAAGCACCCTGTATATGATGCTTTGTCCATGAACGAACATCGCTTTCTAAAGGTCTTAAGATGAGTACAAAAAATTGGCGGACTTGTGCTCCTATAACTAGATATTTATTCTTTGAAGCCGTGAAAGTCGAAGGTTATGCTTCTGCATAAACTATGTTTTTGCGAGTGAATTTTTCTGAATTCGTATGAATTTTTTCAGAAATTTTTGTAATTTTTGGGTATTGCTTTTTTATGTTTCAGCTGTATTTGCGAATCTACTTAATCAATCATCCGAACACTTTTTGAGTGTAATAGGTGGTTTTTTGACATATCCAAAATTTGTGACTTCCCACACATTTATCAAAATTAGAAATGCCATTTTTAAAAATTACTCATTCTGGAAAAAATTCATACGTATTCAGAAAAATTAACAAATAATTTTTATTTGAAAAAAAAAACAAAGTTAAGTTAACGGTTGATGTGTTGAACAATTTTTTGCTTCATTAATATGTCGATAATATTTTACAATTATTATTATGCAAAGTCAATCTTTATAGCACCTTCAATATGCTTGATTTTTAAACAATTATATTCCATGGAAAAAGATTCGAAATTCTCTGTGAATCTCACGTTTGATCAGACTCTATCGCTAGAGTCAACAAATTAAACGTTAAAGAAATAAAATGAGGCATTGCCACTATGCAAACGAATTTGTTAAAATTAATTTTTTAATGCTCTACATGCAGTCTCGTCCTGAAAAGATAAATTCTATCTCTGAGTGTGCAATATTAACGATCTTATTATCGCACCGAGTGATTAACTCCACTTGTATCTGTAGAGGTGAACCATGATGTGGTGGTCAGCTCCGCGCCGGTAAACATATTTCTTTGAGATATCGATCTCAGAAACACACCGCGAGCGATCTCACGGCTTTGATCAGGGCTATGAAATGCGCTCGCGGAACCAACGAACCGCGAACGAGCTTGAAATCTCGAGCGCGGCTTCGCGACTCGATTATCACTATATGTATATATCTATATATATAGTAATGCAGTACTATACTAGAAATAACTGGACTACTAGTAACTTTGTGAACGGAACGTGACATCGTCGAGATACGTATAGATATAATTATTCCAGCCTCTGACTCCACACTATTTCTTCGAAATAATATAACGACACAGATGACAGCAAGATGTAGCGAGAATTTAAGATGAGGAAATAAACAAGATTATATCTGCACTGAATTAAATTACATAATTGTTTTGGCGCAAGAAATTTTGTAATCATTTCGTCGTTATAATAAAATGCCTCCCTAATTATATTATCATATTGCAATTAGAATTTAAGACTTATTTCTGGCCCACTCTTTTCTTTTCATTATTGGAACTGCTCGAAATAAAATCTTGTTTTTAATGTAGTTTTGGACCAGAAAATTTTATTTTTGTTTTTGACAATACACATTCCTGGCACAATAAAAATAAAGGTATTTATAAAGTAATTGAAGAATCCAGAAAATGGGCAAGATTTCCTTTCTTGGTTTTGAATTGTTAGAAAAATATTGCTTTATATCTTTAAATGCCGTAAATAATTTATTAAATTTTTTATTTTTATCAAATTCTGAAAAACTCTTGTTAGAGTAAAATTTAATTGGATATTCTCTATTTTTAATTTATATAAAAACGGATTTCCATACAAAAATTGTAAAAGTGTATTTTTGACAATAATATAACGACACAACTAACAGCAACATACAGCGAGAATTTAAGACGAGGAAATAAACAAGATTATATCTTCACTGAATTAAATAACATAATTGTTTTGGCACAAGAAATTTTTTAAATAATTTCGTCATTATAAATGCCTCTCTGATTATATTATCATATTGGAGTTCAAATTTCAGACTTATTTCTGGCCCACTCGTTTCTTTTCATTATTGGAACTGCTCGAAATAAAATCTTGTTTTTTAATGTAGTTTTGGACCAGGGAATTTTATTTTTGTTTTTGACAATACAAATTCCTGGCACAATAAAAATAAAGGTATTGATAAAGTAATTGAAGTATCCAGAAAATGGGCAAGATTTCCTTTTTTGGTTTTGAATTGTTAGAAAATTAATGCTTTATATCTTTAAATGCCGTAAATAATTTATTAAATTTTAAATTTTCATCAAATTCTGAAAAACTCTTCTTACAGTAAAATTTAATTGGATATTCTCTATTTTTTATTTATATAAAAATGGATTTCCATACAAAAATTGAAAAAGTGTATTTTTCACAATAATATAACGACACAACTAACAGCAACATACAGCGAGAATTTAAGACGAGGAAATAAACAAGATTATGTCTTCACTGAATTAAATAACATAATTGTTTTGGCACAAGAAATTTTGTAATCATTTCGTCGTTATAAATGCCTCCCTAATTATATTATCATATTGGAGTTAGAATTTCAGACTTATTTCTGGCCCACTCCTTTCTTTTCATTAATGGAACCGCTCGAAATAAAATCTTGTTTTTTAATGTAATTTTGGACCAGGGAATTTTATTTTTGTTTTTGACAATACAAATTCCTGGCACAATAAAAATAAAGGTATTGATAAATTAATTGAAGAATCCAGAAAATGTGCAAGATCTCCTTTTTTGGTTTTGAATTGTTAGAAAAGTATTGCTTTATATCTTTAAATGCCGTAAATAATTTATTAAATTTTTAATTTTCATCAAATTCTGAAAAACTCTTGTTAGAGTAAAATTTAATTGGATATTCTCTATTTTTTATTTCTATAAAAACGGATTTTCATACAAAAATTGTAAAAGTGTATTTTTCACAATAATATAACGGCACAGCTAACAGCAACATACAGCGAGAATTTAAGACGAGGAAATAATCGAGATTATATCTTCACTGAATTAAATAACGTAATTGTTTTGGCACAAGAAATTTTTTAATAATTTCGTCGTTATAAATGCCTCCCTAATTATATTATCATATTGGAGTTAAAATTTCAGACTTATTTCTGGCCCACTCCTTTCTTTTCATTAATGGAACTGCTCGAAATAAAATCTTGTTTTTTAATGTAATTTTGGACCAGGGAATTTTATTTTTGTTTTTGACAATACAAATTCCTGGCACAATAAAAATAAAGGTATTGATAAATTAATTGAAGAATCCAGAAAATGTGCAAGATCTCCTTTTTTGGTTTTGAATTGTTAGAAAAGTATTGCTTTATATCTTTAAATGCCGTAAATAATTTATTAAATTTTTAATTTTCATCAAATTCTGAAAAACTCTTGTTAGAGTAAAATTTAATTGGATATTCTCTATTTTTAATTTATATAAAAACGGATTTCCATAGAAAAATTGTAAAAGTGTGTTTTTCACAACAATATAACGACACAGCTAACAGCAACATACATCGAGAATTTAAGACGAAGAAATAATCGAGATTATATCTTCACTGAATTAAATAACGTAATTGTTTTGGCACAAGAAATTTTTTAATAATTTCGTCGTTATAAATGCCTCCCTAATTATATTATCATATTGGAGTTAAAATTTCAGACTTATTTCTGGCCCACTCCTTTCTTTTCATTAATGGAACTGCTCGAAATAAAATCTTGTTTTTTAATGTAATTTTGGACCAGGGAATTTTATTTTTGTTTTTGACAATACAAATTCCTGGCACAATAAAAATAAAGGTATTGATAAATTAATTGAAGAATCCAGAAAATGTGCAAGATCTCCTTTTTTGGTTTTGAATTGTTAGAAAAGTATTGCTTTATATCTTTAAATGCCGTAAATAATTTATTAAATTTTTAATTTTCATCAAATTCTGAAAAACTCTTGTTAGAGTAAAATTGAATTGGATATTCTCTATTTTTAATTTATATAAAAACGGATTTCCATAGAAAAATTGTAAAAGTGTGTTTTTCACAACAATATAACGACACAGCTAACAGCAACATACATCGAGAATTTAAGACGAGGAAATAAACAAGTTTATATCTTCACTGAATTAAATAACATAATTGTTTTGTCACAAGACATTTTTTAATAATTTCGTCGTTATAAATGCCTCCCTAATTATATTATCATATTGGAGTTAAAATTTCAGACTTATTTCTGGCCCACTCCTTTCTTTTCATTATTGGAACTGCTCGAAATAAAATCTTGTTTTTTAATGTAGTTTTGGACCAGGGAATTTTATTTTTGTCTTTGACAATGCAAATTCCTGGCACGATAAAAATAAAGGTATTGATAAAGTAATTAAAAAATCCAGAAAATGGGCAAGATTTCCTTTTTTGGTTTTGAATTGTTAGAAAAGTATTGCTTTATATCTTTAAATGCCGTAAATAATTTATTAAATTTTTAATTTTTATCAAATTCTGAAAACTGTTACAGTAAAATTTAATTGGATATACTCTATTTTTAATTTATATAAAAACGGATTTCCATACAAAAATTGTAAAAGTGTATTTTTCACAATAATATAACGACACAGCTAACGGCAACATACAGCGAGAATTTAAGACGAGGAAATAAACGAGATTATATCTTTACTGAATTTAATAACACGATTGTTTTCGTATAAGAAAATCTCAATAATTTCGTCGTTATGAATTCCTGCCTAATTATATTATCATATCGGAGTAAAAATTTCACGCTCATTTCCCGTAAATTCCTTTCTCTTCATTATTGTAACTGCTCGAAACGAAATCCTATTTTTAACGTAGTTTTGGGCTAGAAAATTCTATTTTGTTTTCGAAAATCCAACTTTCTGGCAACAATAAAAATAAAGATATTGATAAAATTAATGTACTAATTGAAGTATCCAAAAAATGGGCAATTTTCTTTTCCCTTTTAGGTTTTAAATTTTTATAAAAAAATTTCCATATAGAAACATCGTAAATAATCTATTATATTTTTAATTTTCATTTAATAATTCTGGAGGCCATTTGTCAGAGTGAAATTTTATTGGAAATGCATTGTCTAGTTTTAATCCATTAAAAAAAATTCAATGCACAACTCACACTGAATTAAATTTAAAAATTGCTTTAGCCGAAGAAATCACAATAATTTCTCGATAAAAAAATAATTCCAACCTAATTACATCCGTATAAAATTCACAAGCCTGCCAACAACATGATACATATATATTTATATATATGGTGCACAACACAAGTGGAATTACGGATGTCTTTCTATCTGGCTCTTGTTATCGTTCCAATCACTCGGCTGATATTGTGCGGCACTGCATGTGGTTCGTATGCACGGAGTAGGCTCAGGCGAAACGTGAGACGTCATGCAAACCTCAAGCGAAGAGAGGAGCGAGGCCCGCAATTCACGGCAACTCATGACAAGAATATTATTCGACTGGCGATGCGTCTTCTTCAGTCTCTCCCATTAAAATGACTGTCGACTGGTTGCGTGACCCGCTTTGCTGTGCAACTCGTTCACAATCTCTTTATTTATATCTTCCATCTCTCTCTTTCTCTCCCTTATTATTCGTTTCTTCGTTTCTTATGTTTCTGTGTGTTCTGACTGTACTATATAAATGCGGTGCATACACGGCCGATCGTCTAGGCTGAGATATCTTGGTACGAGTGAATTTCTGCACTGGAGACCTCCTTGGGACTTCGACCGCAACAGCCTCGTACTTGAGGCTCAATTAATTTACTCGCTAGACCGTGCACACCACCACCAACCACGAGTTGAATGAATTAAAATATATATCCGGCTTTGGGTTTAACTCCTTATAGTAAAATGGAGAGAAAAAAGTCACTGGCTTCGACACGCGGAATGACGGGATTGTCGGGAATGCATAATTTGCAATAATTAATCATTATTTTTCTTCTGTTTCCCATAATGTTGCAGGCTAACGCGCGTTTCAGCGTGAGAGGCTGGAACCTCCAGAATGCCAGGGGTGTGGAAGTTGCTACGCATGCTGATCTACATGGTGAGTACAGAAATTTATACAGTTTACATATGTTATCATTTTTTTTTAATGGATGTTAAAATTTCGAATTTCGAAAATTTAATATATTAATTGAATGTTGATCGGGTGTCTAAATCAGTGTTGCTAGATAGTCAGTGCAGCGTACCCCTTGACTAATTAAATTTCCCCCTAAAAATTCCCTAAACAGTTCCCACCAAGTCAACAACGTTGAATAACCGCGTTTTTTTAAGTGCCGGCCATTTTAAGAAATTGGCGGTGGGTTCTGTTTTTACACGAAAAAAAAAGATTAGTTGCCATAACCAATAAATGAGTTGACACAACCAATCGATTATTCTATTTCCCTAGCAACTCAAATGGTAATACCACCGATTAGAATGATAATACCGACGGATTAGTTAATTAACCTAACTAATCCAATCGAGAACTAATCGTGAATAGTCGAGGTTACTATTCGATATGGTTGAGGCAACTAATTTTTTAGACATTGTGTACAGCAAATCGAAAACGTAGTTGCCAGAACCAAACTTTTTTTTCCGTGTAAATTAAGCCGCTCAACCAATTGTTTGTAGGATGGGTAATTTAATTCGGCGAATGCGTTTTCCCACGTCTTTGTTTATACTAACAATTTGTAGTTCAATTTTGTCACGCATAAGCGCTACGAGCCACTGGCTATTAACGCTTGTTGGGGCTCGTTTGTTTTATTTATGTTGGGACCAGAGCTGTGGGTTTTGAGTTTTTAAATTCATAAAAAGGCTGAATTTCGAAGAACCCTAGAAAATACCATAAATATTTTCTTCCCCTGTTTGACCCCTGACGTGACGAAAAAACCCCTAAATTTAGGGGGAATCCCCTAATCTGGCAACACTGGTCTAAGTTCAGCGACCAAAAAATATCGATATAGTGTTCAAGATAAGATTTGCATTTTTTTACAATTTTTTAAACGTGATAAAGTAGAAGATGAATATTTTTTGCATACGTTCTGTTTTTTTTTCGACCATTTTTTAAATCGATCTCACAGAAGCAAGCATTAAGGTACCGTAGTATCTTTTTGCACCCTATTCTCTTGGTTTTGGCGAGCACTTTTAATAAAAAAAAGAAAATTGAAAATCGATCAACTAAAGAAAAAGTTATTATGAACTTCTACAATATTTTAAAAGCCATTTTCGTCAGAAATGTGTAGCTAGTTACGAAGCCAGATATCTTTTTGTCAATATGTAGATGATTTCGTGTAAAAACTACAAAAACCCAAATTTTCAATGAAATTAAAATGTGAAGGTTCCCGTAAAATATTCCAAGCGAAACATTATTGCAATTACGAGGAAAAAAACTTTTTAATGATCTCATTGTCATTAATCTTCCAACACTTTCCACAAAATGGCAGTTAAACAACGATTCTCCCCTAGAAGAAAAAAACGTCACCAAAAAAAAAACAGTCAACAATGCCATAGAGCTTTTCCCGTTGCGAAATTCCCTCGTTTCTTTTTCCCAGGCGATCACCGCGTGCGTTTGTCCGGGGCACGATCCGCCGACACAAATGACCGGAAACAGCATCAGTATTATCGTCGTCGCATCCTCGCATTCCGTTTTTTTTTCTCCTCTCTCTCGCTCTTACTCTCCACTGCATCACCGAGCTACTTACCTCCTGCACATACTACAATACCGTTACCACGCGAGACGTATCCAGGAAAAGAATGAACGAAGCTCATAGCTCGACAACGACAACGACGACGACGCGAGTGACTGAAAACGGCAACAAGAAACAGCAAAAGAAAAACAGAGAAAAGAAACAATGAACTATAATGACAAATCGCTGGTACGCGATGTCTCCTCTATCCCTCTCACGGAATTCTCTAAGCATCTCCTCGCCAGTTCTCTCTTTGATGCCCGTTTCTTCTCGGTACTCTAAGCTCCTCAAACGAACGCACAAATACCCTCAATACTCAGTAAAAGGCTCTACGTATTCGTTATGTGCACCAGAGTGAAAAGTGAGGTTAACTAAGCGTCGTTTGGTCTGGCCTGGTCTGGTCTGGTCTGGTCTGGTCTGGTCTGTTCTGGTCTGGTCTGGTCTGATCTGGTCTGGTCTGGTCTGGTCTGGTCTGGTCTGGTCTGGTCTGGTCTGGTCTGGTCTGGTCTGGTCTGGTCTGGTCCGGTCTTGTCCGGTCTGGTCTGGTCTAGTCTAGTCTAGTCTAGTCTAGTCTAGTCTAGTCTAGTCTAGTCTAGTCTAGTCTAATCTAGTCTAGTCTGGTCTGGTCTGATCGGGTCTGATCTGGTCTGGTCTGGTCTGATCTGGTCTGGTCTGGTCTGGTCTGGTCTGGTCTGGTCTGGTCTGGTCTGGTCTGGTCTGGTCTGGTCTGGTCTGGTCTGGTCTGGTCTGGTCTGGTCTGGTCTGGTCTGGTCCGGTCTGGTCTGGTCCAGTCTTGTCCGGTCTGGTCTGGTCTTTTCAAAAACATAATATCTTTGAAAGAAGCTGCAGATCGCGGTATAATTTGGTGTGTGTTTTCAGTGTACAAAATGTATTTAAAAATTTTTTTAATTTATAATTTCGTCCAAAACTTCCATTCCTTCCGATACTTTACCTGAAATCACAATCTATGTGTACTTTTTAATACGTCATTGATTATCAAAAAAATGGTGATACCATGAAGGTCATATTTATTATAGATATTATAATTCTCATATAAATAATATATCATTAATATATTATTCCTATGATAAAAAGGTAAAAGGGGTTAAAGAAAAGTAGCGAAAGGTGGCATGAAGAAAATAGCACACAGACATGACGAGAGAAAGAGCGACTAAAATAACGAGAATTTCGCGATATACCGCAAAACCTGACAATGGTACACGTATATACGGAGTAGCAAAGAGAAAGACAGAGAGAGAGAAAAGTGCAGCGGACGAGGCGATGCATTGCACAGACCGCCGTCGCCGCCGAGGGTTACGACGGCGACAGCTTGCAAGCGGATATTCGTGCCTACTCTAGGTACCGTTAGCCCCCGCGAGTATCTTAAGCCCGCCGCGCCGCGTGCATTATTCAAGTGTCCACGACGCCGCGCTCTCTCCCCACTCTACCACAAAGTTTCCATGCAACGATATACCGAAGGACTAAAGAGAGAAAGAGAGAAAGAAAACTGGCAAGAGGCCCGCGAGTCTCGCTTACCTGGCTCTTCGTTCTGAGAGCTGCTGTTCGACTCTCTGCTATCTCTACTATTCGCTTGAGCGCCCTCGTGCGGCAGACGCTTGTACTGCGCACACATGCGCAGGCACGTTACCGTGTCACGGGGCGACGGGGCCTCTTCTCGGACGATCTTGGCGAGCCACACTGCGTTGTATACATATTATTCCCAGCCGGGAAATCCGCGCAAACCACTCAGACAACTCACCTCGTCTCCGATATATACTGTATTCCCGTAAGATACGTGCGCATGGAATCGCAAGCGAAATACAAATTCGTCTGCGGCGCGATATGCGCCGCTAAACACGTATCTCAGCCAGACAGGAGATTCTACGAGTCCCGTAACCTCAATTGCGGTACGCGTTGTATGTACGTCCGGGAAATTTGTCTGACTGTGATTGGATTTACCAGAGATACGGTAGCGGCGCGGGTTGAAGTTTAACTTCTTTATTTCGGGCGACACTGCAGTCTACAATTTTATTATTAGTGACAGCATTAGTCACTATTAATATTCTTAATGATTATTTAGAAATTGAGGAAAATAAAATAAATAAAATAAATAAAATAAATAAAATAAATAAAATAAATAAAATAAATAAAATAAATAAAATAAATAAAATAAATAAAATAAATAAAATAAATAAAATGCACCTTAAAACATAAAGATACCCCGTGTGGTAAATTTTTGTTAAATACTTGGGGTCTGCTTTTGACTTTGGTGAAAAAATGCTATATTTCTGGCAACATAGCAGGCGCTTAACTCCTATATATGTATACTTGTAGTGAGGCGCTTGAGTCGGACAGTCATTGCCGTCTCATTAAATTTTTACGTGTCTGAAACGCGTCGCTACTTCACTCCGATGCACAGTGAACGCTTATGGAGAGACGTTAAAGACCGGGTTTGTAGATACTGGAAGACACTATACAGCATCGCTTCCAGTACTTTATGCCGACGTGTAGGATCGTTTCCGTTGAAGGGATTTATACTGCGACTTTAATCGTGGTATTTAAGTGTATCTCGCGGCACCAAGAGCTTTTGATGACTACCCTCGCGTTAACCTCGATACGATATTTGAGTTATATCGCACTCAGCTACCAACGCTAATACTATGGCTAAATTTGTACTCACTAGCATGTTGATTAGATACATCCCCCATAGTATCCATCCCATAGTATCCTTAAGTACACACATTGTACGTTCTGAGGCATGCCGATTATAAAATTGTATTTATGAATTAACGAAAATATTGTACTTACGGTTTATTGAGACTCAACGTGCATTTACGTAATCTGTGTGTGTAAAATAATGATGAAAATCGCAATAACTCTAAAAAATTATGGAATAGTGACTCTGGTCAGCGCATGTACAAATTGTTACAGATTTTTTTAAGTTGACGCAACAAAATTAGCATATTTTCACTTTCACCTAATTTCGGCCATTTTACAAAGAAATCTCACGGATGCAATAAATAAGTCGCTGTAATTATATTAGTAACATTCCCTTCGTGTTGGCGAGCTATTTTGAACAAAAAAAAAAACATAAAAATCGATAAACCCAAAAAAAAGTTATGACCATCTGAAAATTCGGATTTTCGGTAAACCTGACAAGCCAGGAGACCCAGCGTTGAAAAAAAATTGTCTTTTCCAAATTTTAAAAAGTCTCTCTGATCGGCAATTTTCCCCTGATTACGAAACTACCATTGTTTTTGTCGATTACTCAAAAACTTGAAGCAAAAGTCATAAAAAAACTATTTCTCAGGTTTTACAAAAACGAAAGAATTTTTTATTTATTTACGTGACAATAATAAATGAATTATTTGCCCGAATCTAATATTTTGCCACCGACATAATGCAAACAAAAAAATTAGATTTTTTTTAAACCATCCTAATGTGTAAAGCATCCTTAAAACGAAAAGAAGCCTTCGGGCTATGAGCTAGCCCGAAGGGAGTGCATTTTTCTGGTTTTACAAAAACAAAATAATTGTTTTTAAATTTGAGTGACAATAATAAATGAATTATTTGCCCGAATCTAATATTTTGCCACCGACATGATGCAAACAAAAAAATAAGATTTTTTTTAAAGAATCCGAATGTGTAAAGCATCCTTAAAAAGAAAAGAAGCCTTCAGACTATGAGCTAGCCCAAAGCGACTGCATTTTCCTGGTTTTACAAAATCAAAATAATTTTTATTTTATTTACGTGACAATAATAAATGAATTATTTGCCCGAATCTAATATTTTGCCACCGACATAATGCAAACAAAAAAATAAGATTTTTTTTAAACCATCCTAATGTGTAAAGCATCCTTAAAACGAAAAGAAGCCTTCCGGCTATGAGCTAGCCCGAAGGGATTGCAATTTTCTGGTTTTACAAAAACAAAATAATTTTTTTAAAATTTGAGTGACAATAATAAATGAATTATTTGCCCGAATCTAATATTTTGCCACCGACATAATGCAAACAAAAAAATAAGATTTTTTTTAAAGAATCCGAATGTGTAAAGCATCCTTAAAAAGAAAAGAAGCCTTCAGACTATGAGCTAGCCCAAAGCGACTGCATTTTCCTGGTTTTACAAAATCAAAATAATTTTTATTTTATTTACGTGACAGTAACAAATGAATTATTTTCCCGAATCTAATATTTTGCCACGGAAATAATGCAAACAAAAAAAATAAGATTTTTTTTTAAACAATCCTAATGTATAAAGTGTCCTTAAAAAGAAAAGAAGCCTTCGGGCTATGAGCTAGCCCAAAGCGAGTGCATTTTTCTGGTTTTACGAAAAAAAAAAAATTTAATTTACGTGACAATAATAAATGAATTATTTGCCCGAATGTGATATTTTGCCAGGGAAATAATACAAACAAAAAAAAAAGATTTCTTTTTTAAACAATCCTAAAGTGTAAAGTGTCCTTAAAAAGAAAAGAAGCCTTCGGGCTATGAGCTAGCCCAAAGCGAGTGCATTTTTCTGGTTTTACGAAAAAAAAAAAAAATTTAATTTACGTGACAATAATAAATGAATTATTTGCCCGAATGTGATATTTTGCCAGGGAAATAATACAAACAAAAAAAAAAGATTTTTTTTTTAAACAATCCTAATGTGTAAAGTATCCTTAAATAGAAAAGAAGCCTTTGGGCTATGAGCTAGACCGAAGCGAGTGCATTTTTCTGGTTTTACAAAAACCAAAAAAAAAATGTTAATATTTACGTGACAATAATAAATGAATTATTTGCTCGAATCTAATATTTTGCCACCGAAATAATGCAAACAAAAAAATAAGATTTTTTTTAAAGAATCCTAATGTGTCAAGCATCCTTAAAAAGAAAAGAAGCCTTCAGACTGTGAGCTAGCCCAAAGCGAGTGCATTTTCCTGGTTTTACAAAAACAAAATATTTTTTTTTAATTTTGAGTGACAATAATAAATGAATTATTTGCCCGAATCTAATATTTTGCCACCGAAATGCAAACAAAAAAAAAGATTTTTTTTAAAAACAATCCTAATGTGTAAAGCGTCCTTAAAAAGAAAAGAAGCCTTCGGGCTATGAGCTAGCCCGAAGCGAGTGGAATCTTTTTACGGAGAGTAGCGTGAATTCTTGTACGCTACGGGTGCGGGAGGCGGAAGGGGAATCTGGCCTATGTCGAGGTCCCTCGAGGTTGTCTCCTCCAGGAAACCGCGACACTTGCCGTCCTCCGGTGTGCGAATGGCCCCCGCAACTGTAGAGAAGCTAGCTAGTCGACCTACGGAGTCCACGTATCGTCCTCTGCCCGCTGTATATCTACTTACAGCTCGCTAGCGTCTCTTGCACGTTATGCTTGGACAAAAACGTCAGGCACACACTGCGCGGACGTAATGTAACCTCGTCGTCGTCGGCGGAGCGCGCGCCGGCAACACAAGGAGCGAAGACGAGCCTCTCTTCTATGCTATACCTATACGTAATCATTTCTAATGAAACGTTGTCATTTAACAGTGCGATTGTGAGAGAGCGCAGAAACTTGTTTTCACTTGTGTGAAAAACGGCAACCGTTAATGCAGCGGTAAAGACGCCTCTCCCGTTACAGGATTGCGCGCGAGCTTGGAATACACGAGGAACACCTTTCATGAGACGACGAGAAGAACGGACACGATAGAAACTTTACTAATCTACCTTAGAACGATCCTATGACCCTTTTTTTGTGACACCAAACGGCAGCGGGAACCATCCTGGCCAAGGTTGCGGTGAAAAAAGAAAAATAGTCGAATAATGGTACCTTTGAGAAAAATGGCACATTTTAATAGTTGGGAACATTATTTTTCTCCTCTGCTGGATACAACGTCAGCTTGAATTGATATTAATCAAAATAATTGAATACCCGCTTTTTTAAAAAATGGTACCTTCGAGAAAAACGGCCCTTTTTAACAGTTCGGGGCATTATTTTTCTCCTCTGCTGGATACAATGTCATATTGAATTTATATTAATCAAAATAGTTGGATAAACATTTTTTTTATGGTACCTTTGAGATAAATGGCACTTTCTAACAGTTGGGGACATTATTTTTCTCCTCCGCTAGATACAATGTCAGATTGAATTTATATTAATCACAAAAGTTGGATAAACGTTTTTTTTTTAATGGTACCTTTGAGAAAAATGGCACTTTCTAACAGTTGGGAACATTATTTTGCTCCAATGCTGGAAACACCGTCAGATTGAATATCTATTAATCATTATTATTAGGTAATATAATGCTTTTTTGGAGAAATGTGTTTTTTTTTTTAGAAAAATGGCACTTTTTATCAGTTGGGGAAATTATTTTTCTCCCCTAATCGATACAACGCCAGGTTGAAATTATTTTCATGAAAATAGTGGGATAATCGCTTTTTTAAAATGGTACCTTTAGAAAAAATAGCATTTTTGAGCAAACTGCAGTTGGGTCTGGCGGTTACAAAAAATGATTTCTGATTCACTTGGCGAATGGTCAGTGCAAAAAATTGTGAGAACCTGAAAAAAAATGTATTAATAATAATAATAATAATAATAATATCGTAAATAGCTCATAAAAAATATATATATAACAAAGTATTGCCTCTATTCTCTCAATTGACGGCCATCAGAAAAAAATTCAGGTGACATTTTTCGTACTGTAATCCTTCTGGTAATAAAAAATGATGAATCTCGTGACCTTGTTTGTCAAAACTGAAGTGGGTTTGATTCATGCATATATAAATAATTAAATCTTATCGTCGAACCAGAAGAACCATGAAATTCGTTACATGTTATATATAGTATACATCTCCGATACGAATTGAATTCGCCGAACGGCGGGACGCTATTAAGCAGAGATGATTGACAGCCCTGTCACCAGCTTCGTTGAACCAACATATGCCATTTGATCTCCTCCAGACGATGCGAGACTCAACACAAGCAATGGAATAGTCCGAGAGAGGGACGATAAATCTATACAATAGCCTACTGCACGCCTATACTGCTACTTCGCCATTGCTGTCACTGATATATCGTTGCTTAATTGATCCAGACAGGCGCGCGATCTTCTCTCGATATCTCCGGGGCACGCTTGAATCGAGGCGTGTATACTGTGTTGTTGCATATATCGTTGAGTCTATTCGTATATAAGGCATTCTCTGTCAATTGTTTCGTATTATTTTTGAACCGTCAAATTTTTTTATTTCATAATTTGGCTAATTTTACTACCGGCTAAAAGTACATGGGATACATTTTTTAGATTGTTTTTTTACGGTTTTAGAAATTAATTTTGTGATCCTTTGAAGTTCTGAATCAAAAATGTATATAACTAGAATTTCACAACATAAAAAATCAGTGTCATTACGAATACTGATTTTCTATAATCGTAATGGCAATAAATTATTAATAATTAATAAAGTAGTAAAAAAATGAGTTCTCTTATTTTTGGAAGTACAAATTTTTAACGAATTTTTCAACAGTTTTGAAATTACCGCTTTCGAGAATTTTTATAAGGCTGTTTTTTTATTAATGTTGATACAAATTAAATTAACAATATTTACTTGACCTTGTGTAAAAGGAAAAGACAAATCGAATATTTGAGCTGTGAGAAATTTCAATATATACTGTTTTATTCTTCATATGATGGTAGTTGAGTGAAATTTGTAACTGCTAACATAATAATCAAAAACTTACTCTTTTGGAAGATTTAAATATTTTTCCTTAGAAAATGATATCATTTTTTAATTAAACAAAAAATAGGGTATGCAATCCTCATCGAATTCCTCATTCGTGTGGATTTAGAATTAGATTTAGAACGAAAAGAAAAGAAATACATTAGGTGGCAGAATGCCACATCCCGGCGCCGCATTGAATTCCTATCTTGACAAATTTTTTTCCAACCTTCAATGTGTCAACAATGAAATGACTAAATTGACAGATTGAATTGAAATTTTTTTTCCTGCCACACACTTTTCCGAATTGACATAATGTTTTTTTTTTTAATTATCTCAAATACATATTATCGATGTCTATTATTTTTTTAATTATCTCAAATACATATTATCGATGTCTATTATCGATTATGATATTAGCGATATCTGAACGCTTATTGAAGTACTAAATATTTTTTCTCGAAAGTAATATTTAATTTTATAATTATACAAAAATTGCGGTTGTAATCCTCATCAAATACCTAACTTGTCTAATTTTTTTCCAGACTTCCTAGACTTCATAGATCCTCCTAAAGCCTACTCATCCTATCCATAGATCCCCCTACGACCTACACGGAGAGAAATTTCTGTGTTGTGACTACATAAAACGAGGACAACAAAAATCGTTACGTTAGGCTTACAAAAAAATTGCTCAGCCCAGCAAAAAGATTTGTCAGCATAGCAAAACTGATTTGTCAGTCGAACAAAAGATTTGCCAGCCTAACGTAATGATTTTTATTGTCCTCGTTGTATGTTGTCAGAACACAGAAATGTCTCTCCGTGTACGCGTCTTATATAAAGTGTAGAACCCCCGTTGAGCCTATATAATCTATTGAAATCCAGATAACCATAGTTAAACTACAAACATAGAAAAAAGGTACCCTGATGAAAACTCACGAAGGATTCAATATGTTATTGGTGTTATTACTCATACCAATAACATGTTGAACCCTTCGTTTTGGAATGCAAGCCAATTCACTGGTTACGATAAATCTAGAAGAAGTTTCTTATTCATTATCGAACTGTTTTCACATGAAATCGTACTGTAATTGTGCTGACAAAGCTTTTTTGAGGCTTCGAACGAATACTCTTTTGCTTCCTCATAGAGGAAGCTTTATTTTTTTATTTCTATTTGTTCTTTATTTTTCCCCTACTTTCTTAGAGAATTCATATTGGTATCTCACATCACCTTCAAATGTTATATGCCATAAATAGAGATTGTTTCTGTTATCGAATAGTACATTACGTCACAAGGAAGGGAAGTGCATCTTTTCACCGAGAGTGAAGTTTGATGCCCGAGCGAAGCGAGGGTAGAAAGTCGCACCCCTCCCATGTAACGTACTATACTTTTCTCCCGATTTCGCTAAAAAATAACCACATTTCATGTGTGCAACAAGAACGGAGAATAAGCTCATATTTCACCATACCTGCGCGGAAAGTTTGACTTCCCGCCCTACGGGCTTTACGTAATTCGAACTTTCCACTGCAGATATGGTGAAAAATAGTATACTCCACTAGGGAGTGAAAGTAGACTATCCCTCCCTAGTGGCGTAATATACTATTTAACATATGACGACACGCATGCGCAGCACGATGATTGCCTCCCTCGGGAGGTAATGAAAGCGGACTACGAATGCGTACGTCATTCATAACGAATGGGTGATTTCCCGCCCGCGTTGCGGACACGAAATGGGGTTATTTTAGCGAAGTCGAGAGAAAAGAAAATTTTATATTCAAATATTGTTGATATTGAATAAAAATATATTATATCGATGCCATTATTAAAAAGTTTAATAAACGGTTTTGCCTTTCTGAATTTATTTCTTATATTCATAATATAAATAATTAGACTTCCATTGATGTGTGGGTAAACGGAGGGCGTAATATAGCGTATGTGGAAGGAACTTCCGCAGGGTCAACGAAGGATATGAGAGGTTCTGTGGTAGGCTCAGCAGAGGGTCTGCTAGGTTCTATGGTAGGTTCTATGCAGATTTTTTAGGGTCTGCTTCACCCTCCATGATTCTCCCTAAAGTCGAGATGTTTACTTTCTGCCATTTGCGGAGTCGGATAGGGTGAAATTCAAATGTTAATATATGCGCGATACCCTCGTTTCACCCTGTAGACTGGCTTCTTTCATCCACCAGATTACGCTCGTAGATCGCAGTAATTTTAGGTTAAAAGGAGGGTAACATTTTTTACTCGGGTAGCGATATCCAAACACTTTTAGAAATACCAAATATTTTTACTAATAAACAATATTTATTTTATAATTACACTGAGAGAAGAGTTTGTTAATAGTTAACAAATCATCAAGTGTTAAATATGGCGAAATGAACCATTTAGTTGCTAGTATGTACTAAATGTATGTTGAGCCAAATAAGATTTGTTAACTATTAACAAATGTCAGCGAGCTCCATTTGGGGCAATTCAATGTTATTTAGCTCAACTGAGATTCGATAAGAATATCTAAATGGTTCATTTCGCCATATTTCACACTTGATTTGTTAACTGTTAACAAACGCTTCTCTCAGTGTATACAAAAATTACGGTTGCAGTTCTCACCGAATTACTAATTTAGTTATTGCATTTTTGACAGCAGTTTTGACCGCAAAAAAAATGCTATTGAAATTAGTAATTCAATGAGAATTGATACCGCAATTTTTTGCGGTTAAAACGGCTGTCAAAAATGGCATAACTAAATTGACGGAGAATACATCGTATAAATTTTGGGGGTAGCGACGTACATAACACGTATACGAATTACTAATTTAGTTATTTCATTTTTTACAGCAATTTTAACCAGAAAAAATTGCTCTTGAAATCAGTAATTCGATGAGAATTGAAACCGCAATTTTTTGCGGTCAAAACTGTTGTCAAATATGAAATAACTAAGATGACGGAAAATACGTCGTATAAATTTGCGGGGTGGCGACGTACGTAGTACGTATACGAATTACTAATTTAGTTATTTAATTTTTGACAGCATTTTCGACCACAATAAAATGCTGTTGAAATTAGTAATTCAAGGAGAATTGAAACTACAATTTTTTGCGGTCAAAAAGGGTGTCAAAAATGAAGTAACTAAATTGACGGAGAATACGTCGTATAAATTTGCGGTGTGGCGACGTACGTAATACGTATACGAATTACTAATTGAGTTATTTAATTTTTTACAGAATTTTCTACTGCAAAAAGATACTGTTGAAATTAGTAATTCAATGAGAATTGAAACTACAATTTTTTGCGGTCAAAACGGCTGTCACAAATGAAATAACTAAATTGACGGAGAATACGTCGTATAAATTTGCGGGGTAGCGACGTACGTAATACGTATGAGTCGGCGTGCGGGCTGGGCACGTTACACGTTGCTTAGATTGCGATCATATTAGGTGTATAGGGGACTAGTACGTACGTAGGGTCCGTAGCAAGGTACGCGTGATTGTAACATGGTAATGAAGCAATAGCGGCGTCTCTAATTTGCCGTGCACTGCACAACGAGCCTAGTGGTGCTGCTGTGCGTCCGGATCATAGCTGCACGTGCCCGTGGTAGAGATTCTCCTGCGATACGCAAACGCGAGACGCGTCTTCGAGCCTCGTAACGCCTGTAGCATATATATATATATATATATATATATATATATAGATATATATATATATATATATATATATATATATACACGTATTTAGTATTAGTAGCTATGTAGCCGAGTTGTACATCGTTAATTGCAAATGTTCTGGGCTCGAGTGTGCTACTCACTACTCACTACTCACTACTCTCGACTCCGGACCTACCCGAGAGGCACATCTCTCTGTCTGTCTGTCTCTTCCTTCGCTACGAGTCATTACCTGAGACTTATTGCTTTTAGAATGGTACTCTTGCTGGTATGATTAATTGCCAGTATAATGCGACCTTGAATTTTCTGTTTAATGTAATCTATGCTCTAATTATTAGTAGTTGCAACTCAATCATTATTAGAAACAATGTTCTACTTGTTTTAAATAATTTTTAAATAAAATTTATCATTTTATTATCATTATTTTTAATAGAATTAATTCTGATCAATATATGAGGCATTCCACGTGGAGCGAGCCACCCGGATTTTCAATTTTCGTAGAGTGGGTTCATAATTTTTTTCCAGAGTATTTAGAGTTCCCCGAACACATACGAGTTATTTCAGATTTTTATACCCATAGTTTTTCCACAATAAAATACGCTTTTTTTATTTTTTCATTTTTTTTCCTTTCGCTGCCGATTTAAAACTATCTATGACACAACAAAATTGTTTCGGGATAAAATGTAGGGTTTCGCGTATACTTTTTGATAAAAATATTTCCAAATTAACCTACGTAAATTTTCAGACATTTTTTGGCAAAATAATGCCATATCATGGTTTCGTTTAAAGGGACCATTTTTATTTTACTCAAAATTTCACCGAATTTCCGTCATAATGTTAAAAAACGACGAAAAAATCAACACGATGGCAAATTGAAATGTTCACAATGTACGGCTCGGTTGTTTGATGAATCATACACAATTCACATGTTCACATTATGAAAATATGAATTGATCGTCGCACAAATTTTGGTGTAGTTAATGGACATAATAACGGAAATCCTGTCAAATTTTGAGCAAAATCAAAATGGTCCTTCCCAACGAAAAAAATGGTATGATTTTGTACTGCCAAAAAGTGATTGAAAATATATTTATGCTAATTTGGAAACATTTTTATTAAAAAGTATACGTGAAATCCTACATTTTATGCCTCAACAATTACGTTGTATCCTGGATAGTTTGAAATAAATCCGCAATGAAATGAAAAAAAAAATACTGTATTTTCATTTTTATTTTTTATAACATTCATATGTTTTTGGTGATGTTAAGTCATATTATATTAATTTGTCAAAAATAATTCCACACATACGAAATTTGTGGAATAATAAATTAAATCAAATTTTTATATTTTTATATTTTCAATTATTTTAATAAATTTGCAGAAGATTGAGGAAAAAATATTGAACGTTTTTTAAGTTTTGAGTTTTTATAACGATTTATGATTAAATCATAAATATGAGAATTTGTTTTTAAAATATATTTTTATTTTATTATTGCTGGATATTAATTATTTTTATTTTGCTTTGTTTATTAGATGGCGTGCCTAAGGAACGTCAGTAGCAACGGCGATATCTGGCCACTGGAAAGGCCGGAAGGCATGCCAGCAATCCAGTCACTAGAGGTAATGTGCGGCAAGGACCACATGGACGTTCATCTGTCCTTTTCACAACCCTTCGAGGGCATCGTATCGTCAAAAGGACAACACGCCGATCCTCGCTGCGTTTACGTTCCACCTTCGACGGGACAGACATTCTTTTCCTTTCGGATAGCATACGCAAGGTGAATTATGTCATTACTCGATCATTATCAGCAAATTTACCACAATAATCAAATCACCAATCCCTAAACTGTACGTTTGTTTTTTTTTAAGTTTTTATAGAAATTTTCTATTTTACATAAACGAAATTTTTCGATTTTTGAGAGAAAATTGACAATAAAAAAATTCGATACCATGAATTTTAAAAGGTTCAAAAAAATTTTACAAAAAATCATCCACATTCAAAAATATCGGAATATTTATTTCATACAACATTCTTATTTTCAAATATCTATTGTATATAAAATAATTATTATTGTATTTATTTATATTATAATTATTATTATTATAAAATCAAATAATTATTTATTTTTATTTATTACTAATTCTTTGGCATCATCATTATACAAAAAAAATCACTGCAATAATTAAATTACACAAACCCTAAATTTTATGTTTTTAAAATGTTTCGACATAAATTTTCCATTTTACATATACGAAGTTTCAAGATTATTAATATAAATTTGGCAATCAAAAATTTGAAAACGGCTGTTCTTAACACTATAAAAAATCCAACAAAAAATTATTCATATTAAAAAATATCGGAATATTAATTTTATACTAAATTTTTTTTCAAGTACCTACATTTATTTTTTTCGAATTTATTAATAATTCTTTGGCAATATTATTATACAAAACAAATGCAATCGTTAATGATTTTGTTGGTTGGTTCCGAATGAATGTGTGAAGCATCATCAAAGAAACTATAAATTGATCGTGAAAGAAGTGTTGTGTGAGTTTACAATGGTTTAGATCGGTGACCTCGAAACAGCCTCTATACACATCGCACGTTCAATTCCCATACACGATATTATTCTCTCTACCGAAGACCTCAATTTCGAGCTCTCATTCACAGGTGCGGCACGAAGCCGGACATGCACGGTCAATTCTACGAGAACACAGTCGTGGTACAGTACGACAAGGATCTCCTCGAGGTTTGGGACGAGGCCAAACGTCTACGTTGCGAGTGGTTCAACGACTACGAGAAAACAGCTTCGAAACCTCCAATGGTTATTGCAGATCTCGACGTTATACAGCTGGACTTTAGGGGTACATTTTTCTTTTCATTTCAAAATTCTCTTTAAATCCATCTGACGTACCACCTGTTAGCAGAATTATTTCCTGACCCCAAGAAAAACAAGGCTGCAAAGTAGAATTTTGCAAATTGCTTCCTCATTATTGTTGCATTTTTACAAATCTACCTCTATGAGGAAGCATGTTAATCTATTTTGGCTTCCTCATAGAGGAAGCTTTGTAAAAATCCAACAATAATGAGGAAGCAATTTGCAAAGTTCTACTTTGCAGCCTTCACTGTTAAAAAAATTTACTAAAAATTACAGTACCGGACTGGAAGTTTTTATTCACAAATCGTCTCTTAAATTTCAAGTACGACTGTGTTGAAAATTCTAATTTAGGACACATGAAAATAATTTCAATGTTATTGAAATAGCAGTAACTTTGTACTTGAAATTTAATGTACCGCGTCAAATATTTCTGATTATTGTACACAAAATTAATGTACATCATAGATCTTTTGTTGCAAAGTGGTACCTTAAAATTCAAGCACATATATGTTGGAAATTTAAAATGAGCTACCAGCTACGCCATCAACGACTTAGTAGTTTTGGATATCAAAATGGCATAAGAGTTATACAACTATTATTTTTTTAACCGTACTTATCATTGACATATTAAAATCTTCAATTGATTGCAATCAGAGCGTGAAGTGTGTACGGAAATATTTTCAAGTGAACATAACGCATAACGCACTCTACTCATAATCGTTAGGTTACCGGTTCAGGTCCTGCTGTTACCACTTTTTTTAAATTGATTTAAATACCTACATCAATGTTACATGTAAACTTCATAAAAACTGCGCCTATCAACAGATATTAATTTTTTATTATTGACATTTTCAACAGCGTATTATCAACATTTTTTACAGTAGCAGAACACGAATACAAAAAATTGTATTCGTGTTTCAAGATTTGTAAATTTACAATAAATATTACTTAAATTTACAGTTAGGTACATTAATTTCGGAAAAGAAATAGAAATTTACAGCACTCAATACTTGAATCACAGTTTCAAGTACAAAGTATGTAAATTTCATAAACCTAAGTACATTAAATTTCAAGTATCTTTTTACAGTGTGGGTGTTTGAAATCTAAGTTACAAAATATTCGTAAAGTTAAGTGATTTTTCTATAAAATTCGGGTGAAGTGCAGGAATTTTCAAAATATAATTATACAGTTACTGATCAAGTTTTGTAAATTTACAATGATTGCTCTTAAATTCCAATGCAGATACATTAATTTCACGATAAATTTGTAAATTTACAGCACTCGGTACATGAATCACAGTTTCATGCACAAAATTTGTAAATTTCATATACATAAGTATATTAAATTTATAATCTTTTTTTACAGTGTTGTTTATATTGTCGAAAGGTGTTTGCAATTCCCTCCCATTTTTCGAAAACTTATTTGACCTCAGCTTAATGCGCAAAGACTACCTTAATCGGAATAACGAAAACGAAGTTTATCCTCCTGTTTTGTGTAAATTTTCATCTCGATTCATCACGCCGTTCGAGAGTTATGAGCAATTCTATTTTGGAACAAGCGGTCATTATAAATGTAAAAAAATAAAAATTATATATGAAGCAATGTGTAAAGTTCTACTTTGCATTCTTATGTCCATTGAGTACAAACTTTTGTCTCGCATTATCGACTTTAGCTGATGCTAGAACGAAAATCTTTTTTTTTTTTAATTTCAAAATGTCGTAAAATTTGAACCACTTTACCGATCATCGTCAAATTTGGTACGTGGCATAGCTGCATGTTCCTTTTCGTCTGTAAAACATTTCAGTTAAATTGGTGAAATTCAACGTGATTTACAAAAAAAATGATTTTTTTCGAAAAATTCAAACATCTATAAAATCTGAACCGCTTTACCGATTTCGCCCAAGTACAATGCCAAATAACATTGAACGTATATTTATTTATAAACAACTATTTAGCAAAATCGTCTAATTTTTACGAAAGTTAGAGCGACCACGCCCTTTTTTCAAAAAATTAAAAATACCATAGAATCAAAATTGATGGATTATTTTTTTTTTTTTTTTGTAAAAATCTCAACATTCAAAGCGGGGCAACTACTCCACTTGCGTGCCAAATTTGAGCCATATCGCTCGAACGGTTACTGAGTAATAGTTCATCGAATTTTCGGAGCCCCGGACACACACACACATACATACGGACATTTTTTCTAAACCACTTTTCTCGACGTTTTGAACAATTCTAAGCATACTGGCATGAAAATCTCGAAAAAAGAATTTTTCATGAAAACAAAGCTTCCTCTATGAGGAAGCAAAAAAGGACTGCAAGTAGCAATGATCATTAGGCACAATCAAGTAACCATTTATCGTTGGCCCCCTTAAAGAAGAGAAATATTTTTATTTTGCGATACAATGATCTTCGAACTATTCGTTCTGTAGCTAATCTCGTGTATCAGCTAAAGTCATTAATCACCTGGGTTCCGCTTTTTATTTTATTGTTTTTTTTCTGACAACCAAAATGTTTTGGTACACGTAGACAGTAGTATTACAACCGTAAAGCATTATGGTAGGAAATTGTGGGATTTAGCTTTGAGTCGCGGACTTCGGAAGTGTGAAATTGATGGAGTAATGGTGAAACGCGTGCGAACGTCGCGGTTAACCGCAAGACTAACCGCGCGAGTACGTACACCACTTTGCACGTATTCCATCATCATCTCGCAGTTCGGACTTGTCTATTTTCCATTGCTTGTGACTCGCTATGGTAATCCTGTTTACTTCGGAATATTTTGTCCGTTCACCGAGAGAAGAATGCAGTATTAGTGACTCTAAATAGTGGGTTTCAAAAAACCTTAATTATTTTTTTTAAACTGCTTCTTTTAATGAAAATTATAATTTTTCGGTAAATGTATAGCAAATTTATATTCAGCGCAGGAAAATACATCGATTTAGTGACCAAAATTACGCACGTTTTTTTCGTAATTAATTAAATTTTAAAACGCTCCATGAAAGATTAAAATTGGTTGATGTTTAATTTTTCCGCAGTTTTTCTAAGTTGGCGAAGTGATAATTTAAATTTTTTACCTCTTCCATTTTTTCATAGCCATCTCATGGGCGAAAAAATTAGGTATCCTGATAATATTTGGGATATCCCTCGTATTTAGCGAGTTCTTTCAAATGAAAAAAAAAATGGCGAATCGGTTGAACCAAACATAAGTTATAGCTATTTAAAAATTCCAAATTTTACCAATCCTGATGTTCCAGGGGGTCCAAAGTTGGAAAAATTAAATTCGAGTACCTATCAAATCGCAAGTTTCTAGTTGATTATAACAATGACGATTATTTTGTCGATAAATTGAGTATTTAATATGAAAACCATTTTAAAAAACTTGTTTTTTTCACTTTATTCTCGTTTTCTCGGGAAAAGTTATCTGTAAAAATTCTGGTATATACAGGTATATATATTCATCCGAATTTATAGAGATTTTTAAGAAATCTTTTTTCCTTGCAGAAAAATTGTAAGATTATAGGATTGATTTTTTACAGGCGATAACGTGGACTGCTGGATGGAAATTCAGCATGGAAAGGGACCCTGGGCTCCTCCAGTCTCTGGAATTGTTCCCCTCGGGTCCACACTGACCCTCGTCGTCGCCATAAACGATTACAGAGGTAAGCGGCTTAACTGGGAAACTAATTTACATTAAATTTGATTAAACAATGAATTTAATTGAAGTTTTAATGATTACCACATTCAATTACACGAAGATTAATGCTTATTATTGTAACGAAGAAAATTCTGCTTTCTGTGTCATGATATTTCTGCCATTTGCTGCGAGACATTAAATTTATAAAATTATTATTTCGTTGATTTTTCTCCAATTCTGTATTAAATATAACTGTCCATAGATTTAATACATTTCATATTAAATTGTTCAAATGATTATTTGCTCAAAAACTGTCCATTATCTTTTTGAATTATGACACAAAGAAATACGTGGTTATATAATTTTATAAAACCACAAAATGATTAATAGTTCGCGGCTTAATTGACAATTGATTTTTCCTCAAAGAAGATTCGACATGCGGCCAAAATCGTTGGCACTGTTTAAAAAATTCACTAGAATTATATATTAGATATTTAAAGTAACAATATTCAAACAGATTTGAGAAATTTGTAAATTTACTGTTACAAAATCCTAGTAATTTACATCCTGTATTTATTTACGTATGTCAATTGTAAATTTCGTGCACACGTTTATTATAAAATCAATATTCACCTACAATGAAAACAATGTTTTCGTATTTCTAAAATTACAGTCATGTTTGACTGAATATTTATTGTCCATATTCAATATTTTAGTTCCCAAGAAGCATGAAAATAAACGTCTTGAAAAATTCCATGACGATAAACTTGTAATTTTTATACAGATATAAAAGTCTTGTATGTGAATTTACAAATCGGTCAGCAAATGTTAAGAACTTAATTGAAATTTTATAACTTTGGTCATGTAATCACTAGATTACTACAGAAGTTTTGCAATTTTCATTAAAATGTTTGGAAAATTTAATCTTCACGTACATAAATTTACTCTACTATTGTTAATTTTACAGTGAATGTTATACTAATCATTATTTCATACACCAGTTTTTTAAATTTCATATTACTTGTTACAGTAAATTTACAATCTTTTTTAACAATGCAATTACATCTTTTTGCATTTATAATTTAAAAAATATGTGGCCCGATAATTTGATAATATCACAAATTGATAAATCGTTGATTGCTTAATTGAAATTGATTTTTCCTCAAGGAGAATTCGACATGCGGGTGAAATCGTGCGTGGCATCAGATGGCGGTGGTCACACGATACAATTGAGCGACGAATTGGGTTGCGTACTGAGGCCAAAGATGATAAGTCGATTCCTCAAAGCTCGTGGATCGGACGATCGAGCGACTGTAATTACGTACGCATTTTTCCACGCGTTCAAGTTTCCAGACGCGTTAAGCGTTCACATCAAGTGCAAGGTCGAGATATGTCGACATGGTTGTCTGGATCATTGTCAATTAAGCGGAAACGCCGGTCACTTCATCCAAGACCGTAAGGATCAACAGGATCATCAGGATCATCAAGAACATCAAGTACGTCCGTTATATCCGCAGACTACGTTACCCTCCACGACTCAGGAAGACGATACGTCGCTTTACGACGACATTATTCAAAACGGCGATGAAATGGCATCGATCGGCGGTCAATTTCTCGGCGTTGAGAAATCTGCTCCCAAGGCACAAGCGCAAACCAGCAATCGACTATCCGCTACCTCTGGAGAAACGACACAGCTACACGAGGATTCTCGTCCCAATGACTCCGAAATGTCTCATCCGTTCTTGGTAAGTTTTAGCTGTGATGTTTATTAACAATTTTTTTTTGTAAAATTCAGGAACATACGACATTTTAGAGAATTTGAACACATAAAATATGCACTGAGAGAAATTAAGATGGTACTGGTAACTAATCAGTGATAATTATATTTTATTAGTCCAGGTGACTATTTTTGTAGTTACATTAACTTCGTTACTATTAATATACCTACGAAAATAGTCACCTGGACTAATAAAATATAATTATCACTGAATAGTTATGAGGACCATCTCAATTTCTCACAGTGTGAAATTTTGTGAATTTGTGGATAAGGAATATGTGAAATTTTATCAAAATTTGGATGGGTAAAATATTAAATCTCGGCGAAATTGCGATTAAGTAAAATATCAAATCTTAGCAAAATTTCGAAAAGATCTTATTCACTCTAAAAATCAAGCGTGTTGCAAGTGTGTTGTTTCCTATCTTTTACATTGTGACGAGTTTTTACACACTTATAGGTGTGTTAGATATCATTTACCATGTAAATTTCCACACGCTTGAAATAAAAAGCTCGTCACAATGTAAAAGATAGGAAATAACACACTTGCAACGCGCTTGATTTTTACAGTGGTATCATTGAATATCGCTATATTTTCTTATTAATTTCATAAGATAAAAAAATATAATTATGATTCCATTGCTGACTAAATGGTTTTAAAAGGTGATTCCGGAATTAATATCAAGCGAAACATTAAGTATATTTTCAATACAATGTGCAAAATAAATATTTTACATCAAAAGACAAAGTTAATAATAATTCTATATAATAATAATGAATAAAAAACAAATACAAACGGCACATTTTTATCTACAATATATTTTGGAAAAATACAACCCACTTTTCTATTATTTAATTTATTAAATAATAGAAATTACACAATTCTCAAACTGTTTTCCAGGGTTTCTAAAATGAAATATAAACAAACATTTCCATGGAAATATAAACAAATCTCCATTGAAATATAATCAAATTTCGATAGAAATATAACCAAATTTCGCTGAGAGAAAAGCATATCGATGATTTAACGATTTCACATGATAAAACGACTATAAGAAGGCTTGCAATGTTTTATAGTTGAAGCGATGATAATATGTTTCAATAAACGATAATTTGAAACGGCATATTTGAAACTATTAAAAAAGTTTTTGAAACTATTATCATTTTAATGATTGCTACTATAATTGTATTTGCTATAACCATTAAATATAGACGTTCCTCCTGGGAATTATAGTTTATAGTTGGATTATCGTCGGTCTAACTATATATATTTTTTTAATTACCAGATTTTTCTCTCAGTCCCTGACGTATCCGACATGACCTATAAATGACTAATAAATAATGTCATTTTGTTCGATAAATGTACTAGGAAATGACTGAATTGTAACCGATTTTCGGGGAGGTCAACTATCAGTGATTTTAAAGTGATTTTTCAGTTATTTTACCGAAAAATTACTCGAATGATACCTGAAATTGACTTGAAAATAACCCTGTAAATAGGTATAACAACAGTCATTCCTGGGTCCGATCTCAATTACATGACCGAAAAACTACTCATAAGCTATGAAATAATAAAAAAAACAACATCAAATTTGGTCATTAACTGGTTACAAAAATGAACATTATGACTTGTCATATTTAAGTGACCCTGAAGTCACTATCCAGTCAATTGACTGGGCAATATAGTATATTGTGCGACAAGTGCGCGAAGTAGGTGATTCGAGACACTTTATTTTTTTAAATACCTGCGTGCCAAGTTTCGTTTTCAAGTTTTATTTAACCTTTATTTTCAATACTCTTTTTGTGTATCATCAAACTGACAGCAAGACAAGTAAACGTCTTTATATACTTCGCACACGGCTCGAAGATTTCGCGCACGGTGAACAACCAATCGCATAAAATGCGAGAATCGAGCACTTCGCGCACGCTGCGCAGACACGAGAATAGTATATTTCGATACAAGAGGCCAAAGGAGCGGTTTGCATACTGCTCGTGTGAAGATAGTATGAAGCCTCGGCTGCGCTCCTTTGGCCTCGTGTGAACCATATTTTATTTCACTCAGTGCGTAGAACGCGGTTTTACGCACGCTTCGCGTGCGACAAACGTCGTTTACACACCTCGTGAAATAAAATGTTGTACGATACTCATGCGAAAAACGTTTTCTTAACTCGTGTGATTGCAACACTCGCCTTCGGCTCGTGCTGCAAATTCACACTCGTCAGAAAAAGTTTTTTCGCACTCGTATCGTAATGTACTATTCTGACGAGTGTGAATTTGCAATCACACGAGTTAAGAAAACGTTTTTCGCATGAGTATCGTACAAAATTTTATTTCACGAGGTGTGTAAACGACGTTTGACGCACGCGAAGCGTGCGTAAAACCGCGTTCTACGCACTGAGTGAAATAAAACAAATTTCGCACGCAGGTGTTTAAAAAACGAAAATTTGACCCCTAAATGACCGTGACCGGTCAGTGACTCGCGAATAACTTCAAAATGACGGAGCAGAAGTCATTTTGGATTCGTCAGGGTTGTTCCATTGAAATATAAACAAATTGCCATTAAAATATAAATAAATTTTCAACTTTTTTCCCCAGCAGGATCCTCCAAGAGTAACGCGCTACGAGAGCGAGGAGCAATTTCCTCACGGTCCCCGCAATCTAGAAGAGGACGCAACAGCGCCACCGATATTGTCAGGCAGTACTCGTCGGAAGCGTTCGGTGGTAGTTTCGGACCGTAAAGTCCGAAGCGCGGACGTCGGCGTAAGCGGAATATACGAAGTGATATCGGAGGCAGATCTTGCCTTTAGTCCGGACAGTCACGCGGAAGCGGTCACAGTTTTCCAAGGAAGAATACGCGAGGAAGTCGTCTACGGGATTTGTCTGCCTATGCCAGGATTCAGCGCGTTGTTTATCGTCGTTGCACTGTCGGCGGTCGTCTCAGCTCTTGTCGCTGGCGCGATGCTTCATCGGTTACAAACGCAACGCGAGGTCTTAGCCACTGGCAACAGAAATAAGAACGGAACTGCGGGAGGCGTTCCTGGTGCTAATGCTACTGGTGTTACCGCAAACGGTTGGCTATCTTATGGCCTGCTACGCGTCCGTTGCTCCGAAAGACCTCAGCAGCAACGAGTCCTTAAGGAACAGGAGCCAGGAACTACCGCAGGCTCTTCGTCGGCTCTCGACCAGCGCTGACAATATGCGTCTCTCCAATAGAAGAAGAAGAAGAAGAAGAAAAATCTCCGGCATCTCTCTCGAGCCGAGAAATATATACACATAGCGCCAAATGCCGTGAGAGACAATATGTGCAATACACTGTACAAAGTACCGTAAGTGCGTTCTATAGGAAAACCGTGTGAAGTATAAAAGACGTATGCGCTCGTAAATCGATCAGGCGATTTCTAGGTTTCTTCTGTTACTTTGAAGAAGAAATATAGAAGAAATTATGGGAATTGCTCTTAAGCAAGAAGTTTTCGAGATTTTTTTTTCTTTTTTAGCGATTTTGTAAATCTTTTTTTGAGACAGTGGCAGCTTTTTTCTTTGACAAAGTTAAATGATTATTTGGATCGTCTGATTATTCGTGTAAAATTGATGGATGCCGCTTTTCCGGGAATTAATTTTATTGGGATTTTTTAAACGATGTATTTCTGAGCGAAAGTTTGATTGAATTTATTTGAAGGATTTGGGACATAAAAAATCTATTGAAGATACAGAATATTGATTTTGGATAACGAGAATAATGCCAGAAAGTTGTTAATCAATGAGTGTAGAAGAAAATAGTTTAGCAAGTTTGTAGAAAATTCAGTTTTCCATCAGATTGAAAATTGAAAAAGATAAAAAATTGGAGGGTTAAAAATATGACCTCGTATAAAGATATCATGTTTACACATATTGAGAGTCTTAAGAATGGTCAATCAACTTTTTCATTAAGACAGTCTTAACAAGCTCTCAAAAATGAAGTTTTTAAGATGTATTTAAAACTGCATTCAAAAATCATATTTCATGTTATAACAGTGAATTTAATCCACAAACAAAAAAAAAACATTTTTTTTTCTAAAAATTCATAATTTTGGTACCAATCCATTAAATATCTGTACACATGATTCTACAAAATCAATGTTCTCAAAATCTTCTACCACTTAGATATTTTTAATAGATTTTTCTTTCGTCGCAAATTCCTCAAATTCTTTTCATAAAAAAATCAAACTTTTGATTATGAATATTTGTGTCAAGCATCTTTAAAGATAATTCGTAATTTGAAACCGTGGGAATAAAAGATGCATTGCGTGTTTAATCAGCATTGGAAGTTGAGGATCCATCAATCCACGTCGCTGTCTCCGGGCCGTTATGCGTTTATATTAATTATTGTATTTACTATAACGAACGGTGTGCGTGTAAAAGAGAGAAAGAGAAAACGAGAGGCGATATCGAAGCGAGCGAGCGTCGCTCACGGTTTATTTACGCATCAATTATCAAACGAGAAACAATGTAATAGGCACTTACCTAAAAGCGAATGAGCTGCAAGCGGTGACGCTAGATATTCGTTGTTTCATTAGTATTAATTAATTCTCTCGCGGTGCAATATCTCACCTATTGCCTAGCGAGTTACTTAAGTACATGGTATGAATCAGCGTAAGGGATTTTTTTTGTTTAAAAGAAAGAAGAAAAAGGTCTTTCTTTTTTTTTCGTTTGAATGTAACTGTATAATCGGATTTAGCACGATAATACCAACGAAAAATCGTCGATTCCACGACGAGGTGCTTCAATTTCCACTTCATCTTCATCTAATTTTTAACGAGTGATTGATTAGGCAAATAAGTTTATTTACAGGCTAATTACTCCGCAAATTTGTAACGCGAAGTTCACGCCAATAATAAAACCATCTTTCCTTTTGATTCGATATCATTTATTATAATAAAAAATAACAACGACAAGAGTTGGTTGAAAATTTCCTGTATATTGTACATCGAAGGTACGTTTCGCTACCTTTTTTTTAATTTCGGTTTTGATTTATTTTTGTATATAGTTTGATATTAAAATTTAGATTAAGCTCACGAATGCGGTACCAAGTACTGTTGGCATTAATTAAGCGAGTTATTAATATGGATTTGTGGGTAGAATTAAATATAAATTTAGAACTCGAGATATTTCATGATTTCTTTGTAATTACAACGAATTTCGGACCACCCAGAAACACACAAACGCAGTCAATCCTTTCCGTTCATACCTTTTTTTCCTTCGCAATTTACAGTTACACAGAGTTTTAAGCTCCGATTAATTTATAAAATGGACATTTATGGCGTCATTAATTTCATAATAATACATTTTTTTAATGCAGCACTTATAAAAAAATGTTTATACACAAAAAACTATCGAAAAGTACATTCTTTAATAAAGTTTCATGAAATACGTAGAAAACTTTTTTAAACATTCAATTTATTGAAGAAAACTCCATGGTTGTTTTATAAAAACTTAATTTCTTCGCCAAAATTTGAAAAAATATGATACCTTTTCTAAAAACTTTAGACAATGTTTGCATCATAATAAGCTACTAGAACTTTCCTTTTTTATAACTGTAATGCTAATAAATTGATAATAAATTAGCGAAAAAAATTGTCAACAATCTCAGTATTCAAAAATTAGCAGAAAAAAAGACGAATTGAATTATACCACCATAAATGTGTATCTGAGAAACCAATGGAGGTTTAAAACTCTGTAAAAGTCGTCGCCAGTCGAGCGGAAAATATTGATAATATAATATAAATAATTATGATTAATTACATTTTTCCAACAAATTATTATTATTATTATTTTTCGAAAAGTTGAAATTACCTTTTCCATCGGATAATGCCCATCCCTGTACTAAACTCTGAGAATTAACTGACGAATAAATAATTAGTTAGTGACAATGATTGATCTTAATCTCGATAAAATTATAGATTGAATGATAGCCACTTAGTTCTTCAGCAGAAGGGCTCTTTTTTTTCTTTCCTTCTCGCTCTGGGTTTTCATTAAGGGCAAACTTTATGCCTAATTAGGTTTGGGTAAAGTAGGGCTCGTGAACTTGTATATAGATATACGAAAAGGCGTAACTATGCTCTGCCATACGCTGCGGTAAATGCTTTATTGATGTAATTATCGGCTGCTCAAAGTACTTCGTACCTTGAGCACCACGAAGCGATGAATTTTCTGCAGTTAATGCACAATATTGATGACGCAGCTCCTTCGACGTTTGAAATTGTACGGATAATTCAATCGACTACAATTCATTTTTTATTTTATTCATTTATCTACATTCTAAACGGTTACGTATATAAATATATTAAATGTACTATATATAAATAATAATCTCAACGCACGCGTTTGAATCTTTAGTATCTTCTCAGTTTTGTACAATAGTGCAACATTTGCGATGCACTAAAAATGAGACGATAATAATTATTTTTTTAAATATAAAAAACTGAGTTTCTAAAATTCTCTCTCTCACACACACACACACACACACAAACACACGCACACACATATTTGAGCCTTCGATACGATAATTTTTCGGAAAAATTTCTTCGACGGTTAATCATTGCGGTAAACCACCGACCAAGAACCCTATGGTGGTGTTTTTATGAATACGGGGTGAGGATAAATTAAAGTTTGAAATTTACGGATTAAAGATTTAATCGTCAATTTCAAAGCGGAATTATCGAAATTTTTGGTATCACTTATTTTAGCGATATCAACATATTTCTTGAACAACTCTATTAATTCTTTTTGTGATTAAAAAGAATTAGAAAATTGTACTTTTCGTATGAATTTTCGACCCGACCGTTTTTCTTCGCTTAGAATTTTTGACTTACATTTTTTGTGAACGACAGAAATTGAAAGTTTGTAATTTCCGGATCAAATTTAAGTTCTGATAATTTATAATACTTCAAGTTTTCTGACACAATCAGACACTTTTTTTTCTCAATTTTTCTGTGAATCATAAAATTCGAATTTCATCGTTTCTGCAGTATAAAGTCATGTTCACCCAAATTTATTTCCTTAATCAACAATTACTTTTGTCCTGCACGGTCTTAAAAAAAAAGCAGATAAAATTACATTCTGTTCTTAGCTCGATTTATTGAAACAGAATTAAGAATGCACTTGCAGTGCCTCACCCAGCATACATATAACCACCCATTTCCTTATATGTCCCTACATAAATATCTTACGAGTGTATTTGACTAAATAATCCGTCGACTCGTCGCTACGTGCTGCGAATATGACAATAACTTTTGTATTAACAGTCACGAAGCGGATCGGACGCATAAAAAAAACAATAATGACAATAATAATAATAATAATAAGAAAAAGAAGAAATCTCTACAACCATAAAGCACGAATCCACCAGGTCGTCGTGGTCTCGTCGTCGCTGTTAAATCCCGCAAGAAGCTTATGGTCAATAAACGAACAATCTTACGGTCGTTTCTCGCTCACGTGTCACGATACATAGATATATATATATATATATATGTCGGTTACTCTTGTACTTTAACGCGTGTCCGTGTATGTCTATATGGAATCGTGCTTACGGTAATCGATAGCCTCTGCTCTGCCCCCAAGTAAGGCCACGATCTCGAGGCGAATGCTGAAGAAGAAGAGTAAGAAAGAAAACTAACTCATCCTCTCGGTTTGTTCCTCTTTCCAGCTCGAAAAATCGTGATTGTTCGGTAACTAACTCGCGACGAGGCCACGTCGAGCGAGCATTTTTAATCGTAACGGCACGCTGAGAGAAAAATCTGGTATTGGCGACTATTTATAGCAGGTTTAAGAAAACCACAACTATGATTTCGAAATTACAGTTTGGGCAAAAAACTGTTTAATAGCAAAAACTATAATCATGAGACTAAAGAACTGCAACTATATTTTTTAAGTGCTCGCACTCACATCGTAATATTTCTTAAAATATTTTAACAATATTTTCAATATTTCGTAACTTTGGATTCTTTTTTTTGCTGTTTATGAATTGTAAATAAATATTTTTAATAGTTTAATATTTAGTATTTTTCGAAGAATATTTTTACATTCATTTTGTATTGCTGTGGAAACATTTTGTAAATATTTAAAAGGAAGATTGTCAAGAGACACATTGTTTTTTTCTGATAGTGGTCTCATGTTTTAACTAATTATTAGTAATATTAATTATTTAAAAAATACAGTTGAGACTTATTTGATCTATTGTTTATTTAAAGTTTAAAATCTCATTGCAGAGTTTTTCTAATTTTGAATTAACTTCGAAGTCACCTTGAATTTCAACCGTTTGACAACATAATTTTAACTTTAATCTGAGGTCAGTTCAATTTTAGATAGCATTTTATTTCAATTTCTATTTAAGATGGTAAAAATCCTGTAGATTTTATTCTTTCCACTCCGAGTCAATGTTTAAATGCCTCTAAGAGTATTATACTTTATTTAAAGTCATATTACGAATGAAAATTTTGTTGTGTAGAAATCGCTATTTTTAATAATATTTTTCCCAAATTCAATTTAAAAAATCTGAAAAAATTGGACAAATAGACGAATACCATTAAAAATACAATCTACGTTTTGATTCAACGAAAGAAAAATGCAGTTGTGTGTAAAAATTAAAACTGCTCGCACAATTTTCATTCAGAAAAATGTTCTGAATTGAAGGAAATTCGTTTTTAGAAACAATTAAAGTCTCAAAGTTGGTTTAAAATTAGAGGGATTCTAAAACGACACCATAGTCGCAGTTAACATAAAAAACTTAATAATCTACAAACATCAGATTAAAATCTCCTCAACTACATTTCCTAAACAACATAAAAAAGGTAAACGTAGTTTGAATCACCAACAAACAAAAAAAAACAGTCAAAACTTAAGCAGGCCAATCACACAATTTCTCTCCGTGCGTCCACCGAAGAGTGCCATAAAATAATTCATCTCTTAAGTCCTAAGAATAGAAGCATGTTTTGTTTTTCTTCGGTCCTGCTTGAGTGCTATAACTGGCAGTAACCGCACACTTTTTAGCCTTTGCTCTTAAGGGTCTCATGCGTATACAAAGATAAGCCGAAAGTATACAAGACGCTAAAAGTACAGCCAAAAGAACGATAAGCGTAACAGCGAATCCTGGCGTGGTCATGCAAATCATACTAGAATTATTCGTGGGTTCTCGTATGGGAAAAACCATAGTTGAGCTCGGCGTTTCATTACTGGACTCGTCAATCGCAAATGTGAGGTCGCCTGTCGAGACAACGCGAATAATTCGATTTACCCCAACAGTCTTAAGGGGCGTCGCTGCAATTTCTCGGGATTTTCTTCGCCTTTCATCTCTGGGCCTTCCAGCAGCAGCTTGAAGATAAGCTTCCAATGGAAGAGGAGGTGGCAGACCATAACCAACATCAGGATGTCCAGATTGATGATTTTCCAAAAGTCCTTGATTGTCAAGCAACGGCGCAGATTCCGAGCATTGTTCTGGGCAATGATACCTGCAGATTTGTATCGTGCACTGGAAATGCACTTCCATGGAATCGGGAAACTTAAAAGCCTGGAAATGCGCGTAGGAAAGAACCGAAGCGCTGGCTCCAAAATTCTTGATCTTCGTGAAGCGTGACATTAGTTTGGGTCTCGTTATGCAACCCTTTTGATCCACCAATTGAATGGGAGCTCTTTTGCCATCGTGGGCCATACAATTGCGGACCAACATGTCGAATTTCGAGTCGTCGTCCTTAATCGCTAGGACCATTGTCATGGTTTGTCCGATTTTCACCAAACCTGAGACCTCCGAAGCCCATGGGCCTTTTCCTACCTGAATTTGCATCCAGCATCCAACATTATCTCCAGCAAAATCGGCCCTGACGACATCCAACATGTCGACAGGGAAGGGCCTGAAGGTTACCGATTTTTCATACAGATCGTGCCAAGTGCATCGAAGTTTTCTCGCCTGGTCCCAAACCTCCTGCACCTGAGGGTCATATTGGACGACTATAATATTTTCGAAGTAAGTTCCTGAGCCGGATTCGGCGCCGTAACCGTAAAGACCGTTTTCCGTATTTCCTGCGGTTCCGCAGGCGTGAATGCTTATTTCAAAATTCACGGACGTTCGGCCGAGACCCGCTGGAAGATGGACGCAGTTTACGTTGCTGTAGTGACCTTTGCTGAAGACTATTCCATAAAATGGCTTGTCGAAGCCGAGGTAAACTTTCATAAGGTTTTTCTCGCACTTTACGTCGAGGGAAACGATCTTTGGCATGTCTGGAGTTGAGGCTGGCCAAGGTTCGCCACCACTTCCGGTTCCTGTTGTAAAAATCTTGTCCATTGCTTCTTGCTGCGGTAATTTTCCTGGGAGTGGAGGTGGAGGACCGTGATAGGCCACATTGTGGCGATTGTGAGTCAGCCCCAAATTTCCACGACCTGGAGGCAAGGACAGAGGATGACCTCGTAATCCACCGCCGCTACCCTTGTATTGCGAACTGCTACCCGTTCCTCCGTTGCTTTCCTTATCGTTAAGGGACTCCAAGGCCAACTGGTCCGAATTACTAACGTCCACATCCTGACGCGTTAGTCCCGAATTGTCGTTGCGATTATCATCACCTGGTATCGCCTCCACTACCTCCACTTCCTCGGCATAAGCCAGCTGAAAACAGAAAAAAATAAAAAATTCGTTAGAATTTTTTGCTAGGCTTTTGTAATTTATGAATAAAAATTAATTATTGACTATAATGTGTTTTTTTTATAATTAATGAAACGATTATTACTGTTGGGTACAATCGAACAAAACAATTGGTTAGAACGTTTTCTCTAAATGTTGGTTATGACATAAAAAATAATTATTATCTATAATAATATAATTGGACACATTGTTGGTATTATTTTTTTAAGGCTGAAGTTATTGTTGGCTAAAGGTAAGTATTTTTGTGATTTTTTTATGTCTGGTCTCACACTTGGTTCAATAAATCAGTTAAATAAAAATTGTTCAACAAGCAATTAGGGAGCGTTTTTATTATAGATTAAATTCACTTTTCTGAAAATATGTAAATTAACAAAAAAATTCCCTCGCCCCAAGTGAAATTTATAAGTAAAAAATAGCTATTGTCCAAATAGCTATTGTTGTGCTTTTTTTGACAATTAATTGAGAAATAATTATTGTTGGCTGCAATCGAACAAGACAATTGTGTAGAATGTTTTCTGTAAACTTTCGTCATAATAATAATAATCTATAATAATGTAACCTTAATGGACACATTATTATTATTATCAATATTTCCTAGGCTGAAATTGATTGTAGCTCATGACCCTTTTGTGATTCTTTAATTTCTGAACTTAAACATGTTTTAATAAGTCACTTTAAAAAAACATAGTGTAACAAACAATTAAAGGCCGTTTTTATTGTAAATCGGATTCGCTTTTGTGAAAACATCTCATTTTAAAAAATGCGCCTTCGGTATCTCTACATATCGTTAAATAAATCGTGTCGAGTGAATCGCAGCAATGACGGTGCAGGTTTCTTGGGTTTACTCTGTCCGAAACCTGTCTGGACAGCAGGGCGACGTATTCCTCGAAGAATGGGAGTACAAGTTGCGTCGCGACGAGACGAGAAGACGACGACGGTTAAATAGGATCATCGACGAGTAGAGCGAAAAGGGGGGGAGAACGAAGAGCTACCGGTGGCAGCGAGAATCGAGCGGGTCCCAGAAGAGCCAACGACGATTGCGTCACGCGTGACCCTCGGGCATAACGGGCCACCCGTGTCTTTAGCCGCGGGTCAATCGGCCAGCGTTCCTCTCCGTGTGTATATATATATACATATTATATATATAGATCTTCACATAGTGTTGATGTATATGTATATATCATCAGTATTTATCTACTCGTGTTAAGCATGTATACATATAGGGGGTTGTAAACCTTCGTTATTTGATTTAATTAACATCTACCGTATAATTACATTAACAATTGCCATTTTGAGAAAATCCACAGCCTTTATTTTTAAATGTACACAATTTTTAACAGCTACTAATAAACAAATTTTAATAAAAAATAATAATTCGTCTGACAATAAACTGATGATAAGAATTTAAAAAATGACATTTATTATTAAATTAATAACAATAATTTTGAAAAATTCTATAGCCCTTATTTTTAAATGTACAGATTTTTTAATAGTTGACAAAAATTTTGAAATAAAAAAGAAAAAAATTCGGCTGTCGAAAAATTGACAATAAGACGATAGATTGTTTTAAAATGATATTTACAAAAATGAATAATTATCATTTTGATAAATTCTGTAGCGTTATTTTTAAGTGTTACAATTTTTTTGTATCATTTCCTAACAAAAGTGTTTAAATAAAAAGAAAATACGGCTGAAAAAAAATGATAGGAAAAAGGATGGATTTTAAAAAAAATGTCATTCACTAAATAAATCGAAGAAGTAATATAGAAATTATGTAATTTCTACAAAATGGTTCCTTAAAGTTTATAGTACAATCATTCTCTAAATAATTATACTATACTTATTATTGTGCAATAATGTAATGGGGGCTCACAACTGTGTATATTTATATATGGTTAACACGAGTAGACACATAGCCGAGTCCCACCGTCACCCTTACGTTCTTCAGCAGCCACGCAGTAACGCGTTCCTCTGAAAAACATGTGAGCGCGCGAGCGCGTGCATCCTGCACACGTTTTCTTCGGTAGTCGCGCGGGGCCGGCGCGTCTCTCACCTCGTGCGTACCACAATCTCCGTTGCGCGCGCCTTTTCCACAATTCGACGAAAGATTATAAACGCTCGCGACCCGCCGCCGCCGCAATACTCTCCTCTTTACCGCAACGCCTTTTTCTCCACTTTGACGCTGTTTGTTTAACTTCAAGCACGGTCTTCAAGAGGACAACGAACCAAAGAAGAAATTCCGGAATAATAAACGTGTGGATTTAGTACTACCGTACGGTGACTTTTACTGGCTTTGCTGTAACCAATCGATTTGGTTTTTTTGGGACAACAATTCAGATGTTTTTTTTTAATACGAAATTTCCGAAAAACCAAAAATCGCTAAATTTTGATTTAAAGAAATGGAATTAAATATTTAGAAGTGGCGCTTTAAAAAGAATTGAAAAAAAAGACTTGCGGAATGTAGGATAATTTATGGAATTAACAAATTGAGAAATAGTGATGTCGACTAATTTTTCAATGGCTATTTTTTATAAAGCTATAGAGCTAGCTATAAAGAATTTCTTTATTTTAATACCTAGGGTGGATTTTTTCTTCCACTATGAAAAACGCCTTTTTCTCCACTTTGACGCTGTTTGTTTTACATCAAGCACGGTCTACAAGAGGACAACCAACCAAAGAAGAAATTTCGGAATATTAAACGTGTGGATTTAGTACTACCGTACGGTGACGTTTACTGGCTTTGCTATGACCAAGCGATTTTTTTTGGGACAACGATTTAGATGTATTTATCTTAATACGAAATTTCGGAAAATCATCGATCGAAAATTTTGTTTAAAAAAATGGGATTGAATATTTAATGGATTTTTAATTTAGAGGTGGTGGTTTAAAAAGTGGTGAAAAAAAATAATTTGCGAGTTGTAGGGTAATTTATGGAATTAGATAATTGAGAAATACTGATGTCGACAAATTTTTCAATAGCTATTTTTTAGAAAAGAAAAATCAAATTGCTATAAAGAATTTCTTTTTTTCTTTTAGAATCCAGATTGGATTTTTTTTTTGCTTTAAAAAATCTTTAGTAGACGAACGGACATTCGTTGGATAAAATGTGGTATTATAATTTTTGTAATTTTAAGAGTGTCTCGAAGAAAAAGACAAAAAATTGAAAGATGTCAAATATTCGATGTTGGGTATTTTTAAATTTGCACAAAATTGTAAAATCATCGTATCGTCATGATTTAAACGCCATTCCAAAGCTTAAACAATTATGTGCAAAATCAGTATACAATTTAATTTATCTAACGACAATTTTTCTAGGTAAATAAGTAAAAAGACAATACGGCGATAAATAAGTTTTTGACGATTTTTTAGCCACAAAAAAAAAGGATTCTTGAAGAATTATTTTTAAAAAATAGGTACAGTTCATTTCAAAGAAACAAAATAATTTCTATAACATTTTTTTGTTTTATTTAAAAAACATTTTGACTTTAATATTACTCAAAACCCGTAAATATTTATTCTTTTTTGTTTGTCCCAAAATGTAATCCTTAAAAACTTTTGTTCCTAAATGTAGGTAAAACACAATCGTCAGTCTTTAATAGTAGATTGTGATACTAGTGCGGAAAAGCGGTTATTCCACGAAGGTTAGGAAGCAGCGCACTAGCCGAATCGAGCGCTACAGTTACATGTAGCGTGAGAGAAGGCGAGTGCTGTCTGCTTCCTAAGGTACTAAAATACTTTTTCTCACCTCCGGGCCGAAAGCGGCAACTTTCGTTCCGCTGCGCGGAACGAAGTTCCCGGTTTTCGGCTCCGTCGATGAGAAAAATCGTATACATAAGAAAGCCTCAGATCCTCGGCTTCGCCTCGGCCGACAATTACATGTGATCTGAGGCTTTCTTATTTACTGCCCGAGGAGTGTATACGATTTTTCTCATCGACGGAGCCGAAAACGGGAACTTCGTTCCGCGCAACGGAACGAAAGTTGTCGCTTTGTGTAATGTCGCGCGCGTACGCGAAGTACGTGCGAGAAGTGATTCCCGTGCGAGAAGTAAAATAGCATCGATGGTCGTAAAGCGCCACTTACGCCACGCGCGGCAGGCACGAGAAGTAGCACTTCTCATGCATGCGTTACAAAAAAAGTATTATGCGATACAGAGCGAGAGAACGATCATCATACGACGATTGTAAAGTTGATCGCACTCGCTGCACTCGTGGAATCAACTTCCCAACCTGCATATAATGATCGCTTTCTCGCCCTTGTATCGCAAAGTACTATTATGTAATACATGCATGAGAAATGCTACTTCTCGTGGCTGCCACGAGTTGCTTAAGGGGATGCTGGAGTAGATTTTTTTACCGACTTTGGTCGGTAAAAATAGGCGATTTCGTAGTATACACTATTCATCGAAAATATGCTACAAATATACATAAAATTTTGCAGGGACGTAATAAAAACATTCATGCTTGGGGGTCCGGTCGAATTACTGTTTAAAACATACAAGAAATGTAAAAAATTGTATATTACTGAACCTCCCAAAAACCAATATGGCCGTTCGAAATGTCAACAGGTCCTTTGAGGTAAGATATAAACGTTTCTGGAACTCAGATGTGTTAAATCAGACCGGACACCCATTCTTTGATTATTCCGGAACCTTTGAAAACCGTCGGAATGTCGATTACCCAAACCAAATCCACGAATAGTGTATACTACGATTGCAATGACTGTTTGCTTTTCGCACAGGCTCAGAGCTGGTAAAGAGCATGAATATAGTTCCGTCATTAGGAGACAGGTGGCGCTGTTTACTTTTGGCAAAAGCTCCAAGCCTCTGCAATGCGACCGTAGTATACACTATATATGGATTTGGCTTGTGTAGTTAACATTCTGATGGTTTTGGAATATTTAGAAATCATCACAGAATTGACGTCCGGTCTGATTTTACATATCTAATATCCAGAAACAATTATATCTTACAGCAAAGGTCTGTTGACATATGGTGTGCGGCCATTTTGCTTTCGGTATCTTTTGCCAAAAGTAAGCGGACTACTCGGCGCCACCTGTGTCGTAATCGGGAAACTTACCGACCAAAGTCGGTATCAAAATCTACTCCAGCATCCCCTTAAACTGCGTTTTATAGCCAAGGATACGATAAAAATATCGGGCATCCGCAAGTCAGCCCAATTTTACTTCTCGCACTAGTGCTTTCTTCTTGCACGCACGTCTCGCACTACTGCTTTCTTCTCGCATGTAGTTCACGGACTCTCCCCTCGGGCGCCCCTCACCCGATCGGAGAGCGTCGTGAGACTAGCATACATAACCCGAAAATCGTAGTGATGTTCAGGCCCTACTAGGCGTTCGATACGACTACTGTCAGCGTGATTTTACATTTGATATTAAAAATTTTTTATTTCTGTTTTAACTGTGATATTGACGAATCAATCTTGCGCTGTAATTCCAATCGCAGAATGTGTAACATTTTCTAAGTTCCTAGTTTAGACTGCTAAGAAATAAATGTGTTCAAATGATGACAGTATTAAAAGATAAAATATTCTGCATCATCACTCAAATATTTAATTTTTCGACTTATTTTTCAATATTTTGTGGGTTTTAGTTCATTGAAATATTAAAAGATTATATTTCTTCCTGTCGGGGGGCTTGGCCCCCTGAGCCCCCCATCAGTGCTCCGCCCCTGGACCCCGCCGCCCGTACGCCCACCCCACCCTTCGACGCCACTCGAAGTGCATTTCTCATACATTTTTTACATAAAACAGTATGCGATACGCGTGCGAAACAGCAACCATCATACGACGGTTGTGAGGTTGGTCGCTCTCGCCGCACTCGTACCACTGGCAGCACTCGCAATCGGCTCGAGCTGCTGTGGTACTCGTGCGGCTCGTGCAACCAACTTCACAACCTGCGTATAATGGTCGCTGCCTCGCACTTGTATCGCAATATACTATTTGCGCACGCAGATGGGTGCACAAAAGTATCTTAGATACATTCCCGCACACTTTTATGTGCGGGAATGTATCTAAATCGGTCGTACGCATGCGCAAGTATATTCTCGAATGTCTTACTACAATACGCCATTTTGGCTACGCGTTACAGGCACGGAACGCGGGACATTCCGTGCATGAGTTTAAAAAAATCGCTTAAGTTCCCAGCTTCGATGGCATTCGGATAGTAGTAAAAAATCGTTTAATGCTTGGCTGCGAGTACTTCGCAGGGACAATGAAAATTCTTTGGTAGGAACCGCGCTCCCGTTCCCGCGCAACGGGATCACGTGTGGGCACCCATATACCCGTTTATATTCTATATACAACAACTACAACTGCATCAACTGTGAAATGGCCACCGTTGGGGCCGGTTCCTTCGACCTCGAGCCAAATAAGTGAGTTAATACTGTGTCCCCCTCCCCCTCATTCACTTGGTAACGCGATTCCTCTTCAAGAGGTTCTCTGAGCTTTCGTCTTGTGTCCGATGTTCATATGAGCCCCTCTAGATGCTCTCCAGCCGATCCGTAAATTATGAGAGTTGCAACACGAGCGGACGCACCACTTTTTATTTCAAAGCTCAGATCCAAACTGCGGTTATATGCTTGACTGTATTACTTGTATATATGTATGCATATAGGATACATTCTCCGTCGGTTCAGCCACTTTTTCTCGTAATTATGATTATATATATATATATTTTTTTTCTCTCATTTGAACATTTTTTATTTCACTTTGAATTTTAAATACCTGAAATTGTAATTACATATACAATTGAAAAATTGGCCAAGTGTGCAGAGAATATTTTGCAGGGTTAGGCTTTTTCCTATGGGAAGAATAAAATATATTTGCGATTAATTTATAATGAAAAAATCTATAGATATAAAAAAATATTTAAAAAAATATATATAACAAAAAATAGCTTTGGGAAGGCTGTTTCATCAGGAAATGACCGCTGTGGCCTCTGTGAGCAACGAGACGAACTTGGCAGCAGAGAGAAGGGCGCTTACAAACTGGGGAATTATCGCGCGGCGATATGAAAAGGTGTGGCCTCGTGACCTTTGAAACACCTGAGGAAGAAGCAAGGATGCAATGCTGAGAACGAGGAAACGTGTGGGCCGGTAATAGCAGTGAATTTTTTATTACAGGTCAGAGATGAATGAAGTTTTTGGACCGGAAGAGGTCAAATTGCCCGAACTTTCTGGGAAATGTGGAGCGTGATTTTTTCCTCTCAAGGATGTAATGACCTTGGAGATAATTGGAGAGCGGTTGAGATGAATTTCGTTACCCACTGCGAAATTTTTAATTCCCACGTTTTTTTTTATCACGACGAATTATTTAGTGTCAGACCTCAATTTAAAACGTGAATTGTAAATCAGAAATTATCTGCAGGGATAATTATTTTTCACAGAAAGTCAGGAGTTCACGACTTCCGTAATTTTTTAAAATAAAATTTGTGTTGCTATTTTTATTTTAAAGAAAGATTTAAAAAGCCACTGTTAAAAGTACTTTTTTTTTTTCAAATTCTATACTCAATTTTTTCCAGAATTTGTATATTAACAACGAACAGTATATTAAGGATTACATGCTTCAAAAAGTATTTTACACCTGCAAAAAGAATACCAATACATCAAAAAGTATTTTCAATACTGCAAAAAGTATTCCTATATTGCAAAAAGTATTCTAATACTTCGGAAAGGATTCCAATACTTCGCAATGAAATCCAATACTTCGCAAAGTATTCCAATACTTCACAAAGTATTCCAATACTTCGAAAAGTGTTCCAATACTTCGAAAAGTATTCCAATACTTCAAAAAGTATTCCAATACTTCGAAAAGTATTCCAATACTTCGAAAAGTATTCCAATACTTCGAAAAGTATTCCAATGCTTTGAAAAGTAATCCAATACTTTGAAAAGTATTCCAATGCTTTGAAAAGTAATCCAATACTTCAAAAAGTAATCCAAATACTTCGAAAAGTAATCCAAATACTTCGAAAAGTATTCCAATACTTCGAGATGTATTCCAATACTTCGAGATGTATTCCAATACTTCGAAAAGTATTCCAATACTTCGAGATGTATTCCAATACTTCGAAAAGTATTCCAATACTTCGAGATGTATTCCAATACTTCGAAAAGTATTTTCAACATATGGAATTTGAAAAAAAAAAGATTTTCATTGAACAAACGCTCATCTCCGATTGCCACTCGACTTTTCATTTACTTACGCAGCGATGATCGCGCCGCGCCCGCGTGTTAACCTTCAGGCTAACGCGCCTATCGAACAGGTCGAGGGATCGAGCTATACGGGAAGACCCACCACACGCATGCACGCACCATTTGAAGGCATGCCTCGCACGGGCCCGTCGCGTCCGTCGCCCTTAGCTCTGGGTCAGGGCACTGGGTAACGGCATTACGTTTGCAGGCTCCCCTCTTCGGCGCACAAACCCGCAAAGCCCCGATATATCTGGGTTATAATGTTGTAATTACCCGGAGAGTCGCTCGGTTTATATACCATGCAGACACAAAGTGCAACGAGAGGGCGACACATCGTTGATGTCGTCGTCCTCGTCGTCGATCCTCACGTTCACAATTCCTCGGTTGTGCCGCGGCGAGAGAGAAATGGAATGAAGGAATGAAAGAGAGACGCTGTGAGAATATACTACACGGAATCGGTCGCGACCGTCACGAGGTGATCGCTTCTGGGAGGTCTTTCCACGAGATCAGGGAAGCGCAAGATCAATCTGGATTTCGAAGCACGCACCGCTCTTCCTCTTCTCTTCGTCTCTCGGCCCTTTCCGCTCACTATTTTATTATTCCGATGATCCGATTCTCAAGATAGCGACGATTACCCTTCACATGACCTCGATTTATTAAAGGAAGTGCAGCGGGACTTTGACTTTGGAATTTCATTTATCTGTAACATATGTTTTTTTTTGTCGCTTTGCAAATTTTTTTGGCACCCTAAGGAAATGATGAGACTTTGAACTTCCGTTTTCAACCCTCGAATTTTTGTTTGTCGGGAAAAAAATACTAATAAATAATTATTTTATTTTATTTTGGCTAAAAATGCAAATTTTTATTGAAATGGCTGTAACTCTAAAAAAAAGAATGGAGCAGCGATTTAGGCATATGCTTATTTTCTTTTTTCAAAGTTGGAACAGCGAAAATTGAATATTTTTTGTACCCTTATTTCCGATCATTTTTCAATGTGATCATACAGGCACATTGAGGAATCGTAATAATTTTTTAAGCTATTCCCTTCATTGATTTTTTGGAAAGAAAGAAAAATTATGGCTCATTAAAAGTTCCAGATTTTGGTCATCGTGACTTTTCAGGAAGTGAAAAAAATTTCGGATTTTGCTTAATGTCAAAAACCTATGAGATCGGAAGTTTTCAGCTCATTACGAAATTGAATTAAAAAAAAAAAAATTTTCACTTGAAATTTGTGTCTTATCGATAAAAACGTTGGCCGTTTCGTAATCAGCGGAAAATTTCCGATCAGATAAACGTTTAATTATAATATAAATCGATTTATTTAGACTTTAAACACCCTTTAAAATTGAAGATTACCAAAATTCGAAATTTTTTACTGCACCGAGAGAAAAATATAGTACTCATTCCCAGATTCGTATAATAATCGGGATCCAAAGTGCCATTTTTCCATTTTTCCACTTTGGATCCCGATTACTATACGATTCTGGGAATGAGTACTATATTTCTCCTCTCGGTGTGGCCATAGTTTGGATCGATCGATTAAAAATTTTCTTTTCTCGTTCGAAATACTTCGTCAAAACGGAGAGAATGGCCATACTATCATTACCATAACTCAATTTTTGTGTCCGCAAAAACCCTTTGAAAAATGTCCGGAAAAAAGAATGCACGCGAAAATTTCCAATTCTCGCTGCTGCAACTTTTTCAATCTGTCAAAAATTCAAAACTCAAACAATGTCTAGTCACCATATATCGTTTCGAAGCTTTGTTTATGACGAACAAACGAAACTCACGGCAGAATTGCAACTTTATTATTTTCAAAAGTTATTTTAACAAAACACTTTATTTTCGGCGAAAATGTGAAAAAATGTTGATTTTTTTCCCTGCTTCCGGAACCTATTGATTTCTTTTCTCGAATGCCATACCGATGTATTTTGCCTTGCCGGATACAAATTTTCTATCTTTTTGATCGAAAAAAAATAAATGTGTACGAAAAGACATTTAAAAAAAAATTAATTTTCGTTCTATTTACAGATAATATTTTCACTAAAATCCTTCCATATTTGTAATCAGCAAAAAAACATTGTATTTGAAAAACCTTGGACATTACTTCTTCATTATTTTTCGTTTTTTACAAAGCTACCTCTATGAGGAAGTATGTTAATCAATTTTGGCTTCCTCATAGAGGAAGCTTTGTAAAAAGCGAAGAATAATGAGGAAGCAATGTGCAAGGTTCTACTTTGCATCCTTGTTTCAATTAGATAAATAAACATGTTATGAATTCGCTTTTTCTATTTCGTTATTCCGTTATTTCATTATTATTAGAGCGTTTCCGAAAGTAAATGTGATAACGTATATTTTTTAAAATAATTCAGCATTCCATAAAATAAAAAATTTCATACCGTTCGTCATTAAATTATACATATAGAATGGCTGAATATTGTTTCATTTGCATAAAAAATTTGAGCACGCTATATCAAGTTTTGCAAAAGTTACAATAGAGCGATGTCAATTTTTTTTTAATATTCAGAATTCCATAAAATCTGAACCACTTTACCGATTCGAGCCAAGTTCAATACCAAACAACATCGAATGCACCGGCTCTTATAAACAAATATTTAGTAAAATAGACTAAATTCTACGAAAGTTAGAACGCCCACCTCCTTTTTTTCGAAAACTTCAAAACGGCATAAAATCGAAATTTTCGCACACATTTTGTCGAAGATTACTACAGTTGAAGAGGGTCCGCTGCTACACTTGTGTGGCAAGTTTGAGCTCAATATACAAAACGAGGAGTTGTATACATTCATACACACATACATACGGACATTTTTTCTAGATCACTTTTGTGGACGTTTTGGACCATTCCGAGTGTCCTGACATGAAAATCGCGGAAAAAATATTTTTATGAAAACAAAGCTTCCTCTATGAGGAAGCAAAAAAGTATAAAAATTAAACCCGGAACTGCTAAAAAACTGTAATTAACCCCTTCACTGTCAGTGGACCCTATAGGCCTCAGGCGTATCTCGCTCTAGCGGCCGCTGAGTGAACAACAAGATGATCAACAGCTGTTCTTAGTTCGTGCGCTCATTGGTCCGATTTTACAAGCTCCAAGGAAATATGGCGGACAGAGCGGAGCTTGGAAAATCGGACCAATGTTCTTAGTTCGTCGCCGAACTAAGAACAGCTGATCATCATGTTACGCACTCAGCGGCCGCTAGAGCGAGATACGCCTGAGGCCTATAGGGGCAAGAACGTATAGGAAAATACGTTTTTCTGATAGTGAAGCGGTTAAGGGGATGCTGGAGTAGATTTTGATACCGACTTTGGTCGGTAAGTTCCCGATTAGGACACAGGTGGCGCCGAGTAGTTTGCTTACTTTTGGCAAAAGATACTAAAAGCAAAACGGCCGCACACCATATGTCAACAGACCTTTGCTGTAAGATATAATTGTTTCTGGACATTAGATATGTAAAATCAGACCGGACGTCAATTCTGTGATGATTTCTAAATATTCCAAAACCATCAGAATGTTAACTACACAAGCCAAATCCATATATAGTGTATACTACGGTCGCATTGCAGAGGCTTGGAGCTTTTGCCAAAAGTAAACAGCGCGACCTGTCTCCTAATGACGGAACTATATTCATGCTCTTTACCAGTTCTGAGCCTGTGCGAAAAGCAAACAGTCATTGCCATCGTAGTATACACTATTCGTGGATTTGGTTTGGGTAATCGACATTCCGACGGTTTTGAAAGGTTCCGGAATAATCAAAGAATGGGTGTCCGGTCTGATTTAACACATCTGAGTTCCGGAAACGTTTATATCTTACCTCAAAGGACCTGTTGACATTTCGAGCGGCCATATTGGTTTTTGAGAGGTTCAGTAATATACAATTTGTTACATTTCTTGTATGTTTTGAACAGTAATTCGACCGGACCCCCAAGCATGAATGTTTTTATTACATCCCTGCAAAATTTTATGTATATTTGTAGCATATTTTCGATGAATAGTGTATACTACGAAATCGCCTATTTTTACCGACCAAAGTCGGTAAAAAAATCTACTCCAGCATCCCCTTAGAGGTTTAATTTTTAAAAGGATGATTTGTTCTGCTTTGCAGCAAAATCTTTTTTGTTCACTATTTCCCGACATAATTGAATTTTTATTTACTGTGGAACGTTTCTATTATCCGAAGGGAAATAACTATTGTTGTTATGACAGTACATCCCGCTTAATTCCCATGACGATGCATCGGTTCGTGAGCCAAAGCATCGAAGACGAGCGATAACCTCTTGAGACTATGCTATGCTCATCACGTCACGATCGAATAAATCATAATAATGCATTATAATTATCGAGGATGTAGACTCACCCCCTGGAGTAGGAGACAGGCTAGGATGAAAGCACGTAACCGCATACCGCGTTGGAGTCCACGGTGAGGCGATCCACTCGCCGGCAAACTGAAACATTTTAATTACACTCGTCAGTACCTCATTCTTCTTATTTTTCATTCTTCTCAAGATAACAAGAAAACTCCGTCAACTCCTCTTTATCGAGATAAATTTAGCTAAAGCAACATAAAACTCAGTCGCAAAACTGGGGCAATATGAATCAGAGGGTAATGAGGGTCATTTTTTTTAACATTATATTTTTGCCTCCTCATACAGCAAAACTTCGTTTTTCAATTAATAATGATGTAATAAATAGATTGCAAAGTTGGCTCTTGAACAATGCACAAGGCCCGAATTTGCAAGCTTTTTTTTAAATAAATTCAAATAATTGAATGTTCTATAAAATTCTATCGACTCAGTTTTTTTTTTATCAAATTCGGTACCAAATATCCTTGTACCAAATTTAATATCTAGCATATCTAGCATTGTTGGATATTAATCCAACAATTAATATCCAACAACGCTAGATATCCCTGTAGAAAATATGAAGCGAATTCGTCAAAATTTACTCCGTTTAGAACGTCAACTTTTAAAAAATTCAAAATTGTATAAAATCCGAACCCCCTTACAGATTTTCACCAAATTCATTATCCTCTACAGCTAGATATTAGTTTGTCCTTGAGGAAAATTTAAGCTGAGCTGATCGAAGTTGATTGGAATTAGAACAACATCAATGTTTCGAAAATTCGAAAACAAAGCTTCCTCTATGAGGAAGCACATAATAATATTGATAATAATAATAAAACAAATTGAATTTATAAGTTCTTTATTTCAATCATACGAACTAAAAATTAATACATTAAATAATATTAATTTAATTCCCGAATTTAAAAAAAATTATTTTCTGCACATAAATTTTTAAATTAAAGTCTATTTTCTAGCAGAAGTTTTAGGTAACCCACATTCGATAAAAAATCTATATGCAAAAATAACATTGCATGTCGATAGTGACGATTTTAATTGGAATGCTATTCCTCAAGAGTTTAATGAATTTTTATTAATTAGCCTGTTGAAGTCTTTCTGCAATGTACAACAAGTGAAGTGTGCCCATGATATATACGAAAGGTATAATAAAGCCGACGTTGAGTGAGAAGGCGATGAGGAGGAGAACAGGCGAGTATACTCTCGTCGCGTTTTCTACTTACCTCTAATTACGTATCTCGGGAGTCGTTGGAGCGTGCACCTCTTCGGCTTTGCGAAGAGAGCTGCTTGGTACTGCACGTTGGCACGGCGCACGTGGTCGTTAGCGAGCGATGTACCAGCTCCGTTGTGCTTACAATAATCCTCGCCAAAGAAGTGACTCTCCGCGTAATTCTTCTGATGAAATATCTGAGTGAGAAAAAAAAACAAATAAATATATTTTTTTTAATTTGCTTGGTAAATTTTTATTTTCAATTCTAAATCTCAGTTGTGTAAGTACACTGTAAAAAATGTTTGCGTTTTTCCTATACAAACGTGTATGAATTTTGTAAAACTTGGTACAGGAAATCGGAATTAATATGTTTGCATAGTAAATTTAATACAGATATATGAATTTTGATAATTCGGTGATTGGAAATTACAACACATGATTATTGAATCATCATTTACTAAATTAGTACATGAAAATCAATATGCATTTTCAGAATTTTCGTACCCGATTTGAAATTTAATATACATTGTTCCATTAAATGTAAGATCAAAGTTACTCAAATTACAGTTACTAGTATTGAAAAATACCAAGTAAAGTATTTGCAATTTTGTCTATATGGGTATATTATTTTATGAAAAATGGTTGCGTTTTTGCTATACAAAAGTGTGAGAAATTTACAAAACTCGCTATAGGAAATAAACATTAATATAGTTGCATAGTAAATTTAGTATGCGTGTATGGATTTTACCAAACCGGTGATATAAAATTACAACACATGGTTACTAAATCAATCATTACTAAATTAGTACATGAAAATCAACATGAATTTTTGAAATTTTAGTGACTGATTAAAAATTTAATATACATTTTTCAATAACGAAAAAAAAACCGCACTAGATCGCTAACACTTACCACTTAGCATCGACTTCTGATAAGTTACTCGACATTTTCAAAAAGATTCCGATCATCCAAAAATTATGTCCACTTGAAAATATTTCTAACTCACTTTGCGCTCTGATTGCAATCATTTGAATATTTTGTTATGTCAATTATGAGTACGCTTGAGAGAATAATAGTTGTACAACTCTTATGTCATTTAGATATCCAAAATTACTAAGTCGTTGATAGCGTAGTCGGTAGCGTGCGTGCGTTGTGAGATACTTAAGCAAGTAGGTCGTAGGTTTAAACCCCAGTGTAAGCGAAAAATTTTCTGTGGCGAAAACCAATTCCCAACAATTTCTGATGACATCATTTGTGTCAAAAAATAATGTCCGACTGATATTTATATTTTTTTTTTACTGTTTTTATGTGCATTTAAAATTTCTAACACATATGTATTTGAATTTTCAGATACCGTTCATATGAAAATTCAACATAAATATTTATGAAATTTAATATACAAGATCATTAACTATCAAAAAGTAATGTCTATGAATTTTCAAACATATCCGTCGAAAAATATCTTGCAGCGATGGAAAAATTAGAAACAATTGTGCCGTAATGTTATCGAAAGCTACATTTTTTCCACACCATTCATATGAAAATTCAATCTAAAGGTTTATGAAATTTAATGCACAGTTTATGCATATGGTACTTCCAATACAAGTATATTAATTTTAAGAAAGATTTCTTTACAGTGTATATTTTTTAAATTCTTAAAACACGTAAATAATTTTTTTATCAATAATATCATTCATGAATTTTTTTTCCAAATCTCGGCCATGAATATTCTTTTTTCCAAATGTCGACCATGAATTTATATATCGCCTATTTTTTAAAATTTGCAAATCTCGGTCACGTTAATATATTTTTGGAAACGAGGTTTGAGCTTATTAATAATAACAGGTTTTTGTGATATGGCTTGGTAAATTTTTATTTTCAATTCTAAATCTCAGTTGTGTAAGTATATTTTAAAAATCTTAATACTCGTAAAAAAAATTTTATCAATAATATCGGCCATGAATTTATTTTTCAAATCTCGGCCATGAATATTCTTTTTCCAAATGTCAATCATGAATTTATATATCGGCTATTTCTTTAAATTTGCAAATCTCGGTCATGCTAATATATTTTTGGAAACGAGGTTTGAGCTTATTAATAATAACAGGTTTTTGTGGTGTGGCTGGTTCGAGCCGCCTTTACGATTAGCGGTTTGTGATTAGCAATACGGTGATAAAATATGCGAGGGGAGTAACGAAGAGCTTGTTTGATCGGCAGTTATCGCCCCCCGCCTCACCCCCGCCCCCGGTACCCCGTCTTGTAACTCTCGTGGGACCCCATTCGTTTCCTTATCCTGTCCCAAATTCCGAATTGCTTCGTACCCGTTACATTTTTTTTATACTACAAACATTTCGCCTACTTTCCTCGATAAATAAATGGCTATAAAATTTGATACAGCAACATTTGAAAAATATTTTAGTTGTAATAATGACAAACATAATAATAAATAGCCTGTAATAATTTTGTGCTGAAAAAAATAGTACATAAGAAAGTAATAAAATTCGTATGAAATTTTATTTACGATAATATCTTTTTTTTATTGGAAGTTAAGAACAATAGTAGTAGTTAGCAGTAATACTTTCGTGCTATAAAAATGAGTTCATAAAAAAAAGAATAAAAATTGTATGACATTCATTTTACTACATGAATATCACCGGAACTTTGACAGACAATTGATGCTATAATGATTGCTAACTATCTCTATGGGATGTTTCTTAAGTAGACCGTAATAGAAATGGACATTTTTAACAGCTTGTTATTTAGAAAATTATGGTTCTTCTGAGACAGACTTCAAGAGGGCAGAGTAGAGAATATTATGATTATGATCGTTAGGTTCGTAATACTTTTTACTGCAATTTGCATTTCCAGGTATCTAAATTTTCTTAAATTTCTGGAATGCTGACCTGCAAAAGGTTAAAATGAAGTATATTACAAAATAATTTTATAATTTATAATACACTCGAATAAATAATAATTTATGGTAACGTTATTTCCATAGTTATTCCAATACAATAACCTGCAAATTATTTTATTGTTATTATTAAGAAAATGTAATGATAATTTTTTTAACCTACATATAATTGTGACAGTAACAATCAAGTCAATATAGTAAATATTGGTCAAAGTGACAGATTTTCACCACAACAAAATATTTTATGGAAGTATTTTCACATTCACTTCACAACAATAACAGCACTATTTTATTTTCAGCAGTTTTTCAAAAAATAAAAAGAATCAAAAACTACAGACAATCGTGACATAACAATCATTACTTGTCGAATAAAATGATGGATTTTAACCACAATTATTATTATTTTCACATTTATTTCACAACAATAACGTGCAGTATTAAACTTTTAGCAATTTTCAAAATAATCACGTCAACACAATAAATATTGGTCAAATTATATGATGGATTTTTACAACCATGATCACTAAGCAGAAATTGGCTTAAAAAAATACAAGGAATACAAAAACTAATACCAAAGAGCATCATCACCTTCAGACGATAGCTCCTTCAAGTGCAGTCGAAACCTAAATATCTTCGCAGTTTTATAAACACTTCGGCTTCAAATCGTTTGCGAGAAACGCTTTAGCCATTTGCCATCTAGCGACATTATGCGAAACATCGATTCACGGCAAATGACGGCTCATCAGCTGGGCAGGGCTACATTTAAGTGCTGCAAACCCGTGGACATAATGTTAATTTAATAAGACTGTTTGACTTTCTTTTCTAAGTTTTATTAAACCAAATAACGTACCTCTTTGCAAAGATTTATGTGATTTGTTAATAAACACTTTTTAAAAACAGACAACTTGGCTTAAAAAAAAGATGCAAAGTAGAACTTTGCACAGTGCTTCCTCATTAATTTTCATTTTTCGCAAAGCCACATCCATGAGTAAGCTTATTTATTAATTTGGCTCCCTCATGGAGGAACCTTTGTAAAAAATGAAAATGAATGAGGAAACAATGCGCAAAGTTCTACTTTGCAACTTTTTTCGTTGTAATATAGCATATAGCTATATAGTTCTTGAAAAATTCAAAATCACGTAAAATCTACACCGCTTTACCGATCATGACCAAATTTGGTAGGTAGCAGCGTTGAATGTTATTTTTCATCTGTAGAAAATTTCAGTTGATTTGATGAGATTTGACGTGAGTTAGAGCAAAACGAATATTCAAATAAAAAAATTCAAAATCCCACAAAAACCGCACTTTTTTACCGATTCATTTCAAATTCAATACCGATCCTTCTTTAACATGGCTTTATACATAAAAAATTGTTTAGCTAAATAGCTAAAAATTTGCGGAGTTAGAGAGCGTACAGAAATTTTTCGAAAATTACAAAGTCAAATAAAATTTGAAATTTTTTTTGGATTTTATTTTTGTTAAAGCAATTCTTGAGATATGTAAGTTTGAATTTTGAGTGACAGCCACACACACGCATGCAACCCTAAATTTGTTTCTAAACCACTTTTCTCGACGTTTTAGGCCATTTTTAATGTACTAACATAAGAAACCGGAAAAAAAATTACGCACGAAAACAAAGCTTCTTCTGTGAGGAAGCAAAAGTGTACAAAAATATATAAGTTTGCTAGTAAAAAAAAAAGTTTGTGTGAAAAACAGCGCACGGTGGTTCGATCTTGGCTGATTATTGAGCGAGCCTCGCCCTCCCCCCACAGCTGTCCCAAATTCCACCGCGAGTGTCCGGTCCGCATCGTGCCGTTATTTTTCCACGCGAGAGTCGCTCGTATCTCTTGGAACGAACATCGCGCGGGACTGTGAAAGACACAGCATTCAGAGTGAGGCAAAATAATATATACGCGAAAAAGGGGAAGGGAAGAGCGATGAGGAAGAGCTGCTGTTGGCTCCTCTTCGTCTGGTCCGTCATCGTCGTCGTCGTTCATCCGTTCGAACAGAGAAAAGATATATAGAAATAGGGACGACGTGCACGCGCTCCCTCATTCGCAAACTCGAGGGAACAGCAGGTGCTCACGTTCTCGTCGATAGTTGTACTACGTATGGCTGTTTGCTTGTTTAGACAATGCAAAATTCAGGCAAGTAGGCCTGATGCCTTCAGGCGAAATTGTATATATATATATATACATTTACTAGCTCGTGAGCTGCTGGCTATATTTTCATGCTTGTAGCTCTACACTCTCTTCGCAGATGCGCCACTGTAATGTCCTACTAAATACATTCAGCGAAGAGACACACGCGTGTCGACGATTATTATATCTATACTGAGCATTTGTTGTTTTCTTGTTCTCATGACGGAGAATTATGAGCCGGAACTTATGGAATCTTCGGTATACTTTTGTAGCTTTGTGTTTTGCTAAATAATGGATGAACGAAGAGAATCATTTTTTACGTTTCGTGAAGGCTAATAAATTTCAAAATTAATTGCAATTTATAAATTTGTAATAAATTGCAAATTTATTTGCAACACGTTAGAGATTTTTGTATATATTCAACTAATCTACACTGTAAAAATAATCTACTTGAAATTTAATGTACAAGTACTGGAAGTTTTCATAAAAAAAATGGTATATCAAATTTAATATACAAGTGTAATGTGAAATTAATATATGGTACAGCAATTTCAATAATTTACTTAAATTTTATAGTAAAAGTACTTGATTTTTAAAGATTTTCTTAATAAATTAAATTAAATATTATTAAAGTAAATTAAATTTAGATCACGAGTTTATGCATAAAAACTTCCAGTCTTTTCTAACAGTGTATCAAATTTCAATTGGTTAAATATTTAAAATTTTTTAAAATTGTCCTTTTGGTATTTAGTTCTTGGAATTATTTTGTTTACTGAATATTATATACACTACTCATTGATTGTTTTACACTTTGAAAACAACTGTGGGAATTTCGAGCCGGAATTAATGGGAATTTCGCCACTTTTTGGAGCTTTGTATTCTGCTAAATAATGGATAAATGAAGAGAATGACTTTTTTACATTTTGTGTTTCGTGAACACATTAGAGAATTTTTTATATATTCAGCTAATCTAGCAAATTTCAATTAGTTAAATATTTACAATTTGCAAAAAATTTCCTTTCCGTATTTAGTTCCTGAGATTATTTTGTTGACTGATTCTTATTTTACTATACTGCGCATTTGTTGTATCACGACACACTCGGGGGGGGGGGGGGGGGGGGGGTTGTATTTTACTTGATCACCGGTAGTTGGGAATTTCCGTTACAGTTTTCAGTTCTCTGTCCAGAAATGTGCACTTTTCCAACGTCGTACTGAAAATTTTGGTTCAACACCCTAAAGAAAGTTTTTTTCCCTAGTGTAGAAATGTACTATTTTCCACTCTTCGCATAACATTTTTTTTTCATTGAAGAATAACAATATTTTAAAAGATCTTTTTTTTAAATTTACTTACACAATTCTCCACAGGCAAAAAAAATTAACTGACTTTTCATCAATTAGAAAATTATCAAACAAAAAAAAAGATTAATAAAAACTGGTGTCTGACAAAAATAGTCTTATCATTAATGAATTATATAGAATTAGGTCTTTTTTATCATTCACAAGCCAAAAAAATCTCCTTTTATATTAACCCGAAAATCAATTATTTTAAAATCACCAAATATCCAAAACACTAAAAAGTAAAAATATCACCTATGCCCCATTAATAAAACAGTTTCCTACAAGAATAGTCTATGTACACCCATTTTTTCTGCTCTAGTGTCTCCAGAAATGCGTCTTAGGCTGCGTAACCAGCAAACTCGCTTTTTTGTCGTATCACAGGAATTCTCGTTGATATGGCAATACGTCGTTTCTACAGAACCCGATTCTACACATCACTGACTCAACACCACCGACTCTACACAACGGCAATTAGACACATGCCTCGATTTAACACAACAGCAACTGTACACATCACCAACTCGACACATGCCTCAATTCAACACAACCCCAATTCTACACAACCCCAATTCTACACAGCCCCGATTCTACATAGTCACAACTGTCACGAGCCAAATGCACAACGGCAATACTCTACACAGCCCCGATTCTACACAGGCACAAATGTCACGAGCTAAATGCACAATGGCAATACTCTACACAGATCCGTTTCTACATAGTCACAACTGTCCCGAGCTAAATTCACCAAAGTCCCGATTCAACACATCACCGATTCTACACCGTCACCAACTCACATCCAATCATAGTGCGCCGATGAGTTGGAATGCTTGAACGACATACGCTGATTGGATGTGATTTGGTGACGGTGTAGAATCGGGACTTTGGTGAATTTTACGTGAGTTAGATCAAAACAAATATATTTTTTTTTTAATTCGGAATCCCATTACAACCGAACTTTCTTTCAGATTCATTCCAAATTCATTACCGATGCTTCTTTAATACAACTTTATTCATAAAAAAATCGTTAGTTTCATAGCTAAAAATTTGCGAATCCTAGAGAGCGTACAGACATTTTTCGAAAATTGCAAAGTCAAATAAAACTTGAACATATTTTATTTTTTTTTTTAATTACCACAAACAAAGGCGTCGTCCTGATTCACATGTTTGCTAAATGTGTTGCACACGCACATCCATCCATACATTTTTTCTAAACCATTTTGAGTGTACGGACATAAAAAACTGGAAAAAAAATTTCGCTCGAAAACAAATCTTCCTCTATGAGGAAGCAAATATTAACTGTTTTTCCATCGATTAGAAAATTATTAAACAAAAAAAAAGATTAATAAACATTGATACTTAAAAAAGTAGTCTCATCATTAATGAATCATAGAGATTTAGGCCTTTTTTTAGCCTTCACAAGCTAAAAAAATCTCTATTTATATTAACTCAAAAATCAATTGTTTTTAAATCACCAAATCCCCAAAACACTAAAAAGCAAGATGATGACCCCATGTCTCACAATTAAAACCGTTTCCTACGAGAATAGTCTGTGTACGCCCATTTAATCTGCTCTTGCGTCTCTAGGAATGTGTCTTGGGGTGCGTAGTCGGCAAACTCGCTTTTCTGTCGTATCACAGGAATTCTCGTTGATGATTCTGTGCGTCCTGTTGGTCAGTTAGTTACGGGATATCGTCTGCTCGTGTGTTCTGTTCTCCTGAATGTTGAATGTGTGTATAGCCCTATAAGCGTCGGTAACTCTTGTCGCTGTTGGCCATAAGAGCCACTTGTCGTGGTTGATGGTTGCGAGAGCGACTTTCAAGCCGTCCGTCTGGATGAAGCAACGGGTCATTCGATATCCTCTCTATATCTTTTTCTCGTGTGTTGAACGAGCGCGAAAAAAGATTTCGGTAACGCTTGAGGCCTTTCTCCGGCCCTCGCGTATTAATTCCTTCTTCTTCATCTCTCTCTCTTTCTTTCTCTTCGAGTTCGGACTTTAGGAAAACGTACATCATATGGATGATCGTCAGAAAAAGGGCTTCGGGCGATCGGGCAACCTCACCTATATTGGCAGCGCAATTCTTTTGCCGCTAAATCCAACAAGCATCAGCAGCAGAGCGGGAAGAGCGCAAGGGGAAGCAACGAATCGAGTACACGCCGAGGAATGGCTCTCTGCCAAATACATATAACGGTTTTATCGGCTCTCGCGCTGGTTATATACTCGAAAGACACACGGGGTTCGCATAATGAACCTGTGTGAGACTCTGCTATGCTACCGCTTGTACTTAATGGTGACCTGTATGGAAATCAGGTCCAATCCTCGTTTTCCCCCACTCAGATTTTGCTTTTCCTTTTTTCCTCTAATGTTACAGCAAGCCGACATTCCTCGTGGGCTCATTCATGAAATATTCTCTAGTTGAAATTTAGACCCTCTTCAAAACCTAAATGTAGCAGTCCCGCGGGGTAAACGGAAGTTCCTCCATTCCACTGAAAGAAATGATTAATTGCCATAACCAAAAAATGAGTTGACACAACCAATCATTATTCTGTTTCCCTTACAACTCAAATGGTACTGCCAATGATTCGAATGGTAATACCGACGATTCGACTGGTAGTCCCAACTATTGGATTGGTTAACCTCACTAATCTCGTGAGAAGTAATTGTGAATAGTTGAGGTTACTATTCGATATGGTTGAGGCAACTAACTTTTGAAACATTGTGTACAGCAAATGGGAAACGTAGTTGTCACAACCAAACATTTCTTTCCGTGTCCTTTGAACCTCGTCAAAACCTCCGAAAATGGCAGATATTACCCGAATGGAGTAAACGAAGTCTACTTTAGACTGAAATTCTTATGTTTGGACCTCCAATTAGGTTATACAGAGTGAGATGAGATTCTTAGACCCTTGCATAAACCTCCAAAAGTGGCATATTTTACCCATTTTAATTCAACGAAGGGTGTTGGAAGGGTTTAAATTTTAACTCCGGTTATCGTTGGTGTACGTAATGGGCGAGTATGTAGTTGTGGGGTTCCTCATAACCCAAGTAAAAAAATGTAAAAAATGTACACACTGTTAAAAATATTTAAGGTAAAATTACTACACAGTGCAGAAAGCTCTTTTACATAAATGGGTACAGAAAATTTACTACACGAGTATAACGTAAAATTGATGTACAATTTTGGTAAATTCGTTTCAAAAGTTGTATTAATTGATGCACAGTATACTAAGTACGTCATACGAATCGTATTTTTAATAAGAGTTAACTTTAATTTTGCAACATCTGGGATGCCTCATACACTGTAAAAAAATCTACTTGAAATTTAGTGTACTTTTACTGGAAGTTGTTATTCATAAACTAGTATATTAAATTTAGTATACAAGTGTAATGTAACATTAATGTATGGTACAGTACATTCAATAATTTACTTTAATTTTACAGTAAAAGTACTTGAATTTTATACCACAATTGTATATTAAATTTCGATGACGAGTTTATGAATAACTTCCAATCTTTTCTACCAGTGTACCCCAAGTAAAAAATTATATATAGAGTATGTAAAAAATAAATTCACTGTTAAAAATATTTAAGGTAGAATTACTACACATGTGCAAGAAGCTCTGTTACAGAAACGGATATATAAATTTACTAAACGAGTAATATTGATGTACATTTCCGCTTAATTCGTTACAAAAGTCGTATTAATTGATGCACAGTTTCTTAAAATTTTTACAAAAGTCGTCTTTTTAATATAGGTTGAATTCAATTTTACCACATGTGCATTAAATTTTCATTTTCTTTCCTATATTAATTTGAACTTCCTACACGAGTTTAGTAAAAATATAATACATTAAATTACTATTCAGTATATGAATTTTCCAAATATTTTTTACAGTGTATAGTTTTAAACATAGAAATCTATATACAATTTATACATAAACCCAACTTCACAGTTGGTCTTGTATATCTTGTATATAAATTGCATATAGATTGTATATAGAGTTTATACTGACTATATATGTCCAATTCCATATGTCGGACTATATATATAACTATATATATATATATAAAGGTGTTTATGGGTGTTTAAGGACACATAAAAATTCGAGAAAAATGGATTATGCTTTTTTACTCCCGACTGCCCGCAGGGCAAAAAGACGGGAGTATATGTTTCACTGGCATGGCGCGAATATGCCTATTTCTATTAGCTTAATGTTCTCTAAAATGGGTAAAGATATCTTAACGGAATTTGGTACACAGTTTCTGTGTACCGGTTCATGTGTCTTTTATCATAGATCGTATGTATTAGGTGCGATTCCTGAAATTATAAACATTTAAACAATTCTGCAATTCACCCCCCATGGAAATAAAGTTCATACGAAAATACATCAGTTTTATACTAAATATATTCCCGCCGAAAAATTGTATATTTTGGATATGCCTCAGGATATATCGGAAAATATATGAAAGGAAGGATATATTGGAAATATATCTGAAGTATATCGAAAATATATAAAAAATGTTTGGAAATATTTCATTTTCCATGCGGGACTCTACTTTTTTAACATGTTTTTGAATTTTCGAATTTCATCTTCGTGTGTAGTTGTGGGGTCTGCCATACCCCAGAGCTTAAGGATGGTTAAGAACCCATACATTTTTAATAAAAAAATTGGGGTGGGCTCATTCATCAAATATTATCATTGGTTATGTGATGGAAATAAATTAGTTGAAGGGAGTTGGGACAGCTGCGAAATTTGATGTTGAAGGTTTCGGCAACGATTACGGTCAACGAAAAGAAAATTCCGTTAAAACGTTTCGACTCTCATCGAAGTCCTCTTCAGAAATATATTTATCAATCCATAAACATCATTTTAAAACATGTACTAACTATAATAATAATAATAATAATAATAATAATAATTTTGAACAATATTTTCTTAAATAAATGTAAATTATCCACACTGACTACTATGTTTGTTTACTTTACAGAGTAAACTAGCAAGTGGTATTATTGATGGTTATTGTTGATTTGTTGTATTAGATAAAACGCTTAAATCCTTAAGGGAAAATATAAATATTTTTCCACTGGATCCTCCAATTGAAACTTTTATTCCGGTTGGTATCGGTAGAGGTGTAGTGTTGAGAGATTTAGGCAGATGTCATATGAGAGAGAACCTAATGAATGCAAATGTTGTATAAAATTCGGCAAAAGAACCTATTGCGAATTATGGAAAAATAGTGATAGAAGTGTATGTAGTTGTGGAGTGTGTCATACCCCAGAGGTTTATGGGTATTTATGGGTGTTTAACCCAGATAGACAAGTGGCGGCACGGTGACAAGCACGACACTTTCCCGTGCCGGCACGGCGTGTCGGCACAAAGCAGGCATGTGTGTCCGCATCCCGTGCAGAAATTAGTTCGGGCAGCCGCGATTAAATAAGGGGCCTTTTTAGGTATAAACGTGGCATCCACAATAGGGAATCTACTCTAGAACCCTACTAGGCTCAACCGAGGCGGCCACGACAAACTTCGGGGCCTAATCAGGCTTAAATGTGGAACCCTCACTAGGATCGCCCATATTGAGCCTCTAAAGGCTCCGTACTTCAAGCGTGACTAGCCTAGTAGGGCCCCCACTACAATTAGGGCAATCTAGAAAGGGCTAAGTTGGAGCCCCAACTATATTTCTGTACGGGATGTGATGCTTTTCTGCCTGCACCGTGGGATGGAACACTGTAACGATGCCGTGTTAGTACAGTGGTGGCCTGCTGTTGAAATGTGAGTTACGAGCGTCACACACGGTGCCCGCACTATGCCAATCCAGCGTGCCGACTTAAATTTCGTTGAGAATGCATGGTACCGTCACAATATTAGCACATCGGGTCAACTTAAATTTCGCTAAAACGGCGCGGTGTCGATAAAGTGTCGACACGATGTGGCAACTTTTCGTTCGTTGTGATGACTCGGTACCGGTACGATGCCAGAGTTGAAATTTAGACCCTCTTCAAAACCTAAACGGAGATTCCTCCATTCCTTTGACACTCGTAAATAAATGGCAAATATTACCCGAATGGAGTAAACGGAGTCTAATGTAGACTGAAATTCTTATGTTTGGACCTCCAATTAGGTTGTACAGAGTGAGACTCTTGTATAAACCTCTGGCATATTTCACCCATTTTAATTCAATGAAGGGTGTTGGAACCCAGATAGAATAACGTGCCGCCCGGCGTGTCGGCAGAAATGCGGAATGTGCGACGTCTCTATGCAGAATTGTGACGGCACGACAGGCTGTAATCCTACTTTATGCCCGCACAACTCCGACACGCTGTGGAGCGTCTCGCAGTGCTGGCACCGTGTGGGTACAGAGCTGGATTTAGCATGTTGTACCGGAGTTATGCCGACACAGTACCGGATTCCAGCTCGCCGTGCCATCACAACACTGCCTAATGATGTCGCACATACCGCATTTCTGCCAGCACGCCGTGCTGTTCGGGCAGTCACCATGTCGCCACTGCGCCGACATTTTTATATCTGGGAAGGGTTTAAATTTTAACTCGGGTGTCGACACGGTCATAATGGCTGATGATTCTGTGGATCGACACTATGCCGACACGTTGCATGCTTACTGTGGTGACACAAATTTTATCGAGTCGACGTCATACCGGCAGGACGTGCTGTCAACGTGACGACATTGTGCAATCACGCTGATAGCATATTGAGAGCACGATGCCGTCACGGTGACGGCACGACGTGCCACACCGAAAATATTTTTGATGCATGGCGTGCGTGCATGGTACTGACAAATGGTAGGCAAAGCCTGCGATGGAAAATCATGTTTTAGTTTTATTAATGCTTTGAAATCGCACATTCCGAGTTGAGGAAAAAAGACAGCCTGCCGGCGTTTCTCTTTTCATCGAAGGTACACAAAAATGAACACCTTCAGATGAAAGCTCCTTCGAGGTCAGTCGAATCCTAAATATTTTCGCAGTTTCATAAACGCTTTGGCCATTCAAATCGCTTGCGAGAAACGCTTTAGCCATTTGCCATCTAGCGTCATTATGCGAAACACTGATGTGCCGTTATTCTGCCGACACACTGAGAGAAATTTGCATGGTTCTGGTAACTATTCAGTTATAATTGTATTTTATTAGTCCAGATGACTATTTTCGTAGTTACATTAACGTTAATAGTAAGGAGAGTTAATGTAACTACGAAAATAGTCACCTGGACAGATAAAATATAATAATCACTGAATAGTTGCCAGGACCATCTCAGTTTCTCTCAGTGCACCGTGACGGCATGTCATGCTGCACGACGTGCTGGCACTGTGAGATCAAAAAACAAAGAAAAATAAATTTCAACATCTCAAAAAATTAAATGACAGTACTTGGCGAGTTTCTATGGTTAATATGAACATTGAATAATGATAAAATATACAGGATACTTGGCAAACTCGTCAAGTACTGCCGTTTAATTTTTTGAGATGTTGAAATTTATTTTTTACCAATTTCTTTATTCGATTTTTGTCATCTCCATTTTATTCTTCAAAATGTAAGATTTTTTTTGTTGCTGATTTTTTCACCTTTAAATGCGAGAATTTCGTTTTAGTTGATTTAAAAAATACTGTCTATATATATAGACAGTATTTTATATATATATACTATTGAATGTTGTCAAGTACATGTTGTATTGAACAACATGTACTTGACTTGCTGCAGATATTTTTAGTTTATTTCACAACTTTTTGTGCCAATAAATCTTTCATGGTTCAAGTTTTTGACGCACTATTTTTAATCGAGGTATTGATACCACTCACGTAAATGTTCTTGTCTCTATTTTTTTACACATTGTGTTTTTTTGCGGTGTCCAATATTGTGAATGGCGTATTATAGTAGTCGTGAGGTGTGTCATAACCAGAGTTATAAATGCCTAATACTTATAGAAATAATTATGATGATACGATCAGCTCTATAATAATGATTTATAATAATAACATGTAGCGATTGTAATACGATGATTAAACTTTGGAATGGCTGCAAAAATTATTATTTTTCAACAAAAATTCACGGTAAACCTTTTGAAAAAATGAAAAAAAAAGTAAAGCATTACTTATTTCTTCCATTTTTTCCACGATTTCTTGCAATATTAAAGCGAAAATGAGTATTTTTTTCAGCTATTCAAATATTTACACTCTATTTTATAATCACTACATAATATTATTATAAAATCATAACTACAAAACAAATTGTACTGTAAACTATATCTCATGAATTAATGGGGATTTACAACTCTGGTCATAACCCACCACCTCAATCCGTGTAAAAAAAAAAATCCAGCTTCACACTAATTATCATTTAATTTCTCAAGATTAACTCTCCACATATATTTTCAATTACAAGAAAATCCCGCCGCTTCGATAAATAACCACGATATCACAATACCAGCAATCAGTATAATTAATAGCATCAATATTAATAATCATCATTCGATAAGTGGTTGTCAAGTTAATAAAACGAGAAATTATTGATAAAGACGATGATAGGTGTTGGTCCGATTACACTCGAGAGGAATCTACTCTACTCTACAATAATAATAATAATGATAACGCTAACGAGACGAAATTAACCGGTTGGCACGACCGTAAACCGGCTGAACCGCCACGTGGTTGCATCCCTGCTTCCTCTTCCTCTACTCGACATGCGTGTCCGTTTGTATGTGCAGCTCACAAACCCCTAACGTCCACCGTAATGCCAAGCATAATGCTCGACATAACGTGCACAGTAACGCGTAACGTCATAGTGTTTATACTATATATACGAGAGAAGCTGCCGGACGCACTCAGCACCGTATGAAAACACGAGTGGTTACGCTGTAGCTACTACCTACTACTATGTACTGCTGCCACTCTAGCTTTTCGCACGCGCGAGCTACACCAGAAAGCACGTGGGAGTCTCGCTCCTCGTACTACTCCTGTAACCGGGTTTGCGCGTGCACTTTATACAGTGTGTAACGTTCAAAAGGCAACATCTGCAATTACATTGCAGAATATTGTAGAATATGACCCAAATAGGTTTATTGAATGCGATAGTTCGATGGGATATCTTTTTTATCACACTGAGAGAGAAAAGCATATCGTTGATTTAACGATTTCACATGATAAAACGAATATAGGAAGGCTTGCAGTGTTTTATGGTTGAAGCGATGATAATACAGTTCAATAAACGATACTTGCAAGGTTATTGGAAACAAACGTTGAAATCGTATATGCAACGATACTGCATATTTGAAACTATTATTATTTTTTGGTGATTGGTACTATTGGGAATCAACACCAAGCAAAAATGGCCGCGTTTTCCCAGTCGGTCAAGACTTTGCACTTTTCATTTGTAAGAGTTTTAATTCTTTCAACGGATATCATTACAAAAAATGTTTATCCACTTATGAATATCGATTTACATTAATGATAAGTTGTTTTTTAAAATAAAACAATAGGTTATGACGACTGGGTTAAAGTAGTTTTAAAAAATCCAACAGATGTCGTGTTGCTACATGTTATTTTCCCATAAATTATTTTTGCTTTAACTATAAAATAGAGACGGACTTTATGGGAATTATATTTATGGTTCATTCAATTATTTTCTTATATTTGCTATAACCATAAAATATAGACGTTCCTCTTGGGAATTATAGTTTATAGTTAGATAATCGTCGGTCTAAATATATAAATTTTTTTAATTACCCGATTTTTCGAATATAATTAAAAATTAATTAGTTATTATCATTTTGGCTTCTAAAATTAATTAATTGCATAAATATTGGGTTTAATAGGGACGAGAAGATTTTGTTTTCTTCTTTTTTATCCAATTTATTGGTTTATTTAGAATTTGATTGACTTTAGATAATTGAATATAATCTTCATGAGCATTAATTTCATTACAAATTTCTTGGGTGACAGAATAAAAAAACTAATGAACTGAAAAAAAATTGTGTTTAATATTGTTACCATTGTGCAATGTTCAAAAAGAAACATCCGCAATTACCTTGCAGAATATTGTAGAATGTGACCCAAATAAGCTTATTGAATGTGCCAATTTGATAAGGTATCTTTTTTATTATTAAAATATAGTGCATTAATTTCAACTAAATACAATGGCTCTAAAAATGTTCAACGAAAAAAAGGGAATATTTCAGAAATGTTATTAATTTAGTCTAACTTTATTTATTTATTTAATTATGCGATTTTATTGGAAACTTATAAAATTTGCCAGTTTTATTGAAATAATATACACAACACACAAAATAATTAGAATAAAATTCGCACCAAAAATATGAAAATATATTGTAGAAATTCTATTAATTCACTTGCGACTTATTGAATAAAAATCAATTTCCTAAAATTATTTAAATCAATATACAAAAATTATTTGAATCACTATTCCAAAATTATTTAAATCAATTTTCTAAAATTATTTAAATCAATTTTCTAAAATTATTGAAATCAATTTTCTAAAATTATTTAAATCAATATTCTAAAATTATTTAAATCAATTTTCTAAAATTATTTAAATCAATATTCTAAAATTATAAAAACCAATATTCTAAAATTATTTAAATCAATTTTCTAAAATTATTTTAATCAATTTTCTAAAATTATTTAAATCAATATTCTAAAATTATATAAATCAATTTTCTAAAATTATTTAAATCATTTATTTTTTCACATATTTAATTCGTTTTCCTTGCAAAGAGAAGCTGCATGCACGCCACCCGGTTTATGCACTGCGTGCGGCTATTTCGAACACGTACAGGGGTTTGTTTTATCTGTTTTGTCCTTTTGCGTCTAACGCATCCTGCACGCTATCGTAGTTGAATAACTTAATCGTACTTCTTCGCTGCTAATTAATCGCGTACACATCGAGAGCAAGGGGAAAGACCTGCGAGTGCACTCGTCATTATCACTCTCGGAATAACGAACGGTGAGCCACGAGACCGCGAAGATTAAAGGAGATTGCAAGTGCATAGAAAGACTCTGAGTTGCTACTACTACGGTACATGTAACGCGTGTACCGTACTATTAAATATACTCATCACCCAATCAAGCAAACGACCCAGTTACACTCATCATCTCATCGCGCAATTAGCAAACGGTGTAATAACGATAAACATCAAAGGCCAACTCTGCGTAGCTGCAGTTAATCAACCTAACTAAAAAGGAAATTCATCAGCAGTCGCTAAATAAGACGTTAACATTATCACCACAATCTCTTTCTAAACGTTTAGCAGTTTTATCTATGATTTGACTACATATTAGTATTTCTAGGTCGTGTCATCCATGGTGATAATAAATGATACAAAACGATTTTTAAAAATTCACTCGTTCCCAATACGGACTTTGGTTCACGAATTTACAAAGTACTGTCATGAATTTACGATCGAAATCCTATATGTTTCTTCCATATCCTATAATATAATTATAGATAATATAATTCTTTAATTCAATTTAATAATAAAAATATACGATCGCAGGAGTAATATTAATAATATTACATTTTTCGTTTAAAAAAAAAAAATTCAGCCACAAATCTTTGGATTCAAATATTTATCATATTCAAGATTCATTATGATAGACTTCCTATAGCTGTGAAACGATGAGAAGACAAACGAGTCAATCAGCATGAAATTATTGTATAAATGATAGAAAACTGTTTCATTTATATTAGGATTTTACCATAGATTATAATAATTCTTTTAGTCTAAACACATACCATTTATTCCGATATACTTTTTATAATTGTGAGATGATAGGAAATTATAGGATCACTCTATTGATGCCTCTTTGATTGCGAATGATTAATGTTGAATCATATATTTACAATATAACACGATACACCACAAACGGATAAAAATGTACATGGGGTATTCCATGCCAACTCGGACATCGGCTGAACCTCATAATTTTTTTTTCGCGGCAATATTTTATGTTATTCTTCCAACTGAAAAATGTATGCTGAAAATTTTTCTGATTTTTTTTAAATCGAAATTTCTGAGTTATAAATAATTACAGCTATCTACAAAAAACCATAATTCAAAAAACTCAAAAAATTCTGAAAAATACTATACGACGGGTAACAAAACATTTGAATCATAGGCCAGAGTGGGCCGAGACCTTACATCATTATTCAAAGTTTTTTTAAACGTTAAATAAACAACGCTTCGATTTGAAAATCTCAAAAATACTGTGATGACACCCTAATACATATATATATATATTCCCAAAAGAAAATTGAAAAAGGTCTTCTTTCTCATTTACCTTCTGATAAAACATGTTGTTGTTCGTCATAGTATTTTTGAGATTTTTTAGAGATTTTTAAATCGGGGCGTTTTTCTTAACGTTTGAAATACCTTTAATTAATATTATAAAAAGAAAAAAAATTGAAAAAGGTCTTCTTTCTCTTTTTCCCTCTCAAAAATGTTGTTGTTCATCACAGTATTTTTGAGATTTTTTTGAGATTTGTAAATCGAAGCCTTATTTATTTAACGTCTAAAAAACCTTTGAATAATGATATAAAATGGAAAAAAATAGCAGGTCTCGGACCATGCTGGTCAATGTTTAAAACGTTTTGTTGCACATCATAGGATTTATGAGTATGTTTTGGGATTTTTAAATTAGTGCATTTTTTAGATAGCTTTAATTATTTATAACTCAAAAATTTCGATAAAAAGAAATCTGAAAAAATGTCTGCATGAATTTTTCAGTTGCAAGAATAACATAAAAATTGCCGCCCAAAAAACCATTGAGGGTCAGCCGTTGACCGAATTGGCATGGAATGCCCCACATACAAGTGACGAAACGTAAATTCAATATAAAATATTATAAATCAAGGCTGAAGGACTTCGGTCAATGACTTATTGGGCTCTACCATCCATGTCATATCTTTGCAATTAAATAGACAACATGTTTCTATTCATTAACAATGCCCAGAGAACAATAAACCAGAGTTGTAAATGCCTAATACTTATAGAAATAATGATGATGATATGATCAGCTCTATAATTGATTTTATAATAATAACATGTACCGATTGTAATACGATGATTAAACTTTCGAATGACTGCAAAAATTATTATTTTTCAATAAAAATTCACGGTAATCCTTTTGAAAAAATGGAAAAAAATAGGTAATGCATTACTTATTTCTTCTATTTTTTCCCCTATTTCTTGCAATATTAAAGCGAAAGTTAGTCTTTTTTCAGCTATTCAAATGTTTACACTCTATTTTATAATCACTACATATTATTATTACGAAATCATTATTACAAAATAAATTGTACTGTAAACTATATCTCATGAATTAATGGGGATTTACAACTCTGCTACTGCTACTATTATAAATCCATAGAAAACGAAAAATATAGGAAACTAATAACAACGATTCAATTTGTATAAATTGATCAGAGTCCGAATAAATAGAGATTAACATACGATTAAATCCCGTTGAAATTCTATCAATCTCTATCAGTTTATTATAATTATATAAAATATCATTTATTTTTACCAAAGATACCTTAGCGGTTAATTCAGCTATGAAAAAAAGACAATTCGGATTTTTTATTTGAAGATTTACGATCCCGACCCAATTTTTTCCAATACGAAAAAATAGATTCACGTTTAAGGATGATGGAATCTTATAACTTTACAACCTGAGAGTTAATGGACTAAATTGGGATGATTTCATTATTATCCGAAAATATAAGAATCTGATCCATTTATTTTTTTTTTTTCATTTAATACAAATCGCCCAAATAGTAATTATTGTCGCCTAATTAAAAAGAAAAAAATATATATATATCTTACACTAAACCGAACCACGTAAAAACTAGAATATAATTCATATTCCATGACAAATACTTCGTATATACTCAACAGCATAACAAAACTCTTAATAAGACGTTACCATTATTTCCACAATGTCTTTTTAATCATTTGGCAAAGGTTTATCTATGATTTGAATGCGTATTAGCATTTTTGGGACATTTCATACCTCAGCGATTAATTTGGGTTTGAAAAAAAAGACAAGTCGTTTATTTCAAGATTCACGATACTGACCCAATTTTTTCCAATTCGACAAAATAGATTCACGTTTAAGGACGATGGAATTATAGAATTTAATTACCTGTGACTTAATGAACAAAGTTAGGATGATTTAATTGTTATCCGAAAATATATGAATCTAATCCATTTATTTATTTTTTTCGTTTAGTACAAATTGCCCGAATAGTAAATATTGTCACCTCATTAAAAAAAAAATATATATATATATATGTATATATCTTAACTAAACCGAACCACGTAAAAGCTAGAAAATAATTCATATTCCATGACAAATACCTTGTATATCCTCAGTAGCGTAACAAAGCCCTTCAGTAGTAGTACTAGTAGTAGTATCAAAGCCTCAGCATTCGCAGTTAATAGTAGCCTCCAAAATCGTCAGCCAGAGGGTAGTACCGACACAATCACTGAATAGGCACAATAGGCACGTCCTGCAGTTCCCTTACAGTCCTGCAGAGGCGTTCACAGCGTCAAAAACCTCAGCAGCAGCAGCAGCAGCCGACGATTCCGCAGTGAAAATAGGTTTCACAGTGAGTTCTCAGCAAAGCTTATCAAAGTTAGTCACGTCACTGACACAAAATTGTGAATTACGCTGCTTTTCAAAATTATCACGTCCCACGTCTCCCAACAATTATTATTAACAAAATAAATAAATAAATAAAATAAAAGTTTATAAGAAGTATAAAACTATAAGGCTATCTTCAGCATCATCGAACGAGCCGTTTATAATATAACCAAATACGTGATCGACTCGCACGCGATTGTTGAACGGAGGCGTCTCGACGTCTCCGAACGATTCTGTGTATAGAATGAATATAAACCGGCGGTAAAAGACTACTAGATGGCTATCCGATGGATGGATGCAAGTGACGGTGGTGGCGGGATGCGTGTACGCGCCAACTCGTGCCGAACTCGGAATGGGATACACCTGTCCGATATACAGAGTATACTATAACGTGGCGGACCGCCCCCTGACCCAGACACGCGGTACAGTTATATAGGTCCCTCGCTCACCGAGATATCTCCTTGTACACCACACATCACCGACGCCGGGTCCTCGTAACCGCTGCTGTTGCTGTTGCTGCTGCTACCTGCTGCTAGCTGCTGCTTCTTCTTCTTCGTCGTTACGAGGCTTCCTCGCCTTCCTCTTCTTCTTCTTCATCATTCTGCTGATGCCTTCCCGCGCCTCTACCGGCATCTCCCTCCGAGGCGCACATCCCCATCACGGGACAAACCAACGTCACTCGCGCACTTTCAGAACAAATAATGGGGCCATTTGGGCCATTTTACCAATTTTTCGAGCTTTTTCAGACAAATTTTGTAATAATGCTATGGAAGCATTTGCTTCTCTTACGACTTTATCAATCGAGTTGAAATTTGCCACACACCTGGGGCAGGTAGGCAGGTCATTCAAACATAAGTTTTTTGCTTCCTCATAGAGAAAACTTTGTTTTGGGGTGAATTTTTTTTTGCTTTTTTATGGCAATACACGCAAAATGGTCTGAAAAGTCGAGAAAATTGATTTAGAAAAAATGTATTTATCGATGAGTGTGTGTGTGGCCGTCAATTAAAATTCAAGCTTACATATCCCAAGAACGACTTTAAGAATCGGGCTGAAATTTAGCAAAAATGTGTAGCAGGTCGACGCCTTTGTTTGTGGCAATTATCAAACAAATTAACAAATATGTTCAAATTTTATTTGACTGCAATTTTTGAAAAATGTCTGTACGCTCACTAACATCCGAAATTTTTTAGCTAGGGTCAATCGACCATAGAATGGACGGTTAAGCAGACGACAAATGAATGTCCAATGAATGGACGTTTTTTTATGCACGTTCTTATTGACAGCGTTCAGTCAACGGCCGCGTCTATTGAGTTAAATAATTTTTACCAAATTTGGTCGTGATCGGTAAAGCGATTTGGATTTTATGATTTTGAATTTTTCAAGAACTCTTTACGTAACGAAAAAAGTTGCAAAGTAGAACTTTGCACATTGTTTCCTCATTCATTTTCATTTTTTACAAAGCTTCCTCTATGAGGAAGCGAAAATTAATAAACAAGCTTACTCATAGATGACTTTGCGAAAATTGAACGTTAATGAATTAATGAGGAAGCAATGTGCAAAGTTCTACTTTGCAACTTTTTAAATTCAATTTTGAATTTTTAGCAAAAAGTCTATAGTTCCCTCAAATGTGTAGCTATCGAACCAAATAATTTTTAACAAATAAAGCCATGGGAAAGGAGAATCGGTATTGAATTCGGGATGAATTTAAAAATAGGTTTAGTTCTTATGGGATTTTGAATTTTTTTAAAAATTTACGTTTTGCTCTAACTCACGTACATATCACCGAATCAATCGAAATTTTCTACAGACTAACAATAGCACGCAGCGTGCCTACGTACCAAATTACGTAATGATCGGTAAAGGGGTTTGAATTTTATTGCATTTTTAATATTTTAATAAACTTGAATTTTGCTATAACTCACATAAAATATCATAAAATAAATTGAAATTTATTAAAATATTAAAATTATTTACAATAATTTACACAACAATTAAAAAATCTTTGTTCACATTTTATTAAATATTGAATAAAAAAAATCTGCACGCATTAAATAATGATTTTATAATTTATACGATTTGTTTGTGTTGTGTGTACGTAACTGCCAACACTTTAAATGTAACAAAAAAGGTTGCAAAGTAGAACACTGCTCATTGCTTCCTCATTAATTTCTATTTACACAAAGCTTCCTCTTAAGAAACCAAAAATTATAAATACGATTACTCATAGAGGTGGCTTTGTGTAAATGTAAATTAATGAGGAAGCAAGTTTATAATTTTATTTTCTTTAGGGAGGAGATAGTTTGGATATTGATTGAGTTTTTTGGTGATTTGGTGTATGACAAGTTTTTTTTTTCTTTTTCAAATTAAAGGCTAAAAGGAGAATTATTAGAATAGGATTTTTTGGTAGAAAAATGAAACGTATGTTTTTGTTGTATAGATTTTTTATGGAATTTATCTCATGTTTTTTTTTAAACCTTTCATGGGAGGAAGATGGATATTTGAAGTACACGCGTGCTGAAGCGCCAGCTGCCGGAAATTAGTCTGTACTGCAGCGCCCCCATGCGGTGTCTTTTGGTGGCTCTGGGTTTATATATAAAATTAATACTTTTCAACTTTAATGTATTATACTTAATAGTATTATAATGTGTAATGACCAGAATGTTGAATTATATGATGCATTAACAAAAATACCGTATTTTCATCGTAAACTGTATACAAATAAATACCAAAAGTAAAAAATCCAGAAGCATCAGTAAATGAACGGACCAAATATCGAAAATAGGCTTTTGTGACAAAATAATTGCAGTTGATAAAAAAATAGACAAATTAAAAGTCTAATGTTCAGCCAAGTCGTCAAAATTTCTCATGAACTCTCAAAAAGCATTTGTTCATTCACTGTGCAATGAATCGTGCATTCACCCTAATTGAAGTCTTATTTCATTGGAAATTTGTCGCTGCTTACAAAGGTTAAACTATTTTTATAAAAATGATAATGGTGTTCCATTATCATTAAAAAAAACCACACAAAAACAATTTTTTTATGAAACACATTTAATTCTCGATAAAGTGATTAACAATTTCGTCTCGGGTAGGTAAAAATACTTCGGTGTAGCGCAGAAAGAAAAAACAGGCATTTTGGATAAAAATGCAATGTTTTACGAAAATGACTATAACTTTCGAAAATAATGGACTAGTGACTTCGACTTGTGGTTTTTTTTCTTGGCAATTAATCAAACTTTAAATCGCTATCCGCCTTATTAGGATCCTTTAATTTTCCATTTTTTTTAGAGTTTTAAATTTGGAGCAGGAAAATATTTAAAAAGTTCCCTTTTTATATTTTCCGGTCATTTTTTTCAAAATTTTCTCACGGGCGCCAAAATTCAGGCATCGCGGTGATAATTACGCCATTATCTTCGTTTTGGCAAGTTCTTTCAAAAGAAAAAAACAAAACTGACAATCGGTCAATCCAAAAAAAAAAGTAATGATCAGTTGAAAATTTCGAATTTCGGTAATTCTGGTTCTTTACTGGGTCGAAAGTCGAATACAAAAATTTCGGCTTTTCTTCAGTCTATCTGATAGTCAATTTCCCACCGATTACAAAACTGACTATATTTTCGTTGATAACAAAAAATTTTCAAGTGAAAATCCACAAAAAATCCCTTTGTCACATTTCTTCATGGGAAAAAACATCAAGTCGTTTTTATGTTGTGAATACTAGAATCCAAAAATAGAAACTACCAAATCGGTATCTTGAAAAAAAAAAAAAAATAGTGCTTATTTTTTTCACATTATTTTACCTTTTTCGTCTACGGATTCGAATGAACGCAGAAAGTTTATTCCAAGTTTCCAAATACCACGGAACCATTGATTTTAAAACCGTTAAAATTAATTTACAAGCGATTCAAATGGCCCCGGTGACCACTACGCATATAAGCCCGATTACCCCTTCCTCCTCGCTCATTTCTTCTCTTTTATGCCGCCTCTCTTCTTGGCAGATCCACTCTCCGGAATCCCTACGTATGTGCCTTTCCCGTTTGGCACGGTTGTCCCATTCTTAAAGCCCCTAATCGCTCCCCCACCGCAGCGACACATTCACGACCACCGAGGTACCGGTCACGCCGAACTTGACACGAATTCGTCCTTCTCTCGTGCGCTGTATACACATTTATCTACTTGCGCAGTCACGTGCCCCACGAAGCCCAATTTTGCCTTTTCACGAGGAACATTCATTATTTTTTAAATATTTTTTTTTCTTTTTACTACTTCATAGAAATTCCTTATCATATTTTTGTCGGATTTCCAAGTTCAGAATACTTGTCCAAAACGGGTCTTGGAGAATTTTTTTGTACCGTCTTTTTAAATAAATAATTTTTCTTTAAGGAAAAAAACAAGAATAGTGCAAATATATTGCATTATTTTTATTATTATTTATTTCTTGACACTTGCGGATTTTAACAGCTCGGGTGGTCGAGTACTTACAATTTTGGAAAGTGTCTAGTGAATTTTGCCTTTCCACGGGGAAAATTTGTTATTCGTTAAATTTTTTTTTACTGCCTTATTGAAATTCCTTATCATGTTTTTTTTTTTAATTTTCCAAGTTGAGTTTGGACAATTTTTTGTATCCTCTTTTTAAATAAATATATTTTTTAAGTAAAAAAAAAAGAATGATACAATATTACATTTTTTTTATTATTATTTATGTCTTAACACTTGCAGATTTTAGCAGCTCGGGTGGTCGAGTACTTACAATTTTGGAAAGTGTCTGATGATCCATGTGAGTTAACGATCTTCTGTAAATGCATAGTCGCATTAACTGGAGGTGGCGAAAAATTGGCACACTGTTGCAGCAGTAATGATATCCGGAAGTTTCGTGCAGAGTCATGAAAATTTACAGCCCCGTTTTGATTTTATGACGTTATTAATGCATTTTTTGGGTAAAGTACTGGCGCAATTGAGGTAAATTTTGTCGGCAACAGTGCAAGGGACTCAAATATACTGCAGTCAATGAGGACCTCTTTGCATATTTAATTTGAAATTTCCGGACATTTTATGAGGAAGGTATATCCTAGATTCGTAAGTCAAATTTATTTAGCATCGAAGAAGAAAAAAACATGTTTTCGTATTGAAATTTTTTTTTTACTGATAATGGAACATTGCCGCATAATTTAGACATCAATATTAATTCGCTGACCGTTATCTTTGCATTCACCAAGCAGCGGTAATAGATATCGTCATAAATATTTATTTTTCAAAGCCTCCTAGTAACTGGAGAAGAAAAATATTTCATTGATTTGAATGAAGACAATTTTGCATATTTATAATTCAATATTTAGAGACGAAAGGAAATTGTGTTAACATTAAAATTGCTTTTACAATAAACCCTTGAAAATCATACTACAAAAAATCGATATGCAATTACTTATAAGTAAATTTAGTTTTAATTATTGTTTTTAACTATAATTTAATAAAATCACTTTATCAATCAAATAAAAATGTAAGCAAGTAAATTAGTTTTTTTGTTTAATTTATACAATTAGTGAAGTAGTTTTCCAGATTTTATGCCATTTTGATTTTTTATTTGCGAAGAAATAAATAAAATAAATATTTTGTTGGGTATCTTAAGCGCCCCCCTTAAGTAGTAAATTCGAAAAAAAATGTAACAGTAAGTTGCAACTTAATTTTTGAGGTTTACTATATCTATATTTATATGTGCAACTAAATATATAGCTATATATTTTTCAAACAACAAAATGAAATCTGACCATTCTCTTCGATATCTTGATCCATGTGAAGAGGCAAGTGCATTCCAAAGATGCGTCTCCATATCCGCGAGAGTGCATTCTCCGAACAAGAACGATGAATGAATGGAAAATACTCCACTCTCATAATACTCATATTTTTAATAGCCCACAAAATAAATAATCCATTAATCGCCGAACCTCTCCACATGGAAAACACAATGTGCAAAATATTGTGACATATATGACTTTTTTGCATTTGAACTATATAAAAATAATTTATATATATTTTCCATCTATTCGACATATATTTTTTTGCAAAACTTATATGCAAAATATACAACTTTTTTTCGAAAAATTCATATTTTTTAAAAGTATTGATCAATTTTATAATAAAGAATAATAATAATAAATATTGATAAAATGATTGATAAAATCTACTTTTCAAAAATTCTAAAGCTAGAGGCGTAGAATTATCCCAAAAAATTCAAAGACTCATAAAATCTGACAAGGTGGTTCAATTATTGCGTATATTAGTCAAGGGGCTTAAATGCTCTACTTTTTTTCGACATTTCAGCTCGATTGGTAAAGCCGTTCTTGATATACACACAACCGAATTCACAAATAATTAATTAAGTTAAAGTTTAAAAAGTCGTGATAACTTTTTAGCTTTCCTTAACTTTGTCAGAATATCTCATAACTATCAGATTTCGGGAAAATAAATAATAATCATTTTTGTTTCCTCATAGAGGAAGTTTTGTTTTCATGAAAAATTTTTTTTTTCGAAATTTTCATGTCAAAGCGTTTAAAATGTTCTGAAACGTCGATAAAAGTGATTTAAAAAAATTGTCCAGATGTATATATGTTTATATGTGTGTGTGTAATGAAAGGCCAGAAATTCATATAACTGTAACTTATAAAGTATTCGACCGAATCGGCTAAAATTTAAACAACATGTACAGTACTGACTAATCTTCAATTGGTATAAATTTTACAAAAATCGCTTAATGCATTTCATTGTTACAAGAAATTTGAAATTTTGAAAAAAGTACGTAAGTCCTCTAGCTTGAACGAATTTTTGGCTATCGGGCTGAAACTTCGTATTAAAATTGAACAAAGTGATACGACCTTTGGTATTGAATTTGGGCCAAATCGGTAAAGCGGTTGGGTTCTTATGAGATTTTGAATTTTTCAATAAATTTTCGTTTTGCTCTAATTCAGGTAAAATTTCAAATAATCGATTGAAATTTTCTACACAGAAAAAATAACATTCACCCCTGCTACGTACCAAATTTGGTGATGATCGGTAAAGCGGTTTGGATTTTACGTGATTTTGAATTTTTTAAAAATTTATTGGTGTCGCTCTGGATTTTGTTAAACGTCAGAAATCATCAACTTCGTAAATAATTTTCATTTTTCGCAAAGCTTCCTTTATGAGGAAGCCAAAAATAAAATAAAGAAATTTCCTCATGGAGGCGGCTTTGTAAAAAGCGAAAAAGAATAAGGAAGCAATGTGCAAGGTTCTTCTTTGCATCCTTTTGCTTCCTCATAGAGGAAGCTTTGTTTTCATGAAAAAAAATTTTTGAGATTTTTATGTCAAGACACTTAGAATTGTCCAAAACGTCCAGAAAAGTGATCTAGAAAAAATGTTTGTATGAATGTATGTGTGTGTGTGTGTGTGTGTGTGTGTGTGTGTGTGTGTGTGTATGTATACAACTCCGAAAATTCGAACGCCGATAACTCAAGAACGTTTTTGTATATCGCGCTCAAATTTGGCACACTAGTGTAGCAGCAGACCCTCTTTAACTGTAGCAATTTTCGACAAAATCTGTGCGAAAATTTCGATTTTATGCCATTTTGAATTTTTTGAAAAAGGAGGTGGTCGCTCTAACTTTCGTAAAATTTAGTCTATTTTTCTAAATAGTTGGTTATAAGAGTAGGTTCACTCAATGCTGTTTGGTATTGAATTTGGCTCGAATCGGTAAAGCGGTTCAGATTTTATGGAATTTTGAATTTTTCAAAAAATTGACATCTCTCTATTGTAACTTTTGCAAAACTTTAAATAGCGAGCTCAAATTTTGTATATAAATGAAACAATATTCAGCCACTATATATGTATAATTTAGTGACAAACGGTATGAAATTTGTGATTCTATGGAATGTTGAATTATTTTTAATAATATACGTTATCACATTTACTTTCGAAAACGCTCTAATAATAACGAAATAACGGAATAACGAAATAGAAAAAGCGAATTCACAATATGTTTATTTATCTAATTTAAAAAAGGATGCAAAGTAGAACCTTGCACATTGCTTCCTCATTATTTTTCGCTTTTTACAAAGCTTCCTCTATGAGGAAGCCAAAATTGAGTAGCATACTTTTTTGATTCCTCAGAGAGGAAGCTTTGTAAGAAGCGAAAAATAATTTGGAAGCCATGTGCAAGGTTCTACTTTTTTTAAACTGTTTTTATTTCCCTCAAATTTATATGTGCAAATAATCAATTCAATTCAAATTAATAAACTACACATTTTTTTCGTTCTCTAAACCCTGTCAGAATAACCCACACGTATCAAGGTCATTAGCCGCAAGATTTCGGAAGTGGTGACCTCAGATCGTCTAGGAATTTATCACCGATTCGTACGTCATCGACTATACCATCCACCACAACCAATAGTACCGATATACCAATGGCAAGTCTCTTAGTCTCGTATGTGTTGACTGAAAGGTGTGGGAATACTCCGAGGTTCGACCGACTGACCGACCGACCGACCACCGCTGTTGCTGATGTTGCTACCACCGCCACCGACGTCCTCGTCGTCTCGCATGCGACTGACCTATAGATGAGTGCGTTCTCCAACGTACTTCGTACATATATCGTATGTGTATGGGGCATTTCAAGTCAACTCGAAAAACATTTGAGCCTTCATACTTATTGACTAGATATATTCCTATTTCACTGGCTTGTACTATCCCAAAAACAAATTAAATTTTTTTTCATCCCTTATCGTCGAGCTTTGTCAATGTTAAAATGAAAATAAAACAGCATAAAAAAAAATTTGCGGTAAATAAAAAATAAAAAAATAAAAACATGTTTTAAAAGCTAAACCAAAATATCGAAGTGATATTTGACCTTCTCATTTTATGAACGTTTTCAATGAAGAAAATCATTTTCTTCATTTCAATTTTAAATATTTAGAGTTTTTTAATATTCAAAATAACATGTTGAAAGACGAACATTTTTTATGGAATTGTATTTGTCAAAAAATTGAAAAGTTTGGTATGCTCCGAAGTATAAGAAAATGGTTCAACTGTTTATAAATTTTATTGTTCTTATTCCTATTTCACTGACTTGTACCATCCCAAAAACAAATTAAATTTTTTTCATCCCATGTCGTCGAGCTTTGTCAATGTTAAAATGGATAAAAAACATTATAAAAAAAAATTTACCGGAAATCTAAAAAAAATAGAAACATGTTTTAAAAGCTAAACCAAAATATCGAAGTGATATTTGACGTTCTCTTTTTATGAACGTTTTCAATGGAGAAAAACATTTTGTTTCATTTCAATTTTAAATATTTAGAGTTTTTTTTAATATTCAAAATAACATGTTGAAAGACGAACATTTTTTATGAAATTGTATTTGTAAAAAAATTGATATGTTTGTTATGCTCCGGAATATTAAAAAAATGGATAAACTGTTTATAAATTTCATTGGACTTATTCTTATTTCACTGGCTTGTACGACCCCAAAGATGGCCAAAAACAAATTGAATTTTTTTAAATCTCTTGTCGTCGAGCTTTGTGAACGTTATAATGAAAAAGAACATTAAAAAAATTGAGGGAAATCTCAAAAATAAAAAAAATGTTTTAAAACCTAAACCGAAAAATCATAGTGATACCTTTTGACGTTCCCTTTTCACGAAAGATTTCAATGGAGAAAAAGGCGCTAGTAAATAGTTTTCCAAGAACTTTTATTGTCGGTAAATTAGTAGTAGTAGCTTATTGCGTGAAGAGTTTACAAATTTGCATACACTATTCTCGGTAAATTATAGAGTAATTTCTTTTTTCCATATTTTAATGCATACTGAAACTATATGTTCAATTTGAAAAAGAAAAAAGTATTTTTTTGACGTAATGTTATCCACAATTAAAACACTGAATTGTCAGAAAAAAGTTTTAAAAAATTCTATTGTCTTTTTCCAATTGAACACATGGTTTTAGTGTGTAATTAGGATGCAAAAGTTATTCTACAATTTAACGAGAATAGAACCTATAAAACTATATACTAACGCCTTTTTTCATCAAAATCGTTGAAAAAAGTCAACGTCAAAGAGTACGACTTTGAATTCTTGTTTTTGGAATCAAAACAAAAAATTAACATTTTTGAGATTTTTCTCAAATTTTTTTGTTACGGAGTATTTTTTTAATTTTTGACATTGGCAAAGTCCGATGGCAAGGTATGAAAAAAAGTAATGTATTTTTGGCCATTTTTTGAGCGATACAAGTCAGTAAAATATGAATCAGTCGAATTTTGTGATTTTTCTTTTTTCAAATTTTTTTGTTGTGCAGTATTTTTTCACTTTGATCTTTTGAAAAATGCCCAGTGGAAAGGTATGTAAAAAATTTCATTTATTCTTGGCTTTTTTTTTGGGTGGTACAAGCCAGTAAAAGAGGAAAAAGTCACACTTTGAGATTTTTTTTCAAACTTCTTTGTTTTGCACTTTTAACATTGACAACGCCCGATGTCAAGGTATAAAAAAAAAATTGAAGATTTTTGACGATGTTTGGATAGTTCAAGTCAGTGAAATAAAAAAAAAAGGTCAGTGAAAAATATAAAGGGTCAAACGCAGAGTTGTAAATGCCTAATATTTATAGAAATAATGATGATGATACGATCAGTTCTATAATTATGATTTTATAATAATAACATGTAGCGATTGTAATACGATGATTAAACTTTGGAATGGCTGCAAAAATTATTATTTTTCAATAAAAATTCACGGTAATCCTTTTGAAAAAATGGAAAAAAATAAGTAATGCATTACTTATTTCTTCCATTTTTTTCACTATTTCTTGCAATATTAAAGCGAAAATTAGTATTTTTTACAGCTATTCAAATGTTTACAGTCTATTTTATAATCACTACATATTATTACTATGAAGTCATAATTACAAAACAAATTGTACTGTAAACTATATCTCATGAATTAATGGGGATTTACAACACTGGTCAAACGTTTATCGAGTTGGCTTAGAATGCCTCATATACACTCGGTAGTACAACTCCACGTTGCACCGGTAGACGTGCACATCCGTTGGCGTGTGCGCGAAGCTAACAATGTCAAGGAGTTGTGCGCGGCTGTGCAAACGTCTGAGGTTCGAGACAGCCGCAAGAAATCAAACGTTACTCGTTATACTTTTTTTATATATATATCTTCTTTATACATGAATATATATATATATATATATATTGATACATATATATATATATTTTCGATACCCTATACAAAACAAATAAACACATATGAATTATATTAATGCATCGTAATTCAATACACTTTCGTATCACTCGACTAATAGGAGATCGAAAAAACAATACTTGTTTATATACTTTGTTTTCTTCTCTTTTGCTTTGCTTTTTTTAAATCTTTTTTGTGCTCGCCGCTCGCAGAATGGCAATTTGTTGTTGTTGTTTTACGATAGCTAAGCGTTTGCGCTATGCCATTAAAAATATTTACAATTGCATTTACACGGTGTTAATAGCTATTAAGGGTCTCGTCATATTCGCAGTTATTTACACATTGGGTTCTGGTTTTTTTCTTTTCTTTTTTTCTTAATAATTTTGTATTTTTTTCGCTTTTGTGTCTGTTCGCGATTTTCTTTTTTTGCGAATCGTCACGAGATTCTTCAAAAGTACGGAGCGTAAATTTTGCACCAATATGTTCGTCAATTTTTCTAATTGCGTTTTTATTAGTGCTTTTTGTAGTTGCCAGAACTTTTCGAAGAGCCTTTTAAAAAGTTTACATCGGCTTGTCTATTCACTGGCATTTTTTCCTTCTTTCCTCTCCCTTTTTTTCGCTTATTTAATTGACAAAGTGTGTAACACGTGTGTAGAATTATTCACGACTCGGGAGTAGAACAACGCAGCCACTCCCCGATGGGAAAATCGAAGAACTTCGGTCCGAAGAATTTTCGATGCTCCTTTCGAAAGTTATCAGTTTTTGTTTTCTTTAAGTTACCCTTATTGTCGAATGATAACTCGTGTAACTTCGGAAATAAGCAATTTTCTTCTCTTAGATTTTCAAGTTTACATTATTTTCTCGATTTTTTAACGGTCGTCATATCGTACTCAATTTTTTCACTGGTATTTTCGCAAACACTTTTTAAAAAAGAAACGAGGAATTTAGTATAATTTAAAAAATTCCTATCAATGAATCGCCTTTTTTCGTCCCTTTTTTTCACTTTTTCTTCGCTTCTATCACAATCATTCACTCGGACAAAACTTTACATTTAGATAAACGCTCAAATAGACGAAAAATATTTTACGAGTAGAGGAATTTGTGTAAATTTCATTTTTCAGTCAATTTCCTTTAAAACTAAAAAATGGTTTACCGTAAAAATTTCGTTTCGAAGCAAGTTGCAGGCTTTTAATAATTTTTAAATTCACTTCATTTTATCGTTAAGAACATTGACAAGAAAATGTGTAATCATTTTATATTTGGAAAAATAGAATTATCCATAAAAATTAATTTAATCATGAAAATTAACTATGAAAATTGAAATCAATGGCCATAATTGCTTGCATTAATAATTATCCATTATTTTTCTATTCTGTGGCGTTTTTAAATGAATTTTTTGAAGAATAGTATAATTTCTTGGTCATTAATAAAATGTCCATACATTTTCTTACCTATATATGGTAAATATTTTTTGAAATCAAGAGAAGATCTCTGAAAATCAACTCCGCCGGTATTTTACTTTACCTACGGATGGAATTTTAAGGATAAAATGCGAATTATTTGAATATTAATTAAGATATCTTTATGACTTTTACACAAGTTCCTCCAGTCGTAATATTCGATCACACAGATTTCGTCTGACGAAAAAAAAAGAGCACCCATCCATTTTATTGAAAAGTGACTAAGAATCCATCGACGTAGTTGCGCGCTCGTATATGGCATGTGTGACGCGACAGTGTTAAGCTGCTGCATTAGAATTTGCAAGCGCACAATTTTTCAATATATACACGTTCGAGTGTCCGTGATCGTCGTGAATCGCATAATCGCGACGTGTCTACTCGGAAAAAAGGCTCAAAATATATGTATTTGTAAAATTGTAAACCCTCATTATTAAAAAAAAAACATTTATAGGAAAATTTCTTTCTTCACTATTATTTCGTAACAAGAATCTGCAGTTCTTATAAAAAATTCCACGCAATTCCCTAATAATCGAAATTTTATGCATTTTTTACAATTCCATAAAATAAAAAAATCGTAATTTTAGAAAAATTATTTTCATTTATATTTTGGATGGTCAGCTTCTTTTTTTAAAATTGAAACGTGACATTTTGTTTCATTTAAATTTTAAATATTTATTTTTTTTTAATATTTAAGATAACATGTTGAAAAACGTAAAAATTTCATGAACTTGGATCTGTAAAAAAATTGAAAAATTTGGATTGTTTGGAAATTTTTAAAATTGATAATCTATTTATGAAAATTGCTGATATTTGTTTCAAAATAATAACTAACGAGTAAATTATGCGATAAATATTTATGCAAAGAAATAATGAAGGTTTATAACAGTATTTATTTGCAGTCCTCGTGCGTTCCTCGACTCAGAAATATTGAAAACGAAAAAAAAACACCTCACCCACTCTGAAAAATCCTGGTAGTCCTGGCAATAATTTTATAGTTGCATTAACTAATTAATAATCACAGCTAATTGAAGTAGTTTACGGTTTCAATGAAATAGTTAACGTAACTATAAGAACAAATAGTCTTATAGACTATTTAATAGTTGTCACTCTAACAGTTGCCAGGAAAATCAAGATTATTTGAATCAGCATTGTAAGCCACCATTACTTTTTATAGTTGTTCTTATTCACAATAGAATTATTCCACAATTATTATTTTATAATAATGATATGCAGTGCTCATAAATAGATATTTAATCTTTTCAATTTATAATTAAATGTTGCCAAAAGATAAAAAAGATCGTTTCTCCATTGATTTCTCAATCCTTTAAACATATCTCGATTTTTTTTTTCTTAATAAAACAACCATGGAATTAACCAAACATGTAATATTTCAATGATCAAAAAATTCATCATCTTTTTACAAGAACCGCAAATTGACAAATAACAATAAAATAACAACGATAAATATTTACGAAAATAATGTTGGCTTGCTCTGCTTTGAATCTACTAGTAAAATCCTCCCCGTGCATTCCCTTTGGTGAAAAAACCTTGCCAAACAAAAAAAAATGTTAAATAAGTTTATGCGAGTGCAGAAGCCGGAAGTGAGCTATGCTTTGGTTTAGTCTTATTGAGAAAGACTTTGATGCATCCATTAAAGTCAGCACTGACGAGAACATGTCCTCCGCAGCCTTTGGTGCGTTGTTCGACGACGGGATCGACAGGAGGAGGAGCGACACTAGGTCCAGCTCCATTTTTCGGATCATCCTTAGCTTCCCACTGTTCCCTCGCTTCAATTTGCTTAATAATGCTATCAGGATTCGGCGCGAATACGGCGCAAGTAACAACAGCATTATGCGCTTTAATGCCTTCCCAAAAATCATTTCTGTCTCTTCTTACACTCGAGAATTTCGAATAATCATGATGAGTCTTCCAAATGTAAATGCACTGATTTTCCGATCCGCTGACGATATATTGGCCATCAGGACTGAAGCTGGCTTTTATCTGACTGCTAACATTAACATAGCCTTTGTATTTGCAGGAAAGATTCAAATCCCTAAGATCGTAGAGTCGAATTCTGCTGTCATTCGAAGTGACTAAAATTTTGTCCTCTCCTGGCATTGGTTCAATACCGCTAATTTTTCGCCCCCTTGAATTTTTGCCCCTCGTCGATCTGACGTCGATCTGCGTGTGATACTTGAGCTGATCGGTATTGTAAAAAATACATCTACCATCGTAGGAACCAACAACGGCGAATTTTCCATTTTGACAAAAGTTCGCAGCGGTGATGAGCTTCGGTTGTCCATCGACTTCGTTCCAGACGGCGACTTTTTTGTCGGGTATGTTCCAGAGTCGTAATTTACCGTCCAGAGAACCGGAGAGAAAGTATCTGTCGTCTTTTGGATGAAAAACAATGGCGGTGACGAAATCTATGTGCTGAAAACAACAGAGGCACTCTTTTCGCGAAATGTGCCACAGACGAACGGTTTTGTCCATGGACGAGCTGAGGACGAAGTAATTCTTCGACCAGGACACGTCCAGAAGGTCCGAAGTGTGTCCGGTGTATGTGCAGAAGGGTTTGGGCATGAAGGGACTTTTCGTGCCTTCGACTTCGCTAAAAGCGTTCGCGAGGATGCTCGGATCTTCCATCGATTGCTGAGACACGAGAGATTCTTGGGACGGCGTTGGGCTCACTTTTTCTGCGTTGTATTTCGTTCTCATGTCCTGAAAATAGGTAAAAGCGTCTCTCAATACCCAAATCCTAAGGACACGATCTTGACCAGCTGTGGCGAGTAATCGTCCGCATGCGGAGAATTTCATGCACCAAACAGGACCAACATGTTCGCCACTCAAATCCTGGACGTGTTGCAAGCAGGAAAATTCGTAAGGGCCTTTGTGACTGTTTGAGGCTTTTAATTTTATGCACTCGCGAGGCTCGCCTGGATACACATCGTCGGGAATATCCATCACGTCTTCCTTATGCCTCGCGTGAGAAACTTCCTGCGCTATTGATTTTGCCTTCGACATTGTTTTCTTCACCGTTGAGCCGAAGAATTTCTTCAATTTCTGCGTCTTTTTGCGAACTCGGCCAACGGTCACCTCATCGTCTGGAGGAATACTCGACATTTTACTATCCACACTCTCCTCGTCGCTCTCCTTCTCCTTTTCCAGACTCGAGTTACTTATGTATTCTGAAGTTAGTCGCATTATGTGCAGAGATAGCGGATTTATACACTGAGGCAATTTGTCTTCCGCTATACTCAGAGGCACTCGCTCACCCGTGTCCAGGTTTAACACTGTTACTTGCTCCAGGATTTCCTGGAATTAAGAGGACTTTATGAGAATTGAAATTTAATAAATGTAACGAGCGTAAATATATTTAGGTTGTTGTTCGCTCGAATGTTGATTGAAATAAATGATTCAGTCGAATATGATGGATATATTCGCCGGAGCATTTTGGAGGAATGAACGTTCTAAAGAGAGTACGGAGATTGATAGAGAGTGAATTTGAATGTGATGTGTACTTGATGAAATTTGAAGCGTTTGTTATAGATTTTCGTTTTCAAGAATTTCTCAAGAAATTTCAACTTTCGCTGCGTTATTAGTGTTCAGCTTATAAAATGTGTGTGTTTTTTATTAAAGTAGAATGAAGTATTTAACTTTCTTGAACACGTGATTTTTTAAAAGAATTTTCAACAGTGTAGAATTTAATTTTTTTGTTTATTTCGAGAATTGGTTGAAAAGTCTGAATTGTTATCATTTCTACGCAAAGTTTCATATTACGTATGAAATTTTCATCAACATTAAAAACACAAATTCATAAAAACGGCCTTGAAAATTCTCGAAAACGAAAATTTCAATATTATTAAGAAATAATATTGAAATTGTTGTTCGTTCGAATGTTGATTAAAATAAATGATTCCGTCGAGTATGATGGATTTATTGGTCGGAGCATTTTGGAGGAATGAACGTTCTAAAGAGAGTACAGGGATTGATAGTGGGTGAATTTGAATGTGATGTGTACTTGATGAAATTTGAAGCGTTTGTTATAGATTTTCGTTTTTCGAGAATTTCTCAAGAAATTTCAACTTTCGCTGCGTTATTAGTGTTCAGCTTATAAAATGTGTGTGTTTTTTATTAAAGTAGAATGAAGTATTTAACTTTCTTGAACACGTGATTTTTTAAAAGAATTTTCAACAATGTAGAATTTAATTTTTTTGTTTATTTCGAGAATTGGTTGAAAAGTCTGAATTGTTATCATTTCTACGCAAAGTTTCATATTACGTATGAAATTTTCATCAACATTAAAAACACAAATTCATAAAAACGGCCTTGAAAATTCTCGAAAACGAAAATTTCAATATTATTAAGAAATAATATTGAAATTGTTGTTCGTTCGAATGTTGATTAAAATAAATGATTCCGTCGAGTATGATGGATTTATTGGTCGGAGCATTTTCGAGGAATGAACGTTCTAAAGAGAGTACAGAGATTGATAGTGGGTGAATTTGAATGTGATGTGTACTTGATGAAATTTGAAGCGTTTGTTATAGATTTTCGTTTTTCGAGAATTTCTCAAGAAATGTCAACTTTCGCTGCGTTATTAGTGTTCAGCTTATAAAATGTGTGTGCTTTTTTATTAAATTAGAATGAAGTATTTAACTTTCTTGAACACGTGATTTTTTAAAAGAATGTTCAACAATGTAGAATTTAATTTTTTTGTTTATTTCGAGAATTGGTTGAAAAGTCTGAATTGTTATCATTTCTACGCAAAGTTTCATATTACGTATGAAATTTTCAGCAACATTAAAAACACGAATTCATAAAAACGGCCTTGAAAATTCTCGAAAACGAAAATTTCAATATTAAAAAAAAATAATATTGAAATTATTGTTCGTTCGAATGTTGATTGAAATAAATGATTCCGTCAAGTATGATGGATTTATTGGTCGGAGCATTTTCGAGGAATGAACGTTCTAAAGAGAGTGCAGGGATTGATAGTGGGTGAATTTGAATGTGATGTGTACTTGATGCAATTGAAGCGCGACTGCGATGCTTTGAGCATCAGGTGAGTCGACGGGCGCTTAGTAACCAAACGGAATACAATTGGAAAGAAAATACGAACGTCGCGCGCTCATATGTTGCGCGACGGATCATCGATGCTATTGTCTTTGGTCACCTGAGTAGTTCGCGGTAAAGTTATGATTCCGTCCGTGAGAGTGTGTGTTATGATTTTTATGCATTATAATAAATTGATAAATATAGAGGCCGTTACATAAAATAAAATTAAAAAAAAATTTAAATTCAATTTTGTCCCCCGAAAAATCAAACTCTCGAAAATTTGGAACTTTCAATTGACTATAACTTTTTTTTTAGATTGAGCAATTTTTCGAAATCACTAAACGAAACAAAGAGAATGGTGCCTGTGTCATTAAATTTCGCTTCTCTAACTTCAAAAATATGAACGAAATTCAAAACTTAACACACCTTAATTTGTCAAGTAGTGTCTCGAAGCTGATTAATTACGAAGGATTAATTACGGGGATTAATTACAAGTGCAAACCAGAGTCACTAAATACTTCATTTTTTGTAAAGTTACAGCTATCTTAGTAAAACACTAAATTTTCGGCCAAAATGTTTCTTCAATTGATTTTTTATTTTCGTTTTTAGCCGTTGCTCTGATGTATTTGTCCCAAAAAGGTTTATTTTTCCATTTTTTTTGTTGTATTTCAATTATGATTCATTAAGATTTTCCTTAAAATTCATCTATATTCGTAATCAGCGGAAATTTACCGATAAAACCTTAATATGTTCCACATTTAAGCAAGCAATACATTTTCATTTCAGCCCCAGAACCGCGGGAAGACTGTATGATTATTCTGCAACATCGATTTTATTCTTTATTTATCCCAATAATCAATTTAAAAATATTAAAAAATTGCCAAGAATAAAATTTAAAAAATTATACTAATTTTCTCACCATATCCGTAAGTCGTTTTCCCGAATCCGTCCGAGTTCTGACAAACATATTGAGTTGTTTGACCATATCTTGATCGCCGGCCGATTTACGTCGTTCCCGTGAACCTTGGGGACTGAAACCCGATATTTTATGGGGCCCGAGGGAATATCGACCGATACTGTTGCTCGATATGGAGCCCATAGGACTGCTGGATTTGTCACTGGAGCGAATGCTCAAAAGTTCGGCTTTCATCCTCTCGAGTCTTTCCAATTCTTCGCTCGAAGGTCCTTCAGCCTTGGACTTGTCCTCGTCCTAAGGACAATCGGATAAAGATACAAATTTAGATACTCTGTAGCGTTCTACTTTTTTTTATCAACAATATTGCGGGCATAAATACATTATAGGGATGCTCACAAAAAATAAATAAATAAATATATAAACATACAAATTTGTGCTTAATTTAATCAGCGGAGTCTAAACTCCGTGTTTATACAACGCATAAAGAATATAAAAGCGTAAAAAAGGGTCGAGGGGTATTTTTTTTTGCTTTGTTTTTTTTTTGGGAAGAAATCTGCTTGACAGAGCAATACACGATATCAATAAGACTGACCCGGATGCTTCGGCGGGCCATATAAAATCCTTTCGAGGGCGATTCTTGCGCTGCAATTTGGCCATCCCTGAGGTAAAGGATGAAATTACTTCTAGAGAAACTTGCCTGGGGCTTTACGACGTACTGTCCCTTTGTTGCCGAACGTATATCGAGCGAATGCTCGAATTCTCTTGTTATTGACTCTATCGTACTCGCTGGACTTGGCAGTGCTGATGCAGTCACCGATGAGTCGGTCGAGGTAGGCTGCAATTACAAAAATTCATTAAAACCAATAATTTTTTCACAAAATTTATCATACTTGCAAAATAAATTCTCCGATTTGTCTGAAGACGTATAATTTTTCAAATGAATTTTGTTATAATTTTGTTATAGATTTCCGTTTTTCAAGAATTTCCCAAAAAAGTTCAACTGTCGCTGCGTTATCAGTGTTCAGCTTATAAAATGTGTTTTTTTTTAAGTATAATGAAGTATTTTATTTTCTTGAACACGTGATTTTTTAAAAGAATTTTCAACAATTTTGAATACATTTTTTTTGTTTATTTCGAGAATTGGTTCAAAAGTCTGATTTGTTATCTTTTCTACGCAAAGCATCATATTAAGTATGAAATTTTCAGCAAAATTAAAAACACAAATTCATAAAAACGGCCTTGAAAATTCTCGAGAACGAAAATTTCAATATTATTTAAAAATATATTTTAAAAAATCATAGAAATCCAGAAAAACCCAAGAATTAATTCCGAAATATATTGTTAGAAAAGAAACCTAGTTTTCTATGCAATTTGTTGCACAATTTTTTCTAAACGTATTCATGACCCTTTCAACATTATTATTATTATCCAATGTAAATTAGTTTCTCAATTTCTTTTCCTTATCACAAACTCCTCATAGTCGGATCGAATTAAACAATCGATTTCGAAAATATGTAAAATATGAGAAAGAATGTTCATCAATTGTGTAATAAGTTTTAAATAATGAGAAAGCAATATATAAGGATCTACTTTGCATCCTTGTTTCAAACGCATTTCAAGAACTAGCTAAAATTTCGCTAAACTTTAGCAAAATTTTAGCCATCAAGAAATAGTAACGAAAAATTCAAATTCTTATATAATCCGTATCGATCTCTACTAAGTTATGTATCTAGCATCACTGAATATTATTCCGTTTACATGCAAAATTCGAGATTGCTAGTTCATGTTTTGCATAAGTTAATACAATAACTTAAATTTTTCGAAAATTTCTAAACACTATAAAATCAGAACCACTTCTCCGATTTCGGCCAAATTATATGCCAAACAGGATAAAAGATATCTGCACATTAGCAAAATATCGTAAATTTTACGAGAGCTGGAGCGATCCTTGTTTGCAAAAATTTCAAAAGCTATAAAATCCAAATTTCTGCATAAATTTTATTTAAAAAACTGCAGCAATCAAAGACTGGATGCTACGAATTTTTATCCTAAAGAAATTGTGAAAAAAATCCGCCACGATCCGGGAACACCTAGAATTCTAACCTGGTGAGTTACCAATTACGCAACCGTGGCCCTGGCAGAATTGATTCACAATCGTTAATTTATAGTGATATCTCAACCGTAGTATGTTGTAGGCGTGATCGTGTATTGTTAATATTAATTCTTTATCGACTATCATCGATCAATTTTCATGATGGAATTTTGCGAAGCACTTCTCGGGTCTGAGACCGTGATCGCTAGATTCAAAGCGCGCGAAACCGAAGCCTAATCGAAATGCTCACTAATTCGAATCTCTTACAAATATCGACTGTAGCTGGTTAAGGGGATGCTGGAGTAGATTTTTTTACCGACTTTGGTCGGTAAAAATAGTCGATTTCGTAGTATACACTATTCATCGAAAATATGCTACAGATATACGTAAAATTTTGCAGGGATGTAATAAAAACATTCATGCTTGGGTGTCCGGTCGAATTACTGTTCAAAACATACAAGAAATGTAAGAAATTGTATATTACTGAACCTCTCAAAAACCAATATGGCCGCTCGAAATGTCAACAGGTCCTTTGAGGTAAGATATAAACGTTTCTGGAACTCAGATGTGTTAAATCAGACCGGACACCCATTCTTTGATTATTCCTGAACCTTTCAAAACCGTCGGAATGTCGATTACTCAAACCAAATCCACGAATAGTGTATACTACCCCGCGTAGAAAAAAGAATCTTTTAAGGTTGTTGTGGAGCCAAGTCAAAATGCTACCATTGTCATGAAAATTTTCATGAATGTTCATTATCCCTTTGCAAATAGTCTGGTGAAATTTTAGAACGCTGAGCAGCACCGTTTAGGAGAAAAAAATCACAAATTTTACACCCTATTGCACTATTGTTATAGCGAGTTCTGGCGATTTCGCCGTATTCACGTTATAACAGCTAAGAAAATGCCACCATAAAACAACTATGTATAGTTTAAACGATAATCGCTTTAACGTTTGGCACCTTTAGAAGACGATCGACAGCACCGTTATTTAATTATTAATTTTTTAAAAGTCTTGGTCGTCTTCGCTTGGGAACTGAATACGCAGCTGTCTCACTCGCACACCAACCGCACCGCACACCGCGCGCCCCCTAGTCTCCCCGCCGCCTCACCCCGTAAACCCAGACCCCGCAACAACCTTAAAGAATCTTAAAAAATGTCTTGAAAGAATCTTTGAAAGAATCTTGAAAAGAATCACGTATAGGATCCGGAGCAAGATTCTTTCCCGGATTCTTTTCAAGATTCTTTCTATACGAAAGCGTTCTGAGAATCTTTCAAAGAATCTTCGTAAGAATCTTGAAAAGCGTCTTTAAGAAAATCGTGAAAAGATTCCGTTCATTAAACAAAAAAATCGTTGAAAGAATCAAAATGAAATTCTTCAGAGGAATCGAGCGAAACCTGTTGTTGCTTTCCCTTGGTGTCGAGACAATACATTTCGGTACGTCAACGAAGGGTAAACCCCTCGTGTATAGTCGAACTCAGGACAGCTTTTCAGTCTTATATACGTTCAGGCTTCACTTGCTAGAAACGCTTCGACAGCTTGCCATCTAGCGGAGTATTGAATATCAGTGTTTCGTACGATGCCACTAGATGGCAAGCGGTCGAAGCGTTTTTCGTAAGTGACTTGAAGCGACTTTAATGGACGGAATCTTTTCACGATTCTCTTAAAGATTCTTTGAAAGATTCTTTGAAAGATTCTTTGAAAGATTCTTTGAAAGATTCTTTGAAAGATTCTTTGAAAGATTCTTTGAAAGATTCTTTGAAAGATTCTTTGAAAGATTCTTTGAATGATTCTTTGAAAGATTCTTTGAAAGATTCTTTGAAAGATTCTTTGAAAGATTCTTTGAAAGATTCTTTGAAAGATTCTTTGAAAGATTCTTTGAGATTCTTTGAAAGATTCTTTGAAAGATTCTTTGAAAGATTCTTTGAAAGATTCTTTGAAAGATTCTTTGAAAGATTCTCAGAACGCTTTCGGATAGAAAGAATCTTGAAAAGAATCCTGGAAAGAATCTTGCTGCGGATCCTATACGTAATTCGTTTCAAGATTCCTTTAAAGATTCTGTCAAAGATTGTTTCAAGACTTTTTTTAAGATTCTTCAAAAGATTCTTCATAAGATTCTTTTTTTCTACGCGGGACGATTGCAAAGACTGTTTGCTTTTCGCACAGGCTCAGAGCTAGTAAAGAGCATGAATATAGTTCCGTCATTAGGAGACAGGTGGCGCTGTTTACTTTTGGCAAAAGCTTCGAGGCTCTACAATGCGACCGTAGTATACACTATATATGGATTTGGCTTGTGTAGTTAACATTCTGATGGTTTTAAAATATTTAGAAATCACCACAGAATTGACGTCCGGTCTGATTTTACATATCAAATTTCCAGAAACAATTATATCCTACAGCAAAGGTCTGTTGACATATAGTGTGCGGCCATTTCGCTTTCGGTATCTTTTGCCAAAAGTAAGCAGACTACTCGGCGCCACCTGTGTCCTAATCGGGAAACTTACCGACCAGAGTCGGTATCAAAATCTACTCCAGCATCCCCTTAATAAATTAAGTAAATTCATTAAGCAGCCACAACTGACGAATTTTTATCCTAAACAAATTGTGAAAAAATTCTGCCACGACCCAGAATTCTAGCCTGGTGCATTATCAATTACGAGAAGTGCTTCGCAAAATTCCATCATGAAAATTGATCGATGATAGTCGATAAAGAATTAATATTAACAATACACGATCACGCCTACAACACACTACGGGAGAAAATTAATAAATAATATCTTACAGCGAGATCAGTGGGCGTCTGCGGTTTTGATTTCTTTTTGCGTCTGGGTGGTGCAACGGGTGCACCAACAGCAGCTACAACTGTAACTGCAGCGGGTGCAGCAGTTTCGGTGATTTCAATGGGTTTGCCATTATTTTTTGTACTGGCGATAACGTCCGGTTCTTGAAGTACAACACTTTTTTCAGACTGCGAGGAATTAGCGTAATCGGTTCTACCGTTGAGCGGAGCTTCCTGAAGAAGATCCCCCGACAATGTGAGAATGCTAGAGGATTGCGAGACCTTTCCAGAGGCTGTGTCCTCGTCTTTGCTCGGAATACTAGCAATTGAGGACATTTGACTGTCGCGGGTTAAAGTTGCAGGCGCACATTGCGGTGGCCCAGGTGGTGGCATTATTCCTGAAACGCTGTCGGAACCTCCCGCCAAAATTCTTCCGACTCTGCCTAATGACGTCATACTCTGCATACTAAGAGTGTCGTGCTCTATTATTCTGAATGGATGAGATGTTTTTGATGGCGTCGGATAAACGCCTTCGATCGAAGACGTTTGGCTATCGGGAGGCGAACTGTTGACCGGAATATCATCGTCTTCCGTTTGCATACGCTGTCGCAACTCTCGGAATCTTCTTCTACCCACGATCGTGTCCGCGCTACTGCCTCTCGACTCCTCCTCCTAGAATTCAATTGTTAATCAATAAAAAAAATCTGATAACGCATATTTTTTTAAATAATTCAACATTCCATAGAGTAAAAAATTTCATACCGTTCGTCACTAAATTATACATATATAATGGCTGAATATTGTTTCATTTATATACAAAATTTTAGCTCACTATCTCAAGTTTTGCAAAAGTTACATTAGAGCGATATCAATTTTTTTTTAATTTCAAAATTCCATAAAATCTGAACCACTTTACTGATTTGAGCCAAATTCAATACCAAACAACATTGAGTGCACCTGCTTTTATAACCAAGTATTTAGCAAAATAGACAAAATTTTAAGAAAGTTAGAGCGTCCACCTCCTTTTTAAAAAAATATTCAAAACGGTACATAATCGAAATTTCCGCACACATTTTGTCGAAAATTGCTATACTTGTGCGCCAAATTTGAGCTCGATATACAAAACGGTTCTTGAGTTATCTGTGTTCGAATTTTCAGAGTTGTATACATACATACACACACACAAACATACATACAGATATTTTTTTCTAGATCACTTTTCTGGATTTTTTTTACAAAAAAATAAGTGTCTTGACATAAAAAACTCGAAAATTTTTTTTTCATGAAAACAAAGTTTCCTCTATGAGGAAGCAAAAATGGCATTTTTCAGAATAAATTTTGATGAGAAATTACTATAAATTAAGGAGATTAGCTTGTGACTAAATTTTGTTTACTTTTTCAAGGCAAACAGGATGAAGTTATTTTTTGTTAGTCAGAATTAAATTGTTCATTAATGAAAATGGGATTTATCAAAAATAAATTTTAGATTGTGATTATATTTTGTTTATGTTTTGAAGGGAACGAAGATGAAGTTATTCCTTCATAGTCAAATTTTATTTTGGGAATTTATTCAGATTTGGTTAACATCGCTCGTCATTTGAATCCAGAGACAAGAAAATATTTAAAATCCTTCTGCAGCCAAATAAAAAGAGAAGAAAATATGAAAAATTTTTCTTCATTCAAATTGAAAGACAAGAAAATATTTTAAATCCGTGATAATTCATATTCAAAGGTAAGTAAATATTTTCAACACTTGGTAATTCAAATTCATAAACAAGAAAACATTTTACATCCTTGTTAATACAAATTCCAAAACAATGAAAATTTAAGAAAACTAAACAAAGATCTATTCCACATGAATGTGTTTTCCTGTAATATTTTTGCATTCCTACTCCTCCTGAATCCATGGCATCACCACAAGCATTGTCACAAAATTTCCACTCACAGGTTTATCAAAACTAGGATTTCTCTCCTGTTCAACATGATTCCTCGAGCTTTCGCCCAGTGGTTTAGGATCCATCGGCTTCACAAAGACATCATCGTCGTCTGCCTTAGGAGCGCCCGTCGTCGCCTTTTCATCCGCAGCCTCAGCCAGGAGAGATTCTCTCGCCTTGCTTTTTCTGCAAAAGCAAAATCAAAGCATCTTCAAAAAAAAAAAAAAAATCTCACCAACGTCTCTTAAAAATCCTCAAGAATCCCCAAAAATTACATCCAAGCCGAAAAAAAAAAAATTAATTAAAATTAAGATAAAACGTCAGAACTCGTAACGCTGACGGTTTAAAAAAAAAGAAAAAATTACCTTGAGGTGCGGTTGAAGCTGTCATCTTCAGCGTCAAAAAACTCTTCGGAGTCGCTGCTACCAGACATGGTCGTCCGTTTAATGTTATCGGGGATGTCACCCTCGTCAGCATCGGAAATACTGTGCTATGTCAGTGCGTGATGTGTGTGTGTTTTTTTTCTCTCTCGTCAGCAATGATATTATATATTTCCGCAGTAGAGTAAAAAATACCTACACTCACGAAGAGAAAGAGAGAGAGAGAGAGCGATGAGGAGGAGCGTAGAGACGACAGGATGAGAAAAATCAGGATTAATCAAAAGAACAGACAGTAGTTGTTGCAATAAAGTGAGTAAAGCGGAAGAGACGTGAGGCACGGAGGTGCGGGTAATGATGATAACTTTTATATTGGAAGTCAGCTGCCAGAGCACAGACACAGAGAGAAAGAGAGAGAGAGCGAAAGAAACGTGAGAGAGACCGATCGACGCGTATATTTTGCAGCGTAGAGCTGCGCTACCGCCTACCGCACTGGACACACTGGCACCTCATCGGTGTGTGGTGCTTTATGTGCTCTGGCTGCTGTCTAGTCCCACGAATCCACTCGCGTGCCGCTGCGCTCTCTTTATATAAGCGGCAAAACGCATGGGAGCTTCTCTTACTCCGTGTGTGGAGCTGTTCTCTTTCGCAGCCGAATTTCGATCCGAGCATTGAGAGTATAAGAGTATGTAGTAAGTATTGTATGTGGTAGTAGCGGAGAGGATGGAGGCAGCACAATGCAGGCGCGGGTGGTGTAATGTGACCGGTTATTTTACGGTCCCTGGTAAAAATATATTATAGAGATTGATAGAGATCGATAAAATTTCAATGGGATTTAATCGTATGTTATCATCTCTATCTATCCGGACTTTGATCAATTTATAAAAATTGAATCGTTATTAGTTTCCTTTAGTTTTCGTTTTCTATTGATTAAATACGATCGATACGTTATCGGGATGTATGGTACACTAACGAATTTATAATATCTTATAATCTTTTCTAAACTAATTTTTTAATAAATTCTGAGACCTCTTATTATGCGAAATCAATGCTCTTATTAGGATCTTCATATGCTTGATTATTTATTAGATTTTTCTCGTATCGCGAAGTACTCAAATACGGATAAAATAAAACTTTCGGTAAGGAATGTATACGTGAAGCATTCTTAAAGAGTTAATTAACGTAAATAATTTAGTAAGAAAGATGCTAAAAAAACTGCTCAATTTACTGTTGTTACTCATAAGTACGTGAAGCGGCTTATATATTATTGATGTATATTATCTTACAAGAATGAGTTTGGATGGAATAGTTAGGCAGTCTATCAGAGATCATGGAAGTTAACCAGCTTGGGCCGCGGTCACTACAAAGATGGGTGACCAGAAAAAAACGTAATTATCCGGTCGATTTCTTTTTTCTTTTTGCTTGGAATAGTACATCATGGGTATATACGTACAATCGTCTATTTTTATTCTTAAATTAAATACAAAAATTATATTATTTATAATAATATTATAGGATATGGACGAAAAATATAGGATCCCGATCGTAAATTTATGATAGTACACCGTAAATTCACGAACCAAAGTCCGTATTCGGAACGATAGAATTTTTTATAATCGTTTTCTATCATTTATCATTACCAGGGGTATTTTTGAGTCTCTTTGAAAAAGATTGAAGAACGGGTTTTTGACAATAGTGGCAATTTCATCATATTTAGACATTTTTTTTTAAATTCAATTTTTTTATTTTTCAGATTTTTGTATATTCGTATTTAACGTTTTATATAAACATTCCACCGGTTATCAACAGGGTCGCGACCCTCATTTTTTCTTTCTTTTGAGATGTTGTTGAGTGATATAAAAAAAAATTCTGGAAATTCTTTTAAGATTTAAAAAAAAATTTGTGATGTTTAATTACCTAAAATTTGATTTTCTCAAAAAGTACGTCGGCGATTTTTTTTTTTACAGTAAATGATGTGTCCAAAAACAACATTTTTCAGCCTAGGCCCAGAGTGAGGCGAGGCATAGATTAGCAGCTAAAAATAAAACAAAATTTGTAAAAATGTAAAATAATACCCCAAACTTGAATCTCTCTAAAAGTACGTCGATGATTTTTTTAAAAATGTGTATATTAAATTCGTGTCCAAAAACGAAATTTTTGAGACTAGAACGAAAATGGGGACAGTCTAGAATAGCAAATAAAAATAAAATTCTTTTACGAGAGAATTGAAATAGGCCTCGCCTCACTGTGGGCCTAGGCTCAATTTTTTTTTCACAGAATTTACTTTAAAAAAAAAAATCTTCGACGCACTTTTTGAAAAAATCAAATTTTAGGTAACTAAAAAAACACAAATAAAAAAAAACTAAAAAAAAAATTCTAGATTGTCCTATTCTAAAAAGTTGGTGGCACGAGTTTTTTTGCTTCCTCATAGAGGAAGCTTTGTTTTCATGAAATTTTTTTTTTTCGAGATTTTCATGTCAGTATGCTTAGAATCACCTAAAACGTCGAGAAAAGTGGTTTAGAAAAAATGTCCGTATGTATGTGTGTGTGTGTGTGTGTGTGTGTGTGTGTGCTGGGCTTCGAAAATTCAATCTCCTCTCACTCGGTAACCGTTCGAGCGATCCGGCTCAAATTTGGCACGCAAGTAGAGTAGCTGCCCCTCTTTGAATGTTGTGATTTTTGCCAAAATATGTGAAGTCATTAAGATTTTATGTTGATTTTAATTTGTTGAAAAAAGGGCGTGGTCGCTCTAACTTTCGTAAAAGTTCGCCGGTTTGGCTAAATAGTTCTTCATAACTGAAGATACGTTCAATGTTGTATGGTATTGAATTTCGACGAAATCGGTAAAGCGGTTCGGATTTTATAGAATTTTGAATTTTTCGAAAAAAATAGATTTTGATCTAAATTACGTCGAATTTCAACAAATGAACAGAAATTTTGTACAGACGAAAAATAACATTCAGAAATGCCATGTACCAAATTTGGTGATGATCGGTAAAGTCGTTCGGATTTTACACCATTTTTCATTTAAAAAAAAATGTAGATTTTCGCTATAACTTCCGGAAAAGTTGAGAAAGTACGACAAAAATTTGTATCTAATCAAAATTAGATGTAACGGTGTTTGCAGAGGTGATTTATAGCTGTATAAAACACCTCTGCAAAAGAGACACAAGGTATAAAAAAAGTCTGCAAAGTAGAACCTTGCAAATTGCTTCCTCAGCATTTTTCTGAATAGTATTTCAAGCTGAAACAAGCCTGCAAAATAGAACCTTGCAAATTGCTTCCTCATTATTTTACACCTTTAACGAAGCTTCCTCTATGAGGAAGCCAAAATCGATCAACGTACATCCTCATAGAGGCAGCTTCGTTAAAGGTGTAAAATAATGAGGAAGCAATTTGCAAGGTTCTACTTTTTATATTGCTCTACAACATCTCAAAAGGAAAAAAAAGATGAGGGTCCCTATCGATAACCGGTGGAGTGCCCCATATATATATGGGGCATTCCACCATATACACCGGTAGATCGGACCGTCGATGAAAAACTTTTATATGCAATTTTTTACGATACGACTTATATCCCAGAAGATACGTGCATTCGAAAGTTTTTGAACGCAATTTTAGGGCAGTTTAAAAAAAATTAGAAGCGCGCGAAATATGCCATAAAAAATTTGAAAATAATGGCGCATGTACCATCCATTAGGGTGAATGACTAAAAAAATAATCACATTGGTCGTGATAAAAGGTGGCCCGATCGATGTATGGGCCATATATATGTTTTTGCTTCCTCACAAAGGAAGCTTTGAAATTTTTTTTTTCGAGATTTCCATATCAGGACAATTAGAATGGTCAAGAACGTCGAGAAAAGTGGGTTAGAAAAAATGTCTGTATGTTTGTATGTGTGCAGGTTTCCTAGTAAGCATGATACTGTCGTAATTTTGGATGTATCTTCTTCAAATTTGACACGCAAGTGCATTTTGAAAATGATGAATAAATCGTTTCCATGTTATAACTTTCGCATATTAAGAGACGTCGGGCTGAAATTTCGTACGTAAATGGACTACGATCAAACTATGATGAGTACCAAATTTGGCGATAATCTATAGAGTGGTTTTAATTTTATTGCAATTACAATTTTTTTTAAATTTCCGCAAAGACTTCAATTCCTGTAAATTCTGAAATATCCCGCTGCAATTTTCGACATAGTTTCACGACATAATTGAATTGAAAAGTAATTTTTAGAGAAGTTTAAAAATCGTCTTTTTGGCAATCTTTTTATTTATTGAAAAAGTAACTTTTTCAATATCACGAAAAGTAGTATATTTCAAACATTTTTGAAAAGCGTCGTTTTTAAGATTTCCCTTAAAAAAGGCAAATCACTAATTTTACAGCGTTTTCCGAGTGATTTCGTATTTCGAAATGCATCACAAGCATGCATTTCTGCGACCTCCAATAGAATCGCACAGTACAGTCTCTTTAATCAAAATCATCCAATCCGAAACTCCCATCTGTATGAACCCACCAATGAGATTCATTCTTTCGGTCCGGCCGACCAATAACAGCCCAAGACGAATGGCGAAAGTGTCACTTTATATAAATTAACTGGCAGTAGATAAGAAACAAAAGCCGCCTTGTCGTTAGTTAGCTAAACGACGTCGTGTAGCGAGAAATGCATCACAAACATGAATTTTTTCGTCATGCAATAAGATCGTCATTATTATTTATTTGTACCAAAAAATGACTTTCGGTTTTACATTGCAACTTTTTTCGTTACCTATAATAGTTCTTCAAAAATTCAAAAACACGTACAATCTAAACCGCTTTATCGATCGCGACCAAATTCGGTAGGTAGTAGCACTATATGTTATTTTTCATCTGTTGAAAATTTCAGTTGATTTAATGAGATTTAACGTGACTTAGCAAAGCGAATATTTTTTTAAAAATTCAGAATCCCATAAAAACCGAATTTTTTTACAGATTTATTCCAAATTCAATGCCGATCCTCCTTTAACACAGCTTTATTCATAAAAAATTATTTAGCTCAATAGCTAAAAAGTTGCGGATGCTAGAGAGCGTACAGAAATTTTTCGAAAATTGCAGTCAAATAAAATTTGAATATATTTTTTAATTTTTTTGAAAATTACCACAAACAAAAACGTCGAACTGCTTCATATGTTTGCTAAATTTCAGCCCGTTTGTTAATTCAATTCTTGAGATATAGTATAAGTTTCAATCTTGAGTGACGACACACACACAAGCACATCCACTCATACATTTTTTCTAAACCAATTTTCTCGACGTTTTGGACTATTTTGAGTGTACTGACATGAAAAACTCGTAACAAAATGTTCGCAGGAAAACAAAACTTCCTCTATGAGGAAGCAAAAACTGGCAAAAACATCAAAATTCGAAATGCAAGTAATTTAACCGCTTTACTAATTTGACGGTGTCTTTCCCAAATGCATTTCTCACAAGCGGTACTTTCACAAGCCTGCATTTCTTCGTCATCCAATAGAATCGCACTGTACAGTCTCGCTAACAAATGTCCTCCAATCCGAAGTCCTCATCTACATGAGCTCACCAATCAGATTTGTTTCTTCGTTCGCAACGAACAATAGCAGCGCGAATAAGACGCTCTGCGTTTCCCGGCTGACGAATACAGTTACGACTGTATATAAAATATCTGTCAGTAGATTCTTAAGCTAAAGTAGAGTTAATTAGCTAAACTCGAACTCGTGTCGCTCGAAATGAATCATAAACATGATTTTTTTCGTCATCCCTAGATTCGTCATTATTATTTACACGTGCCAACCGAAAACAAAGTTCAATCCTTTTTCCAAACGTCAATAATCAAATTTCTCCCATTTTCGGTCCAAACATTAAAAAAAAACATTCAAATTCGTTCTGTACGGGTAATTTAACCACTAATTTTACTATATCCTCCACGAATTTTCTCATTTTGAAATGCACTTCTTTGTCATCCAATAGAATCACTCAGTACAGTCTCGCTAATAAAAGTCCTCCAATCCGAAGTCCCTATTTACACGAGCTCACCATTCAGATTCATTCTTACGGTCGCGCCGACCAATAGCAGCGCGAATAAGACGCTCGGCTGTTTCCGGCCGGCGAATACAGTCGCGACTGTATATTGAAATATCTGGCAGTAGATGCGGAACAAGAGAGCCGCCTCTCGTCGTTAGTTAGCTAGACTCGAACTCGTGCCGCTCGCACAGCATGCCCGCCGCTCTCTAGCGAAGGAGCCGAGAGGAGAGAGAGCCGTCATCCATACATAAGCAAGATGGAGGATCTCGCAGTCGAAGTATGCGGCGAAAACGGAGCATATTATAAGGTTCGTTTTATGAAAAGTACACGAAAATTGCGACGCAAAAATAATGCCCGTTAATCGGCCAGTGACGTACGGTCGTCATCACAAAATTTCGTAGCAGCTTACTTCGTACTTTGCGTTACCGCGAGTTAACAAAACGTTACCCGAGGTAACGCGGCTTCCTCCGACGCCATGTCTTCGTTTGACAGGGCGTGATTTTACACTCGCTTCAAAATTATCCACAATTACACGCAAAACCGGCTAATAGCATTTCGCAACGTTTGCCGTTGACAATTGTTCGCTAATCAAAAAAAGACAACGCGACGCTTCGAAACCAACGCGACTTTTTATCAATGGCGGAGTCTTACGCGAAAGACAAAAAGAAAAAAAAGAGAGAAGAAAAAAAAAGAAAATTCGCTTGCTTTGAGATTTATTAAGTGATTGTTTTGTGTTTTTTGTTATATTTTTTCTTATTTTTTTAGGCCTATGTCACCGATGTTTTTGAAGACGAAGTTCAGGTGGCTTTCGACACTGAGTAAGTATTTTTTGGCACATTTTTGGGGGCTTTGCGACCCTTTGTTCTTGTCAAGATACTTACAAGGCGATGATTTGGCAATTGTTTTAGACGTCCTTTCAGGAGATCGTTTCATGATGGGTTTTGTATGTTTTTAGCTGGCAACCCGAATCAAAGTTTCCTTTTGCTCAAGTACGTCTACCTCTGAAAGATGGCCCGAAACCAGAATTTCAAGAGGGCCAGGAAATCGAGGTATATTCTCGGGCCAATGACCAAGAAGTTTGCGGGTGGTGGAAGGCGCTCATCAAGGTGAGAATTTACTATCCATTGTCTACTTAGGAAAAGATTATAACCCTGCATTATTTTGCTTGGTAAACATTTATAGCGTAATTGACTTATTACTTGTAATATTGTCACAATTATCCAAAGCTTGTATAAAGAAGTATTAAATTAAAAAAAAAAAGCTGAAAAAGAAAATCCATCATATTTTGAAAAAAAAAAATTAATTTTTTTCAGAATTTTTCTATTTAACTTTATTATCAATTTCCTTTGCCGTTATTCATAAGTTCGAACAGCTTTATATGAGCACTATAGATTGTTTTTCAAATTTATAATTACCCAATTAATTATAAAATATACCTTTGCTTGTATATAAAGAAATTAACCATCTTTGAGAACAAAGGATTCTGCAGAGATACATAGATTAAAGATTTTTTAATTTGTGTGGTATGAATTTATCTGTTTTAGATGATTAAGGGTGGTTTCCTTGTCGTCGAATACCTTGGTTGGGAGTACAGTTACACAGAAATTGTGGCTTCCGAGCGTCTCAGACCGAAAAATCCTAATCCACCGATCGACAATAACACGTTCCACAAGATAGAAATAGAAGTACCTGAAGAACTGAGGGAATTGTAAGTTCTACAAAAATTTTCATGCACTAATAACAATAATTAACTAGAGATTAACTGAAAGCTCAATAGTTCTTCACTGTTTTCTTAAAAAAATAAAAAAATTTACTAACTGATGCAATTAAGGGATCAGCTAAAAAAAAGTCAAAAAAATATTTTTCGTTCATACTGTTAATTTAAAAGAAATTGTACTCAAATCTCTTAAAATGCAAACTAAAAATCTGCAGTTTTGTGAAATTGTAAATTATACATTTTCTTCTCCGAGAATTTCGATAGTTCGGAATTTCCAAATTATCTGTTTACCGATTTCGTCATATTTCAGGAAGTAAGATGCAATTAAGGGAGTGAGAAGAAAAAATGTTAATCGCAGACATTGAGAATACTGAGTTTATATAATAGTAATTTCTTGCCGAAAAATGATAAATAAATTAGTATAAAAAATTATTTCGCAAATTCGGTAGAGAAATGTGCTTATCGGAAATAAATTTACGAATTTTCTGCCAGTCTTAAAAACTTGGTTTTCACAAATTCCAATATTTCCAGAATTTCGATATTATCTGTGTCACTGATTTCGCCATATTTTCAGAAAATCAGATGCAACCAAGGGGCCAAAAAAAAAGAGCCACCTCAAAAATATTCATTTATGTATAATAATAATAATACCAAAAAATGATCAATAAATACGTATAAAAAAAATTATTTCACAAATTCGGTACAAAAACTTGGCTGAAATAAATTCGATATTCGAGAAAACCTATAATTTTTTTTAAATTTAATTTAACATAATATCAAAATTTCCAAAATTTCGATATTATTCCACCGATCTTGACATATGTTTGGAAAATGAGAGCCAAAAATCACGTTTTTCATTTTCAATATTTCATAAAAACTAATATTTGTTTATTTCTGTCGCAGCGCCAAAATGGACAATGTACACAAGGAATTTCAGAAGGCGATAGCTGCGGCAGTATGTCGATACGTGCCTGAACGAGGAGTACTGCTGGCCATCTCCCGAAACGAAAATCTCCAACGGCACAGTAGTATGCTCAAGGAAATGCACTTTCGAAATCTCTCTCAAAAGGTTTTTTAAAAAATCCTACAATAAAATCTTCCCAAATCGTGAAAAACTAAAATTCGTAAAACTTATCGAAAACGTTCGTTCTTCAGGTCTTGTTACTCAAGAGAACGGAAGAAGCAGCACGTCAGCTGGAATCCACAAAACTTCAAACGATCGGCGGGTAAGCGTTCCACTCGTGCCCATTCGACATTACTAACAAAAAAAGCGCAAAAAAAAAAGAAGAAAAGAAAGCGGAAAGACAGAAACTAACTAGTGTCATTACCTGCCCATATCCATATTTTGTCCTGAGCTACCATCCTGTCTGTGGTTCGCATTTACTGGCAGAGTCAAAAGGCATTCCATAAAAAAGAAAATTCCGAAAAAAATAATAGCAAAGCGTTTTCATTGTGTCTTAAAGGACGAAAATTTAGGTGTTGGTAGCGCCAAAAATTTGCAGCAATTTCCGTTCATTTTCTCTGTTAGGCCAATTTTTCACGCATCAGGTTTATTTTTTATTAGTAATTTCCGGATGGATTAGGCCAATTTATCAATCAATATTGTTATTATTTAATACATATTCTCTATTATTTTGTAAAGTTTAACAGGATTTGGTGACGTGGCGGAGAAATGAAATATTTGGAGGTAGGAAGCGAAACTTAAGAAATTAGACGCTGCGGTGTTGCGAGGAGAAAAGTATACAGAGCTGTAAACTTTCGTTACTTGAAGAAAAAAAAACATTTATGCGATAATCCTTTCCATAATTATCATTTCGTAATAACAAACTGCGGTTCTTATAAAAAGATTATCAACGTATTATTTCACAAAAGAATATAACAAAAACATGTAAAAGTACAAAGTTGATTATATTTATGGGTTAACTCTTTGCGTCACCTATTTTCGCTCAGATTTAAATGTTTTAAACTAATTTCTGACAATGATTAATGAGTTTTTTAATTTCGATAACGAAAAAAGTATGGCTCAAAGGGTTAACATTGCTTTTACTAATGGTGTAAAAAAAATCATGATTTCTTCTGTGAATTTGCTTTTCAAGCAATCGTCACAAAATTGAAACATCTTTTTATCAAATTTGCCGCCGATTGTTGCGAAATAATAACTATTGAGTAAATTAAACGATAAATGTTTAGGAATAATTGAGGTTTACAATTCTGAATGTATACAGACAGAATGGGAGGAGGAGGGCACGGGATAGGGCCATCCTCTTAATGAGCTTAAAAAACAAACAAAAAAGATCTAGTTTACATCAGGGTTTCTTTCTCATTTCAGCAAATTTAGATCTTCAAACTTTATATATCAGCGTGTCTCAGACTTTGAGACAGGAGTGAGAACGAATTCAAGGTGAGACGAATTTATCGCGGCGTGGCATTAGATTTAAGGATAGCTTATTGTATGACAAATTTTACACGATGCATTTTTAAAAACAAAAAAAAAATATAATACCAAAATAAGTATATTATCAACGAAAAAATTAATTAAAAAAGAAATTATATACGACACTTTAAATGTGCATGCTAAATGCGTTGTTCGTAGTTCTTTTTTCGGTCACCGATATTCAATCGCTTTGAACACGCATATTTACGCAGGATGTTGTTTCGATATAATTTTTCTATATATATAATATATATATGCTGTGTAGTATTTGCGTGAATTTATTCCAATAGCGAGATCCAAACACAAATTTGTTTCACCATTACTCCTTTTATATAATTGAGTAGATGAGTTTTTACGATTTTAGTGAATTTACCAAATAATAAAAACAAAAAGCTCTTTGTTTCACCGCTCCGAATTTACGCTGAATCGTTTTTTGAAACTTTGATGTAACGATGGAAACCGGTGGCTCTATTCCGTGCTTTTTTTTATTATTTACAAAAAAAAATTAATGAAAACAGTATTTAAAAAATAAAACACGTCACCAAATCGAAGCGTCGATTTAAAAAAAATTAAAATCCAGGGTTTCGTAGCTGGGAGTGCGCCTAGACCAGGATTCCATTGTCATGTTGAATTGCAGGGATTGTACCATTATTTATTTAGTACCATTTTATTTGTTTATTTATTTGTTAATAACGCAAAGATTTTTGTATGAAATGTGATGCAATCGTTTATTCTGCCACAATGCAAGCCACTCAAATGAATCCTAAATAGATCATTAGTTTGCTAGTTTTATGTCGTTAACCCATTATTATTATTAATATTATCAATATTATTATAGTCTGCATGCACATGCGAATTATATTTCCTTGTGTAGATAATTCTAAAAAAATTGTTTCCAGTGTAGAGGATTATTTTTGAAGGACCAGTTTATTGAAAATCGATTGTTTTTTTGGCCTTCGGAAATTTTTCGATATAATTGGTTATCATGTAGAAAATCTTGGCGCATGAGTTCATGGCATGTATTATTATTATTATTATTATTATTATTATTATTATTATTATTGATATCGTACGATAATACACCATGACACCGTCGCAAAAGCTTGTAGAGAACGTTTCTTCCCTTGAGATCGACACCTCGAGATTGAAGAGTTAAAATTTCTCCTGTAGTTTCGACGTGTGATCACGTGGTGAAAATATTTCTTAAAAAAATCGGAATTACTTCGATTTTTGCGTGTTTTGCGGACTGCTTGGAGAAAGTAAAAGTTTCTGAAAAATTTGGAATGTAAAGATTTCTAATTATTCTGAGAGTGTATAAGAATCTTAAATAATCTCTTTTCCTTCACCTATTTAAAAAAAAATTTTATACATGATACATTTTCTGATGTTTCCAAAAAGACTTTATGAAGTCCTTTTATATGAAACCGTCCGTTCAACTTTTCTGGCATTTTTCATAGGTAACCGTTCTAAAAAAACGTCCAGAATTGACAATTTTTCAACCACTTCTCAAAATAAAAAGAATAAATTTAGGCATGGTTAGAAAATTCATTTAAAAATTCCATTTCACAGCAATCGGAATTCCATTAAATTCAAAATAAACGTTCACATAATTTTTTTTTTCAATTTCAGTACTGAAATGCCAATTTTCTAACCATCCCAATTACATTATTTTTGTTTTTCAGATAAATTGTCAGAGAGATATTTTCACCAGATTTAAGAATTCCACGCTTTCTATCATTTTTCTTTCACTTCCAAACACACAGACATTCCATGATTTATGACACGTTTGTATAATGTGTGTTATCAGATATACAGACGAATTCAACGTACGGGAAGACCTCATGGGCTTAGCTATCGGTGCTCATGGAGCGAATATTCAGCAAGCCCGAAAAGTCGACGGCATCACCAATATTGAATTGGAAGAGAATTCGTGCACATTTAAAATATACGGAGAGGTACGAGCTTAGGTTTTCACCGATTTTCCAAGCTGCTATTTTTCAGAATCGCTAAAACAATCGTGATTTTGTTTGTAGACGCACGAGGCAGTAAAAAAGGCGAGATCGATGTTGGAATACAGCGAGGAATCAATACAAGTACCGCGAGTCCTCGTCGGAAAAGTGATCGGCAAAAACGGTCGGATAATTCAAGAGATCGTCGACAAAAGCGGTGTGGTGAGTAAAATTGTCTTATTCTCTTTACTTTTTATTGCCCAATTTACTTCCGTCGGCAAATTTTGTATTGAATGCTTGCAATAAGTTTTGAGAAAGTTAAACGCTTTTGGGAAATGGAACGACTAAAATAATAAACAAACAAAAAAGCAAAAATAAAAATTGCGGTGTGCCAAAAAGTGTCCAAACGAAAAAAAAAAAAAAAAATGTTTGCGTTGCTTATTAAAACACCATCTAAGTACTGGAAAAAGTACCGGCTTCGTTAATCACTCATTTAAAAAATCATTTCACAATTGTTCGTTGCTAAGCAATTATTTGCCTCTGTTACGTTTTTTTTGTCTTTTTTTGGGCTGCCAAAATTATTAACAACGTCCTTGCAGGGTAATTGTTGGAATTTTCTTTACACGTTTTAATTTTTTTTTGTTGCTAAAACTTTGTTTCATACCTTGCATCACAATTGTCAATCACATTGTTTCTAGATCGCGCAAATAAAGGCGAAAAATAATTCTAAAAAACATCTTCAAATCGGCAGGTAAATTTTCCAGGTTTTTTCGACATACATTTTTCGAGATCGCGTGAATTAGCGAAACGTTTCGTCACTTGAGATTTCGCTGTCTCACTTATTGCAGATATTTGATTTATCTAAAAAAATATTTAAAAATCAATTAAATAATTACTCAATTTAAAATGGAAGTTGATGACCTTTGAGGGGCTATGTTATGTGTGACATACGTGCATTGTTTGTTCTCGGTAGATAACATCTGGCTCGAGTGGGAATGTACATACTGATAGAGTAAGTATATTACCTTATAATGTTTGTGATTTATTTCATCTGTCTCATCAAAAAAAAAAAAAAAAAAAAAAAAAGGAAGAAACAAATAGAAAGAAAAGAGAACGAAGCTTCTGAAAACATACTAGATATCATATAAATGTTACATGAACCACTCGGGCCAGCTTTTACGTTTTCTTTTTGTTTTGGTTTTGACGCATCAAAAGATTTAACATTTATTTATGTTAGATGTGTTAACCCCAGAAGGTAGGAAGAAAATTCGATAAATGTGCACATGTCTCTGTAATTTAATAGCATTTTCGACTAGAGAAAGCCTGAGTAGTTGTTTCTGCAACAGTTCGATAATTCTCTATCGAATTATTTCGGCATTTATGTCGAAGGAAATGAGAGGAAGCTGGTTTCTTCTTGGATAATGATATATATATAATAAGATCTACGTATATTAATGTCTCATATTATTGTCTCATATCACTGTCACTGGTCCTGTAAAGAAAATAGAGTGAAAAATGTAGAAAAATTATAGGCTGTGTGCATTAGTGAGTCAGAATTTGTGTTTTATTTTACAGGTACGAGTTAAAATTGAAGGCGACAATGAACCTCAACCGACGATTCCAAGAGAAGAGGGACAGGTTCCCTTTGTTTTCGTCGGCACGGTTGAAAGCATCGCCAACGCTAAGGTTTTGCTGGAGTATCACTTGGCTCATCTGAAGGTACTATTAACACGCAACTGCCTTTATTTTATTTCAAGTTTTAATTACATTAAGGGCATTTCAGGGGAAAATAAACGGATTTTATTTTTTTTTTGTCATAAAAAAATGGTGGAAAAAATCCCATAGGCTTGATTGCTTGTTACGTTATTCTGTGTAAAAATACTCATGTGAAAAAAATTCCAAGTCCGAATGTAATTCTAGAAAAAAAAACAATTAATGTAAAAAGAAAGGGTTTTATTTATTTTTATCTATTCAAAAAGTTGTGCAGGAAATCCCATAGACTTGATTATTCATAACTTTGTTCTGATTATGTGAAAAAATCAGCAGGTCCGAATAAAATCAATTGTCGAAAGAAATCGTGAAAAAATAGAAAATTACAAATACTTCTATCTCGAAAAATCGAATCTCTTACAATTTTTTTTTCCCAGAATTGATTTGATTCGAAGTATTGAATATTCTTAATATATATTGGGAAGCATTTTGTCTACGACTCTGTGTTTTTCGTTCAGGAGGTCGAAGCCCTGCGGCAAGAAAAATTAGAAATCGATCAACAATTACGAAGTATGCACGGCTCGACTACAGGACCGATGCCAAACTTTCCTCCCACGAGACGCGGTATGGCTTCTGGACCGGAAGAAGGTGGGGGCGGTGGTCGGGGTGGTCGCGGCGGACAGTCTCGAGGAAGGGGCGGAAGGGGTCGAGCTCCAACCAGACACAATGCCGGTAATTTTACAACCTCCATAAAGCCATTATTGAAGCCAATCTTTTGGCTTCGAAGAAAATCCATTGGAAAAACTTACAGATCGTTTCCCTTTCATTTATAATTTACGTATAATATTAATTTGTGGAAAATTACTTTCCCCAAAATGTTATGAAAAAGATTCCATAAAATCTTGGCAAGCATTTATGGAAAGTTTTCTATAAAATCTTCCATATCTTATATTTTTTTATTTCCAAATATCATTCTGCAGCGTTTATTAAAGGATGTTAAGATCTTTTTTTATAAAGAAAAACATAATAACAAAGAACAACAGGCATTTTCATTGCAACACTCGAAAAATAGCTGAACGTCTGAATTACACATTTTGTCTAATTTTATTAAGAAAGTATACTTACCTAAAAATATTTCTAAATTCCCATCCTCCTCTTTCCCTTATGGGAAAGGGCATATTGTTTTATCAAAAAAAATAAGAATAATAAAGTAGACTATACAATAAATTTTAATTTTACAAAATAACGTCACCACAAACTAAAAGAAAGTCCCACAGATTAAAACTCCATTAAATTTATTTGGAAAACGATTAATTTATTATCCCAGTGGGCTACGAATTCTTAGCTAAGAGTTCGCTACTTCTCGACGATTTAATTTAGTACACGGCCGCTTATCTACACTCATCATCCTTTCATCATTAAAACCCAACCCCCTGAAACCTCAGCTATTTATTTAATCATAGAATTAGCCCACTATCAACATGCTTAACGTCGAAGTAACCCCAATGCATACAGCAAAATATCTATGAATTCATGTAGACCAAAAATTAAACTTCAATTACCATCTCAGAAGCATTACGTTTACGAAGCAAGATATGCGCTTACACCACATGTCAAAAATTTACAAAAGCATATGTAGTCCCATTTTAGAGAACGGCCACTCATGTCTGGTCAACTGCAAAGAAACAGCACTAAAAAAAATCAAAACAGCCGAAACAAGTGCACTTCGGCAACTTACCCGAATACGCAACCCAGCAAACCCCCTCTATATCCCAAGCAACACACTTTTGTACGAAAAAATTCGCATTACACCGATTATAGACAGACTTGATTACCTTACCCTGCAATTTGCATGAAAACATTTAGAAGACATTCAACCATTATGCATAAAACAATCACCACATATCTTCCCTAGGCATAAGTTTCCTGCACACACTACATACGAAATCCTGGAAAGTATGAATAACGACGAACCGACCCAATAACTTACATGTACGCCACACAAATCCACTCAGTATCAGACTACTAAAATTTGACTTAACGTGATGTGTTAGTGCTCGGTCGGTAACAAAAACTGTAAAGCGTTGTTCTTGGTCGCAATTGATGTTTCAGGCAAAAGACGCGAAGTACTGACTGCATCTTAATACACTGCAGTCAGTACTTGTCGACTTTTATTCGAAAAATCAACCGTGGCGAAGAATAACACTTCGCGAAGATTCAGCTATCTCACTCGTACTTATTTCGATCTGAGAGAGACAGACGATATGTAACACATCACCTTAAGCCGAGGTGAAATATTGAAGAGTGCGAGAAGGATAGCGAATATCTTTCGGAACAAGAATTCTCAGAAACTGGACATTTTTTGGGAAAAATGAAAGTTTTAGAGTGTGCAGAATTAAGAGACCAATGTTGTAAGACTTTTCGTTTATCAAAAAACGTTCGGTATCGTCTGAAAGATTGTTTATAGTTTTTGTTACCGACTGAGTAGGTTTCACCTCGCCTTAAACGAAAACTTAGAAATCCATGAGCCGAAGTACTCCGGTCGATGATTCTTTGACAATTAACGTTATGTTAAATTAAATACCTTATAAGATACCTGTTGTATCACTAAATGTCGAACCATCTGTAAACGTATTGTCAATAAAAATATTTGTACTACTACTATTATCCCAGGTCTTCGCCGAGACACTCTGGACGGAAGCGAGGATCGTATCCGCGATCTTCCGCCACGAGGAGGCCACCAAGGTCAAGGTGGCGGAGGAAACTCGGGTTACATGGGTGGAAGACAAGGTCGACCTCCAGCGCCTCGACGGGATCGAAGAGATGATCGTCGTCGAACGACCGATGACGAAGACACGGTATTGGACAGTCAGGACGTTTCTAGCATCGACAGAGGTGAGAAATAACTTGAAATATTTCAACTCGCTCGAAAAAAAACGCCGTCTTCGTCCTAAAGTCTATATTAAAAAAACCAAAGAAACATTAGTTATCGTACTCGAGCGCTTTGTGTGTTGCATGTGTTTATAGATCAAACTCTTGTGACCATCTAACACAATTTTCATAGCTACTTTCTATTCTTATATATAATTGACAGATGAAAATAATTCGCAATTATATTTATATATATATATATATGTACATTTTTTTGCACGCTTATTAACTCACGAATCGCTACTTCATGCTCTATGCCATGCAGATGGCAAGCCTCTCTTTATTATAAGTCAAACGGATGGTCACAATGGTGCGTGCGTAGAGTCAGTATCGAGTGTGGAAGGAAGACCTAGAGGCGGTAGGCGGCGACGATTACAGCGATCTCAACAACGCAGTGCCACCCCGGACAACGCTCACAAAGGTGATTATCTTGTGTCAATTATACTACATCTTTATTATTATCGTAGTTCTTTTTTTCATTTTAATCTTTGGGACGTTACGGTTAAATTAATAGTTGCACGCAGCACGAGCATTTCGACGCAAACGGCATTTAAGGTAAACGGTTCAGTTTTTAATACTTAGTTTCTTCATCAATATTTGCAAACAGCAAAGAAATTTTGCGATATTTTTGTAATGAACACAATAGTTCATAAGGCAGACATTTGAAAATAATTTGCAATAATTTTTAAGCGGTGCGTTCACTAATTTCAGTCAAGGCCCTTTAATGATGGAAAAATCGTAAAATATACGATTGTTTGTTTTGCTGTTTTTTAAGGTGAAGAAATGATTAAAAATAATTTCTCTATAAAATGGTATTAAAAATGGATTCGGTTTTCATAATAATGCCAGAAAATCTGTAATAAATCAGTTTAAACATAACCGTTTGTCAATAAGGATAGAGAACTTTCTACTTTTGAGTTTGAAATTTACTATTCAATTCAATTATTTAAAAAATATATATTTTTTTAATGGACATTTTCTCATTTTAGAATTTTTGTTTTCAAGAATTTTCTCGGATCTTTTTATGAAAGTGTTCAGTCAATGATTCTGAAAATTCTTATATGCAATATTGAAGCTTTCTACGAAAATATAACAGAAGTTCGAGCCTTTTTCACAGTTTCTTAGAATACAAAAATAAAATTCTAAAATGTTTTTGTTGAACCATGTCGTTCCTAATTGTTTAAAACCTTCTGGCATTCCTATGATTCAATGATATAAATGATGCTTAGATTTTTTTTGTCACAGTCTTTAAGTTCAAATAGAATCAAACTTTTAGATAAAAATATTTTTACAAGGCCTCATTATAAAAAAAGTAATTTACTGGCATTAATTATTTTTATATAATATTACCTTTTAATTTTTTTTTTTTTTCGAAAGCTTCTGAACCTCAAATCTCGAATACATTTAAAACGGGCCGTTTACCTTAAAAAAATTCGGCATGTCTACAGAGCTCAACAGAACCTAAGATTTAATCATGAAAACCTTGTACTCAGGCATAAACGCAGGAGCCGGTGAGCAATCGTCGGTAACCAGCAAAGAGGGAACTCCGGCAAACGATATAATCGTGTCGAACAGTAGTTCGCAAGGTCCAAAGGGTCAAAGGGAGCCTCGTTCCCGTCACTCGCGTATATCGCAGAGCAATAAGCCTAAGGAAGCTCTGGTGAATGGTACGAGTGGCTAATTTCTCACCAAAATCGGTGAAGAATCCACGCCACGTACGTAAAAAAAAATATACGAAAAGAATAAAGAACAACAAAAAATAACAACAACAAGAACAAGAAAAAGAAAAAAACCCAATAAGAGCTATCAACATCAAGCACATAACATGACGCATAAAAAATCCCATACAAGGACTACATGATTCTGGAAAGCGACATGATTAGTCTACGCTCGTTGTTAAGACTGTTTGCTACCGATAAGAATAACGACAGTTGTTTAAGAAATCGTCATTCTCCTTAAAGAAAAAAAAACGAAGAAAAAAGCGAAAAAAAAACACGTTTAAGGACATATTTAATATCCATGCATGGTTTAGTTTGATGATAGTAAATACGCTATCATGTTTGATATATGGACACATTCATTGGGAGGTAGTAGGAGCACAATTTTTCTTTTGGTAAAAAGACTTAAAAAGATAAAAGAGAAAAGAAAAATTCCGAAATTTTTACCAACCCCCCGATTGTGAAACTGTGCCTCATTTTTTGTATAACCGAGCACTCAAACGACATCCGGATGGTGCTTTGGATTCCACATTATCTGTACTCTTCGGATTACTCGTAAATGTCTAAAAGATTCAATGATTAGACGCAATTTTTACGCGGCTTGCGCGTACTTCGCTCAGACACGAAGGAATTTCATTGTAGGAATGGCGTTTCGATGAATCGAAACTTGCGTCGGAATAGAAATTTAATTTTTTTATTTTTCTGTGAAAAAATACGTGATAAGACGATTAAAGAAACGCTACTGTTTTTTTATAGAGATGCTAATCGAGGTTTTTGTTTCTTGTAATTGAAACGTACGTTTTTGCAGAAGGACTTCAAATATTTTTTTTTACGCTTGGAGTTTTGAAATTCAAAGTGACATTATTTTCCGAAAACTTATAATGAATTTTGTGCAGAGATTTGCTAAAGTACGTGTTTATGACGAAAATTATGTTTCTGTTAAAACTTAAGACGTTGCACAGTTTTTTTCTACTTTAAAGAATTAAAAACACAAAGAAATGGAAATTAAGTATTGAAGATCTTAAAATTGTCGAATAAAAGACATTTCATCAATAATTTTGTTCATCTTTGATTGAATATTTTGGGTAAAGTATTTTAGAGTAAAAGTTAACAAAACGAGGAATGAAAAGTCGAGTATTTATCGATTTTAAGATGATCAATGCAAAATGTTCTGATTTTTTGTTGACTAAAAATATTCAAAAAAAATACAACGCAACATCTTAAGTGTCTGCATAAACGTTAGTCTTGACGCACACAATATGTACATCGAAGAATTGTAGTCATGAATACATTTGACGGCGATAAGGGCGCTATTAAAAAAAATGCCGCTGATTTTTTTTAAGTATAAAAGCGCGTTTCTCTGTAAAATCGCAAAAATGACACTCTCTTCGTGTATAAAATCATTCGTGCTCTGGAAATTTATTTGAGGTTCACTTCTTTGCAAAAACAATTTTTTTTTCTGTACCCAAAAACAAGAATCTTGATCTGGTCACTCATTAAAAAAATTCAAGTTTTTTTATGGTCCAAATGCGTATTTAAAGCTCACAGGTAAACTTCTTGTATTGTAGTTAAAGGTACCGCTTAGTTGGCGATAAAAGTCGCGAAATAATAGCGCACGATTTGCGAATTACCCGAAGGTAAAGGAAAAACGCGCGTATTCAGACGTCTAAAAACGCGTCATTGCTAGAATGAAATTCAAGCGCGAATAGAGAACGAAAAGAAGAAAAAAAAAGAAAAAAAATAGTTGTCGTTGTGAGAGTTCGTTGCAACGACGCGCGGCAGCTGTGAACGAATTCCTGATTCAACGGTAATCCCCAATGATGTTCCCTTTCTAATTGCTGCACAAGTTTGAATTGTTTTTTTTTTTTCATCATTTCCTCTTCTTTTTTTGTTACAATTAAATCAGCGGTTCTAAGACCTCTGAGCTCTTTTTTTTACGTTACGATTCCGAGTGCTGTACTAGCCGTATTTTGATCAATAGCGGACGGCTTAAATCGATCGAAAAGGAAACACAAAAAGGCAATTTTTTGTGCCTAATGGGATTAGCTTTGTTTTCATCCCCCGCACTTGGTTGTTGTTTATTATTATTACTTTGTTTCCACCACGAATTATAATCAACGTTCCCAATCGTTTCTTCATTTGTTTCTCTGATTTCTTACTGCATAAGTTTTTTTTTCTATATCCGATAATAGACTCCAATATATATATTTTTTTCGCAATTGTTTTCCACACGATTGAAAGAAAAAAGGAAGAAAAAAAAATGGAAGAAAGTAAACATATATTTAGCGATACCAATGTATGATGTGCCAGAGACGAAACGATACATGTTTTACGATATCTAGCTGAAGTGCAGACTTAGCGCATACCTTTATTACTATAATACTACTTAGTCGAAATGTGAATGTCTGAGCAAATAAACTAGCTTTACTATACTAAGCTATAAAAAAAATATAGATACGGCCGGCGGTTTTAAATTGCAAGCTGCAATTTAAAACTGTCGACTCTTTTCTTCCGGATATGACAACAACTGATCGGACGTGTCTCATATGGATATATTGCGAGCAACGAAACACACGCAAAGTGTTTTCGATGCTAAGTAATGACACCTAAACATGAAGATAAACTGCTGCCACAATATCTTGAATATCGTTTTGGCAGCCGAAAAACTGAGATATCCCCCAACTTGCTTGTTTCAGATACATTTGTATTGATTGCAATTTGTGCATAATTTAAGAATAAAACATTTCTGTACATAGACTGCTTTATTCTTGCTTAGAACCTCGAAAATTATTTTTATTAGGCACTACAATTAAATCTTTTCATGCGAAAATTCAAAGATTAAGGTTTATACGTTGTTTTATTTAGACTCGACAGAATTTACAATAGTATTATAACATAGCACTATAGTAAAAACCCTTCATTAACCAGCGTACAACCTTTTTCTTTATTTAGAAAAAAAAAAATGTTAACTTATTTTTCTCAAAAAAATACTAGTTTTTACTAAGATTACGCTATAACTTTTAAAAATAGTGGAGCTTCAAAATTCCATATGACGAATAATGATATAGTTGAATTTGGAAGTTTTTTACAGATTTTTTAAGTCTGAGCAGCTTAAATTGAAAATTTGGTGCATATCCTCTTTCCCTTGCCCTTATTTTTGGCCATTTTTTTAGCATCCTACTCTGCTGTACTTCTGCTGTACTGCTGGACAAATCTAAAAAAAAGCGGTTCTACGAAAGGACAACGACTCCCTTTCAATGAAGTTTCAAAGTTTCTCACAATCCCAATTGTCCCGCCTTCGCAAAAACTTCAAAAATTTCTCCCTAGAGGCGCGACAATCGTTTTCATGTAACGAGCCAGATGACTGGTTCGTAGTAATTAATTGCACGGACTGTGGTTGGTCCGCATTCTCTTGCTGCCTAGCGAATAGAAATGCGCGCCTGAGGAGCGGTAAAATATTAACAGATTCGATCTTTTGGTCACTCAAAGAAAACACAATTAAATAGTTTTAGCACTTTTGGTTTTAATAAACACTTTTACCATTTATATAAATCACTATTACAAAACACTTAATTTAATATTATTGAGAATGATAATTCCGCACGTTAAGTTATAGTATATTTCGATACAAGTGCGAAAAAACTTTTTCTGGCGAGTGCGAGTTTGCAGCCCGAGCCGAAGGCGAGGGTTGCAACCACACGAGTTAGAAAAAGTCTTTCGCACGAGTGTCGAACGATATTTTATGTTACGATGTGAGAAAATGCAGTTTAACGCACGCGAAGCGTGCGTAAAATCGCATTTTACGCACAGTGTGACATAATAGTACTTTGCGATACAAGGGCGAGAAAGCGATCATTATACGTAGGTTGGGAAGTTAATCAACTTCACAACCGTCGTATGATGATTGCTCTCTCGCTCTGTATCGCATAATACTTTTTGTAACAAATGCATGAGAAGTGTAATGTCGCGCGCGTGCGAGGAGTAAAATAGCATCGATGGCCGTAAAGCGCCATGCGCGGCAGGCACGATAAGTAGCACTTATATATATAAAACTACACAAAAAGAAAGTACTTCAATACGCGACACGATGTACAAGATTTTGAAGCGATGTTACCAACGCGAAAGTTGTCATGAGACTATCTGCTTCACGCCGCGACTCTTGGAAGTTCAGTTTTCACCCTTAAGGTAGTTCTGTCGGTACGCCGGAGTCATAAATCTCAGAGTCTATATGACATTAAAAAATAATCATACGCATCACTTTGACTGTCTCAATAATAATATCAAAAATAATCGAGAATCCTTCGAAATTGTCGTCATCAAATTAAAAGATTATTTGTCAATAGTTGATATATTTAGTGCGGATTTGACTTCATTTTTACGATAATTAGGTTAGGAAACGTCATTTGGCCCGGTATCGTGCACTTTGACCTTGGTTCAATTAAACATTATTCCGGTGACTTCACCTTTTTTCATGATGCATAAATTCCTGAATGATTTGCGAATCCGGAGTACTTTTTATTTTTTCTCTATCTTTGATCTAAGTATGTTAATTTTCGATTTAAAGATCAATTTTTCCAGCTCTCCCGTGAGCGCCGTGTAAAAAGATCGATTTTCAAATTTTAATTGTTCATTCAAATACTCGGTAAAAGCCTTTAAGATTTTGTAGAAGTAAAATTGAATAGCTAAATTACACCATGTCAAAAGTTTATGCATATGAGTTTGGATTGCCTTCACGACAGAACTACCTTAAAGATAAAAATGCTTTCCCGATTGATCAAAAGAAAAAAAGTAGGGGTTAGAAGCGGGGGTAAGACGTTCGCGGCGGCCCAAGCGACGGAAGGTTGCATGGGTCCCACGCGAGAGGACCGAAAAGGCCTGAGATAGCCAGCGTCGTACGCGATATAAAACAGACAGGGACTCCGCGACTTGCAACGGACCTACGGTGGTGGTAAAACATTTGGCGACCAGCTTCAATCAGCGTGTGGTCGTTCAAATACTGAGTTCTGCAACTATAAGATTTCTTCGAGAAAAAATGTAAAGGGATTTATTACTGTTCTGGCTAATGTAGAATTTGAGAGAAAGTCATGTTTGAGAGAAATACGATTTTTAATCCTGCTTTTAGTTTTAGAGACGTCGTTTTGCAGATACTCACATTTTCATTTTTACAACTGCCACACGTGTGCAGCAGAACTCTATATTCTTATACTGATACTGTTAATGTTAAAATACTTCATTTATACGATAACCAGACGCATTCTGAAGAGAGACGTGTTCTTTTCCCCTAGCACTCTTCAGATTATTATTGTTCCCGGCATTTGCCCAAGCTCTCGGGGAAACCAGAGAAAACCCGAGAGAGGAAACGAACTTAATTATTAATGACATAACATACAAATAAACTTAACATAGAAATAAAATATATATACATATATAACAGATATAATTTATAATTACCACTAACTTAAAGATCGTGTCAAAGACGTAGGTTGCTCTTTTATATTTTAAATTCGTTCTCTTTCTGGTTGTTCTTGACGCGTCATAGAGGGCAGATCCGGGGCGCTGTCATAAGGTCTGCCGGCCATAAGCTCGAATGACACAACGTCGAATTGTCACAAGCTCGAATGGTTATAATCTCGAAATGACATAAGCTCGAACGGTTATAATCGCGAAATGTCTTAAGCTCGAACGGTTATAATGTCGAAAGTTCACAAGCCTGAATGGTTATAATCTCGAATGGTCATAAGCTCGAATGGTTATAATCTCGAATGGTCATAAGCTCGAATGGTTATAATCTCGAAAGGTCCAAGGTCGAATGGTTATAATCTCGAAAGGTCATAAGCTCGAACGGTTATAATCGAGATTATAACCATTATATTATAATCTCGAAAGGTCATAAGCTCGAACGATTATAATCGAGATTATAACCATTCGACCTTGTGACCTTTCGAGATTATAACCATTCGAGTTTGTGACCTTTCGACATTATAACCGTTCGAGCTTAAGACATTTCGCGATTATAACCGTTCGAGCTTAAGACATTTCGCGATTATAACCGTTCGAGCTTATGTCATTTCGAGATTATAACTATTCGAGCTTGTGACAATTCGACATTGTGTCATTCGAGCTTATGGCCGGCAGACCTTATGACAGCGCCCCGGCAGATCCGTGGTGAGAGTGCGCTCATCACATTCATAAACTGCACGCAGTTAGTGATGTGGGTCGGTAAATAACCGGCTAAATATCCGGTTAATTAACCGTGACAATTTATTATATTTTACCGCTGCTAAAACTAAAATTCACTTGGTACATTGGAAAACGGCCATATTGATTTCTTCTTATCGAGTACATTTTGAAGGGATATATTGAAGTTTCGGTCAACCGTATCCAACGTACACGTTTTCACGCTATATCGGAATACGGTGGTTAAACGATTATTGATTCATTTTTTTAATTTTAATTGATAGTTAGCTCTCGTCCATGGGTAACACTGTGTTTACCAAAATAGCCGGCTATTTAACCGGTAAATTTAGCCGTTACAATGGTAAAGAACGTAATTTACCGGTAAATTCACAATACTATTGAAACATGATTGGCTGCTTTCGGACACCTGTATATTACCCGGTAATGTGACGCAGGAGTCATATTTCACTCCCGACTGCTCACCGGGTGAAAATCAAAGAATATGAATATGCCTAGAAGAACACTTCTTATGGACTGCTTGAAGCAAAAATTTTCCGACAAAAGTAGCCGCAGGATATCTCCCCAGTAGACCGGAACGGGAGCGAGAGAGTCAGCATGATCACCCCGACTCACTAAACATAACGGGAACGAGAGAGACAGAATGCCAAACATAACGGGAGCGAGAGAGACAGAATAACACCAACTGAACCAAGCCCTCGGTCTTACATACAGGTCTGGAAACTTTGGCCAATTCCATTGGTGGGGGTAGGTCGCTTGAAGAAGATGATTTTAGTTTGTACCACAGCCACTATTCGTCGCTGCCACCTATCATGCGAATAAACATTGGCGAACATAACCCAAAAAGTCTAAACGAGACCATAAGTGGGACAGAGACAGACACATGTCCCCCTGCCTTCGGGGCCCCTCGCCACCAAGTACTTTTCGAAGGCAGCGACGCAAGCAGCCACTGCAGGAGTAAAAGCTGTCATCACTAAGCGACCTACTCCCTCTACTGAAGGTTCTAGACCTGTATGTAAGACCGTGGCCAAGTCTGTTGCCGAGGTGTAAGATTGTGTGGTTCTGTACGTGAGTTACACGTATAGCACACAGCTATGGGGTTTAAACTTCAATAATATCGTTGTCCAGGAATGAGTAAATCACACACAGGTTAAGCAAAACTAAACTTTTATTATAAAAATACTCGAGTAATAATAGCTAGCAACTTTTTTCGGAGAGCGGAAAAAGATGATAAAGATGATAAAAAGACGGCAGAGCTTTGGCGGTAGTCTCCAGACTTCTAGTGCATGCGCTGGCAAAGAATATGGATGTACATAGAAGTGCAGATCCTATGGTCCTCCTGAAGCTGCGCAGAAACTGGAGTACCACGCATTTTTGTCATTTTTGGTGCGTACTCCAGTTTCTGCCCAGCTTCAGGCGAAGCATAGGATCTGCACTTCTATGTACATCCATATTCTTTGGCGCTGGTCATCTTTTAAACGAGCGATCGATGTGCTATTTGCGGCTGGCGGACAAGTCGACTCAGGGTTGCCACAATACTGTAACGCCTGAGCGTCTTGATTTGCAGGAATTTTGAATTATATCCAACGATGTCGTTTTCTGGGTCCAGTTGAAAAAGGGTAAAAACCCACCTTGTGAATCAGAAAGGATTGTCAGAGAATAAAGTGAGATCCGTTCGCTTTCGGTATCAAAATTGTTCTGCTTTATTCTTTGAAGATTTTTTGAGTCTAGGCTAGAAGAACCACACAACGGCTCTCCTACCCAACGCTCTCGCAGCCAATCACGCACGAGTTCAATATGAACAAGGGAGCATTTTCTATTCCGCGCATTTTCTCACGGTCGCGATAAGAGAAGGGCCAGCCGTCGCCACTCCACTTATCGAAGGCTAGACTTAGGGATAAACATACATGCGCCCGACGTCTTTTCAATAACAAAGATAATAACTAAATATACATACGACAAGACAATCATGGCTTTGTATTTATTCTTTGCCTTTAAGAAATATCTAATATTATTACTATATATTATTATAAGTCACCATTTATTAATTCCGAATCTCTCAGGGTATAATTATTCTATTTAATTTAGCCGATTTATACCAATAGCTTTATTCTGCAATATATATCTTTGAATAAACCGCGTTAAGATAATGGTAAAGTGACGCATGCGTCACAATACGACGCTACTAGCGACATCCTAGCAGCTGGGGTGAAAGCTTGTCCGAGCACCCCAATTTTTCTGGCTTCAACGAAGCTACAGGAAGTGTTCTTCTAGGCATATCCATATTCATTGTTATTATAGCGGTAGGAACTTGCTATTCTATGCTTTACTAGCATAGCGTCATTGTTCAATTGTTTACTTTCGATTGACGGACACTCGAAGGACAAAAAATATATTTGGTTTGTTATTTTGACTGATAATTTAGTGATCATGGCTGCAGAGGAAGCTTTTGAACAGGTTAGATTTTACATTCGACGTATTCTTTCAAGTTGCGATATTGATTTTATTAGAAATCATTATTAAACTTTTGTAGATAAGTTACGATAATACTTAACCTTTTCGCGGCGTGGCAGTTTAAAACTTTGGCAACTAATTTTTACAGTCTACTGATTGGTAAATATGTGACGGCTTTACATTCCGGAAGTTTTTCTTTGTAAATTTGCCTAAAACGTGAAAATACGTGAAAATTGTTCATTGCAAGTAATGAGATTGTAAACATTTGCTTGTCAACAAATGAGTTAACTCATACCGTAATAACAATTTCACGAGGCGTGGCTATACTTGGACTGGAACAATTAACTCCAATTGATTGTTCTTACTTGACTAAGCAACGCTTCAATCTCCATAAGGACATTCATTAAGATTCTTCAAAGCTGGATACTAGAACTCAGGTTGTACACAGCGCGAATAAAATTTCTGAAAACGGTCCAAAACTAGGACTGTAATATTAAATAGGATTTTTAAATTTTACTCCCTAACACTTTGGGATTTGGCCAAATAGTAGCCGCCTACTATCACTCATCATTGTTTTACTAAGCCTAGCGTTAAGAGGCGCTTAAGCGCCTGAGTCTCTTTATATAAGTTTTGACATTTGACATTTACAAAACAAATGATCTTGGTCCTGGTTGCAGTGTGACTGATTGAAGACACTGCTGACTAATCAGTATAAATAAAACGATGATAATGACTGATATTTATGAGATTTTTGAGATATCTAGGATCACCAACTTTTTAGAATAGGCTTGGCGATCTTCAACTGCAGCTGCAACTGTTTATTTGCTGTGATGATAAAGCATTTTTCATTTACTCACACAAATGGCTATAAAATTTCAAACAGTGTTCGGCTGTTTCTTAGCCTATTTTATGCTGCACTATTGGAGTAATATTTGTAATATATGTGTACTAATCATATTCTACAGTGACCTTTACTAGAGTCATATTCTATATGTTCATGTTCAATTTCATGTGGTTCTGCTATATTTTTTGCTACTTTCTAAAGATGTTATTATTATATGTAATATAACAATAACATTTCATTTATAGAGCATTTATTGAGCAAGATAAAAAATAAATAAATAATTTGAAGCATTTTTATCATGCTCGATACACATATCAGGATTACAAAAGTGCAATAAGCACTTTTCCACATCCCATATTTTCTTCTTACATGCAGAGTTGTAAATGCTTAATACTTATAAAAATAATGATGATGATACAATCAGCTCTATAATTATGATTTTATAATAATAACATCTAGCGATTTAATACGATGATTAAATTGTGGAATGGCTACAAAAATGATTGTTTTACAATTAAAATTCACAGTAATGTTTTTGAAAAAATGGAAAAAAATAAGTAATACATTACTTATTTCTTACATTTTTTCCACTTTTTCTTGCAATATTAAAGCAAAAATTAGTATTTTTTTCAGCTATTTAAATGTTTACACTCTATTTTATAATCACTACATATTATTATTATGAAATAATAATATTATATCTCATGAATTAATGGGGATTTACCACTCTGCTTACATGTATGACTTATTAAGTGAATTTCAAAATTCTGAGGATATAAATATAAAATCTCATTCTTAGACATTTCTTATACCTCAAATAGATAATCAAACCATATGTTTCCAAAGGTGTGAATAACTGAGCGGTCTAGGATACAGACCAACAGTCACAGGTTTCCGGGTTTTAATCTTACCAATGCCAAAAATATTTATAATCTTTGTTCTTGATAAAATATATACCCGTCAAATATGAATTTAAAAGAGAAAAATACTCGTTAAATCAACCGTAAAAACAATTTTTTTTGTCAAAATTTACATCAGTAGTTTTGCGGTGACAGAATACACTAGGGAAAAGCGGTGGTTAAAATCGGTTAAAGTCACTAGCAATAATGATTTTGACAAATTGTCAGTTAAAACGTTGGTTAAAGTCGGGTAAAATCACCACCAAAATTTTCAGGGTGATAGCATGAAAATTTTAGTTGGAATCCCCCTTATATATTAAGAACTCTTCTCGACGAAACGTGACGTAGTTCCGGTGCCGGGAGGCGAACTCGAGACTGGCTATTGGCTTAGTGCGTTAAGATGCCAGCGCCGCTTGTGGCACACCTCGGCAACAGTTGATATAAAAAAAGCATTGATTCTTATGGTAGAATATAGTTTACAGAAGATTTTCCGATTAAACTAAATGAACAACTGAAAAGTATTGTTATAAATAAAAAATAGGTTGTTTAATTAATTTTTTTGTAATTTTGGTTATGATAATAGCTTTTTGTTATTCGATTTATTTCGTAAAAAGGGTACATAAATTTTCCTGTGCCCGGTGTCGTCTGCACTTTTCGCCGGTGTTTATGTTTATGACAGCTGACAGCTACATTAAAACGGCATTGAAAGATGGAATTGATAATCAGAACGGGATTCAAGGCGATAATGCATGCAATTGATTTTAATCCACAAGGTATTATAAAAGGAAAGGCGTTATCTGTATGCCATGTGCGTCGAGTGGAGGAGTTAACAGATTCAGACAAACGTATCTTAATAAAGTGCAGCGTTATTCGCCAAACGTCAGTGACACTTCCACTACTACACCGTACAAGGTGAAATTGGAAGTAAGTATCGTAAAGTTTCAATCCTAGTAACAGTATTGTAGTCTATAACTTTTTATTGATTAGAGAACATTTAGTTCGTACAGTAACTCTGAAACTTTTTTTTTCGTTTAACGGAGGCAATCCAGTCCTCGCGTCTTTTCTGCTTGAAAACTTGGATCTTTCCTGTAGAGAAGCTGTAGAAATGGACACCCGGTGAATTTACAGAGGTGTTTTTACAATTCACGACGCAACACAGCATTGAGGCCTTCCCTTTTGGCGCACTCATAATGTCGATTTATTAAAGAAATATAAATAACATCGTTAATTAACGTACGCTAGCATGCTTTACTGTGATAATTTTTTATCAAATGTTGCACAATTTCGCCGCTTCGAACGCTGGCTGTCCAAAATGGCCGCGAATGAAGGTCACGCACGAAGCCAATATTGGCATAGGTTTTCCGCAGTTTTCCTATGCCCATAGCATAAATGTTATGGCAAACGCGATGTAGAGGGCGAAGTTGGATGCGGCCGCATGGGGGCCTGGCTACTGACCCGGGCCGATCTTGTAATAGGCGTAAAGCCTACAGACGGGGGGAAATGCAACATATTAAGAAATCATGCTGATGTAGAAGCCACTTTTCAGAACAGTCCACAGAACTACTAAAATTTTTAGAACGACGATTAAATATTAATCACTGATTGAACTAGCATGTAGCAGAATGACTACATTAAGGATGTACGACTATGAGAGGGGGGAACAACGAGGAAGGGATAGACGAGGTAGTGCGCGGCGGGATGTGGGAGCGTTGCGTTTAGTCACTACGCTATCGCCCGATTGAAAAAAAAGTTCTTTATGTCGATATAACTTTGGATTCAGACGGTGACATGCGATTTTTTTCATTATTTTTCAACAAACTTTGATGGTTCATCTCCTTAAACCTAGTTTTTCATAATCCGTAGTTGGATCAGTGCCTAGTAAACTAATAATTATCCACCGTACAGTGGCTGTCGCCCATAAGGGCAGATGTTAAAGAGGACTCAAAGTGGTGTACTTCGAAATCGTGTTAACTTTTATTATTTGTGTTAACTTTTCAGGTACAGCATATCCAAAAATTGAGGCCCAAAGTTGGATTTGATTTCATAGTCGTACATCCTTAAGTGTCAAAACGAAACAAACTACATAATTTATGTAATTTTTCATTCAGTTTGAGGATGAAGAGACCGAGATCCCAATCGGTGGTACCTTGCCTAGTGGTCGCAAGCGTCTATTTTCCAAAGAGCTGCGTTGCATGATGTACGGGTTCGGAGACGATCAAAATCCCTACACAGAGAGCGTGGATCTTCTCGAAGATCTGGTGATCGAGTTTGTCACAGAAATGACTCACAGAGCCATGGAAATTGGTAGAACAGGAAGAGTTCAAGTAGAGGATATCATATTTTTAGGTAAAGTCTTGGCATAAACATTGTATTATATAAGAATCATCTTATTAGTACATTATCGTGCTGGTGCAGCCCTCGCTTCGCTCGAGCAGCAAACCTCGCACTCGGTGAAAATCGTGCTCCCTCTCGCGTAGCATACGATTCTTTTCTTCCGATTGCGTTGAAATATGACGTGATTTTTGTCGCTGAAAAGCGAGGAAAAATTCGACGATACCTGGCCGCGAGCCGTGTGCACGCGGGCAGAGATACGAGGCAAGACTCGCTCGGGCATTGTGGCCCCTGTTTCTGCGTGCTTTGAGGTACGCAGCGCGAGCGCCGCGTATGCGGCGTTCCCGCGGGGAACCTCGAAGTGGGCAAAAATAGGGGACAAGATGCCCTAGGGAGTTTTGGCTCATATTCTTGCCCGTTGCACATGCGCACTGCTTGCGGTCATGTATCGGCGACTTTCCTCCCGCTTTTCAGGGACGGAATCACGTTATTTCAGCGCAGTCAGAAGAAAAAATAATGATATCATGCTCAATAATTCTAAATAACCGTTTATCTGAGTAATCTATTTGTTTTCCAGTGCGAAAGGATGCGAGGAAATTTGCCAGAGTAAGAGATCTTCTTTTGATGAACGAGGAGCTCAAGAAAGCTCGAAAAGCTTTCGACGAAGTTAAATACGCAGGTACAGTCACTCAGTAGAAATCTGTTCTGTACTTTAACTTCGACTCTAGCTAATAGCGGGATGAGTGCTTGAATAAGTTTTTTTTTCTTTCACTCATGCCATAAGCAAATTTTTTAGTAGCACAGTTAAGTTTGAAATGCTACATTATTTTACTGTTTTTATGGGTTGGTTAGCTAATTGTATTGTCTTGGGTTCGTGCAATGCCATGATGGAATGAAACTCGTGCGGGATAAAGTTCTTAATCTTAAAACAAAAGAAATCGTATGCAAGTGTAATTTACATATTCTACGGTGAATTTTTAAAAGTTTTATGAAATGAATAAATGTGATTCATTAGTAAGTAAAAAAAAACATCAGTTTTGTTTGTATAAAATTAGCATCTATTTTTATTCCGACTCTAAGAAAAATCTTCATTGTATGAAATTATAAGCCATAGAATTATTTCATTTTTTTTTAACAAATGTGCAACAGTCTCCACTGCAATTGTTTAAATGTCTGTACACTTACGTATATTACAATTCGTTTAAGAAAATGTCGAAGTAATAAATATAACGAAAAAGTGCATGTGAAAGGCGTATTGCTCACGATATTTCACAGCCTAAATCCCAACTCCACCTAGAATAATATTTGTAGTGATGTGTGCATGAACGCATGATCGTAATGCGCAGTTTGTGAAATTTTTATGCATTTTTGTAACATGGTGGCCACAATATTTAAAAAAATTACTTGGAATTTAATGTACAAGTACTGGAAGCTTTTATGTATAAATTGGTATACTAAATTTAATATACAAACGCGATGTAAAATTAATGTGTGGTACAGTAATTTTAATGATTTACTTTAATTTTACTGTAAAAGTACATTAACTTTACATCATAATTATACATTTCATTTAATTGACCCGTTTATGCATAAAACTTCCGTTCTTTTCTAACAGTGCAGCGTTTAGGAAAATCTGGCAATACTGGAAATGTTAGGGAATTGAAAAATAGTCGGAGAAAAATTGGGGATTTTTTCAACTAGTCAGAAAATATTACGGGCGGTACGGAATTAAAAAAAAAACGTTAAAGCGAAGCAGGAAAAATTAATTTTTTTTATACACTGAAAAGTGTATAAAAAAGTGTATACTACTCGATATTTGATGAGCAAGTATACTGGAAGTTTTTGTGTATAAAATACTATTCCAAATTGAATATACAAGTGCAATGTCAAATTAATGTATGTATGTTACAGTTAAAGCGCTAAAAGTACTGTTACTTTTACAATTTTGTCTTAATTTAGCTGTAAAATACATTGATTTTACATGACAATTGCGCATTCATTTACAAGCTTATGCATAAAAACTTGGGAAGTTTTTAACCGTGTATACTTTTTTGTCAATCAAGTACACTTAGGTTGCAATTTTTCGTATTACCCATTTTTTCTCTGAATATCTCAAGAAATTCTCAGAAAATTGCTCTGTTTTTGATACTGTTTAAAAAGTAAATATTTTGTTTAAATCTTATGATTCGTGTTTGTTCTGAAAATTGCTGTTTTTATTCGCTGATTACGCTTAAAATGCATGAAAATCTTCGATTTTCTGTACACATTTCACGCAATATGCAGTTTCCAATGTTTCGCGAATATTCGAATTCCAATTTGAACATTTTTCAGAGAAATTTAAAAAATTTCGAATTTTGCTGAAAATAGCTATTGTTGTGTGTTTTATGCTCGCCCGGGATGTGGTTATTTTTTAGCGAAATCGGGACAAAAGTATCGTATGCTACACGGGAGGGAGCGTAATTTTTACGACGAGTGATTTCAGCCCTCACTTCAACCGGGTAACAAACTTCATCCTTACAGAAAATGACGCTCTTTCCTCCATTGTTACATAATATACTATTACAGAACAGACTTTTTTATACCACATTAATAAGGTCGTTCTTGCACCAACATCAAATCAAATATCGTTGATAAAAATTCGGAAAAAGGAAAGATTAATATTACTAGAAAATGTCTCTGAAATTTTTAATAAAACAGTTTTGGAAATACATCTCCGCAAAAATTATTCAAATTAGATAAACGGGTACGAAACTAACTATACGTTCGAGTACAGTATTGCAATTATTTTATTGCATGGAAAGCCATAATTCAAACGAAACATACGCATAAACTGACAAAAATTGCCAGTGATAGAATATCAAGCGAGCGACTAAATTCTAATAATTTCATCATTTATAAATAACAACAAACGAATATTAAAAAGAGCGTTTGCCATTTGATCCGTCTAAGATATCGATAACGTTGATTAACGATGAAATTAATTGTCGTCCATTAGTTCATAAAGAAGCTGAAAATAGACTGGCATATGTCTCATGAGTAGTACAAGAACCACCTTAATCTGAATTGTAGTCAGAATTGTGATAATTTGTTCAGGGAAAGTTGTGGATTTTTTTTCCCACTGTTTTTAGTGGCCACCATGTGTAAAACGCAAAAAAAAAAACGGCACCGAATCGATATATTACTTTACCTACAAATCCAGCAGCCGTTTGAATGTCAACAGCTGCATTGACAAAAATCATTGGGCTTTATTGCGTTGGGTGATGTCATATACGGCTTGTTTTGCCGACAGAATAACGTCGTTCAGGCCGACACCTTGATACGAGGATCCGCACAGCGCCAGAGGAAGCTTGTGAGCTGATATGTAATTTTGGATTCTTGTGAGTCGCTGTCTATGACCGACTACGTGTTGTGGAATGCAGTCCTTCAGTATAGCGACATTTTGTGCCGTGGGTTCAGCTTTTATTCGCAGAATCTTCTTCACATGATCCAGCGCCACCGACAACAAGTATTCTTTCTTCGGCGAGGAACCAAAGTATTCGTCAAACCACGCACCACCCATCATTACTGTCAGTACCTGTTGATTAGGAAATAATTCATATTGTCGGATCTCTTAGTCGTAACTTAACACTTAATCTTACTAATTTCTTTTTTTGTTTTGAAAGCATTCGGACAATTGTATGATTGCGTAGCGCCAATGAATGAACACCTATACACAAATCAACAGAAAAAAAAAATGCGCACGAAAATGTGTTATTTATAAATATTGGCGAATTCACTTTTTACCGATAATTGAATTTGCAATATTAATGAATTGCTGCTTTTTGAAGTCTTTAGGCAGTAATTGCATCCTAAATTCAATACACGAATAAGCGTTAATGGTAAATTATCGGTAATTACATCAGAGGCTCTTTTAAGGAAGTTGGAACGCTTCACATTAGTTTAATAATAAGTGCTTAATATGTGTGAGCGTTTCTGAAAACTTTTGTGTATCGAATAACAGTAATGAATGAATGAATTCATGTTACAGCACGTATCCTTAAATATTAATTGATTAAGTGGATTAACATTAATGTTAAATTCTGGGGAAATCTGTTTTCTTTTTGTTTTTTCATAAATAATCCGTAAATTAATATCGATTTTAATGTATGGCGATGTATTCTCTTTCAAACTGTAGACTGTTTGGATATTTTCTATTTACAATCGTTAAGAAATTACAGCTTGTTGTTGACTGACAGAAAAACTCGTTTATAAGCAAACGACTATAAGTGTAAACGGTTAAGACTGCAAAATGGCCGGATAGTAAATTTGTAAAGTATCATCAATAATAGAGAATGCTACGTCCGACACTAAAATCGATAAACAATTATGTATTAATCTTGGAAAATACTGAACGAAAACGGAACTTTTAGAAAATTAACATTCGTTAATGTTTAACACATCCATTACTATAAATATTACAATCCTTAATTATTTCACAACATTTTTCAGGAATGCTGACAAAAATTTGGCACTTATTTGATATCGTTATATTTATAAATAATTCGTCAAATTGTATGTTAAATTTCAACTGTAATAATGTAAATACTGTTATAATTTAGGCACTACCAAAACAACGTATCGGACTAGAAAATGAATTACTGCTGAGACATTGATTAACTTTCCAGTATCTTACAATTGGAAGATAATTCAAAATCGTTGATGCGTACTATTGTTTTTTTTTACTATTATACACCAAATTTGTACTTACTTAAGTAGTCTTTAAAAGTGAGACTTCACGATGAGATTTTGCTGTACTTTACATTCGTAACTTTTCTGCCAATACGCGGCAGATCCAAAGTTAAATATTTACCATTCATTGTGCGATTTCGTTAATTAGGACGAGTGTTCAGCCATTGGAGCTAACTGGAGTAACTAATATATTTTTTGATTTTCGATTTAAATATAACCCGATTATTGTATTCATGTGCCATTGAACTTGATCTGAAATACTCGAATGAATTAAATATATGCGTTTTATTAATTCGTGTACTTGTTAGTAAAAAAAACTCTTTGTGTTCACTCCAAAATTCGATAATTATGCAGTTTCATGATTTAAAAAATTAAAGGCAAAATGCAGTCATTGAAAAAAAAAAACTCGAAAATTTAAGAAATGAGAAAAGTTAAAAAAATATAAACTTAAAGACAATAAACAGAAGAAAACAAAAATATTTTGCAAAACTAGATGAAATCTTGGGACGTCACTAAACTGCTTTATTATCTGAAATTCTACGCAATTAAAATAATTAGCAAACTAAATTTACTTTTTTTAACAGTCTACCGGTTTTCTACATTTAAGGGGACCCAAATCGCTGATATTCATTAAGATATCTCGTCTGTTTAACTGCTGCTGTCATTTTTTTAAATATTCTTTTGAACCCTGCAACAAAGATTCTTTTGTTCTATGGCAAAAGCATTTAACTGCTGCAAATAAGCTATGGAAAATTCATGTCTCTTTAAACGTCTTCACACTTTCCTGTGATAGTCGGTAAATAAAAAATGTCTAAACTATACTTTAAACTATAATTAGTAAAGTTACACATTTTAATGAAAATAGTTTTTTTAACCTTTATCTCAAATCGCTGCATTTATGCCGGAGTAATTCTTCATATATACAATTGAGGAATATTTTTTAAATGTTGGCTTACCGTTTATATCAGGAAAGCATGAAGTTTAGAAACCCATAAATGTTCTATAACTCATTTGCAACAGTTAGATGTTTTTGCCATAGAGCAAAAAAATCATTGTTTCAGGGTTCAAAAGAATATATTTTTTAAATTACATCAGCAGGTAACCAAGTAAGATATTCATCAATGAATATCAGCAATTTGCTGACATCTTCCCTTAAGTCAATCTGCGGTAAATAAATCACCGAGACCAATACATACTGTGGAAGTTTCGTTCGGAAAGACGCAGGAGTCGAAGATAACACCGAGGATTGGAACTTTTTCCTTAGGCGGAACAAGAAATCCAAATGCTTCCATAGGCAAACATTTTCCCGGAAACTCAAGATTAACAACGGCCACTGTGACTACAGGTATCGCCGAAAGTTCTCTGGCAAGCTGAGGATGCTGGCGTTCCAAGAGCGGCGCCAAATTCTTGGCAGAAATGGCGGAAATGACTTGTGTAAATGTCTGTAATTTCTCATTAACATTCAGCTCTACACAATCTTCTCGAAACGTAATTTTCTGGCATTTTTCGTTAAATCGAATTTCAACTCCAGATGATATCAAGTTCTCCGTTAATCGCAAAGGCAGTTGCTCCAATCCGCCTTTTAATCCCCAAACGGACCATTTTTCTTTCTCCGCCCTTTCGGCTGAACCAAAGTCGCTTTGTTCATTCCCAACAACATTTTCCTTATTTTTAGATCGTTTTGAAAATAATTTATTAATCTGATTCATGAACAATCCTTTGGCAATCGATCCGTGCTTCTGCTCAGCTTCGAAAAGCGAAGTCATCAGGAAATTGACGCTAATTTTTTTAGCATCTCCGGCGCAAATACCGCAGAGCATAGCGCTGATGAGATAATCGGCTACGTCTTTGCCAAATCGCCTCTCGACGAAGCTGTACATACTTTCGTCGTCTTTTTCTACTTTTTGGGCTCTCAGATCGTTCATTAGCAATTTTATAAGTGGTCGGTCGAACGGCGTGAGTGTTTTAAACAAACTTGCCACAGAATTTGGCAAAAGGTGTAAACTATTGTTTACATAAATCATTCTGTTTGTAGCGGATGGGTGAGACGTAGAAACGGAAATGAGTTTGTCTGTGAGTTTTAGCTTGTCGATCATACGCAAAGTATTTTTACCAGGTGGGCCTTTTGGTCTCACAGTTCTTGGGCCCATCTCAAATATCGTCCCGTTTGGTTTCTCTACGCTGCGCACCCATCCGCCTAATCTTTCTGACGCTTCTATGAGCACCAACGAACCCAGTCGCTTTTCGGATGCATAAAAGGCGGCTGAGAGGCCTGAAATACCTCCACCGAGTATTGCACTCATTGCGCCTTCGATTTTCTGCGGAAAAATATAGTTTGTGTCTGTACCCATTTTGTTCTTTTGCTAATTACCTAAATAAATTATTTGAATACTGTGTACTTTGCTCTAGGGAGAAGGAGTCAGACCCAAATTATTGATATCATTTGACAAATATCTCACTTTATGTGCTGATATGATCATGAAAAATGTTTTGCTTCCTCATAGAGGAAGCTTTGTTTTCGTGAAAATTTTTTTTTTCGACATTTTCATGTCAGGACACTCAGAATGGTCTAAAACGTCGAGAAAAGTGGTTTAGAAAAAATGTCTGTATGTGTGTGTGGGCGTATGTGCACAATTTTTTGTTAGCACGATAGCCGTCGCAATTTTTAAGATATCGGGCTCCAATTTGACCCACGAGTAAACTGTCGTTAAACAAGGCATGGGATTGAATTTGAAGTTAATCCATCAAGGTGTTCAAAATTTATGGCATTTAAAAAATTTTGGACATTTTTTGTTCATGCTCTAACTTTCGCAATGTTTAAGATATCAGGCTCCAATTTGGTCTACAAGTAGAGTGTGGGTAAACTAAGCATCAGTTTGAATCTGGCGAGAATCTGTCGAGGAGTTCAAAACTAATGCCATTTAAAATTTTTTTAAACAATGCTGCAAAGTAGAACTTTGCAAATTGCTTCCTCATTATTGTTGGATTTTTACAAAGCTTCCTCTACGAGGAAGCCAAAATAGGATAACCTGCTTCCTCATAGAGGTAGATTTGTAAAAATCCAACAATAACCAGGAAGCAATTTGCAAAGTTCTACTTTGCAGCATTGTTTTTTTTTAAACCAGTAACAAAAATTTTTATGCTTTAAAGCAAAGCATCTAACTATTGCAGATAAGCTATAGGACATTTTTGGGTTTTTAAACTTATTCACACTTTCATGAGATAATTAGTAGGACAAAAATTGCTCACTCGTACATAAGTAGAATTCTTTTGGCAAGAATGTAGCAATTTGAAATAAAGGTAAAAATAGCAAAATGCCATAGACTCTAATATGTTTTAAAATCCATAAATTTCCTATAGCTCATTTGCAATAGTTAGATGCTTTTACCAGAGCAAAAAAAAATATATTCTTTCAATGACTTGATTATCAGCAGATAAACAAGTGAGATATGTATCAATGAATATCAGCAAAATTGTCAGGATTGGTAATTTATTCAATGAAAATGTATTTGAAATACTTTTGTAACTGAATGATTATCGATTATTATGCCCCTTAAATATTAGAATTCATTGCAAAACAATAATTTATCTAAATTATTAATAATTATTACAGAAATGTTAAAATTTAAAGTTTCACACAATGTATATCCCTGCTGTTCATATATAAATATGAAAAAAAAAAAATTTGTCCTTAAACTGTCATTGAAGCATATTTAAAACATTTCCAAAATACCGTTTTTTTATTTCTTTCAAAATATCATTAAAAACTTCTGGATTAATTTGACGAATAGTTTTCAATTTTTATTGTGATTTTTAGTTATGCGAATTCAGTAACCATAAAACATAGATATAATTGATGTAATTGACTGGATTATTTAAAAATGAAAACCAAGTATAAACATGACTCATTGAAATTTCTTAGTGGCAGGTAATCTATTTGTAAATAAATAGCTTCTCAGGTTTTGAAAATAATATATACTTTGATGCAGGATATCTAAAGATTTATTTTTTCATTTGTCAATTATTTTCAAAAGTGTGTTGAAAATTTAGCACTTATTGTGTTAATATAAGTACTAATGTAAAAGCAAATCTAAAAAGAAATGAAATAATAATTTGTACATAGACAATTTAAAGGAAGTAAAAAATTAGTAATGTACATAATTAAATATCTCCCTTATTAAGCCAGCTCAAAAATACTGACATAAAAATCATTTTGTCATATTTCCATTATGCAGACCACTATTAAACTGAAGAAAGTTCAGATCAAAGCTGAGATGTCTTAAATATTGTCTGAAATAAAAACCAGTAAAAATATACAGGCATCTGTAAATTTAATTATATACAAGAGTTTTCCCTATAAATAAAATAAATAAAAACAAAAATGATATACTGTCTAACCAATGTTTAAAAAAAGATAAGTTTGCAAAATAAGAATAGTATACAAAATGAAATTCAATTTAAAAAATAACAAAAAAAAGATCACATTCTCAATTTCTCATTTTCTTACAAATTTCAATTTATTTGATTCAAGTTAAAAGTTATCTACAAGAAATGATTACTGTTCAATCAATTTATTTATTCAATTAATTTCATCAATGGTGTAATTTTTATGTGAAAAAAAAAAAACCATTTGGTTTTTAGTATCAAAGTTGATTGTTGTTGATTTGGGAAAAAAAATTGTGTGATTAAAGATTCGCTCTTACCGATACAAACCTATTTGTGTCACTGTTTGTAGATTCTGCTTGTCACGCTTCACTAGTATATTATTTGCACTCTATTATATTTCTTCGCTATCGAAAACACTCGGCCGGCTGTACAGGTATAAGAGGTTATAACAATGATTGTCAGTCGCGGTTAGGTCGCTGAACGCACTGATGGAAACTTCAAGGAAACTAGTAAAGGCCGGCAAATACTTAGGGTACTTAAAAGTAGAATACCGCCTTCCTACGGTACTTTATGTACAGTATCTCGCGAATTATCATTCAAAACATTGGCAATTTTCCTACAAATGATGTAATTCGATCGGTTGTGAGTGTGATAAGTAGAAATTGCAGTGCTGATGAAAAGTTGGTGCTAGAATGAGTAAATAACGATGTCGTTCAGAATATGCGCATGTTGGTAAATAACGTGCCCAACGGTTTTTGTTCAATTTTATTCCTTGTTTATGAGTACTTACACTATGTTTACACAGTCTTTAGTGGGCATTCGAACAAATGCATTTACGTCCGAGTGTGTTTAAATTCCACGTATGCAAATGCATAGGCAGAGAAGGGTTTGGTTTGTCATGTATTTTACAGCGTTTACGTATATGCTTTAATGCTAATAAACACAACATTTAAATTAAATATACATAAAAAGGTTTTGATACATAATGCCCGTAGTTATGACCCTGGCGAAAATAAATTATAGAGGCTGATACAGATGGATAAAATTTGAATGGGATTTAATCATACACGGAGGGAAAAGTCTGTGTGTAACTACGCGGGTTTCTGTTGTTAATTACTATAACTTGCGTACCGAGGTGACACAAGGGCTTTATCAAAGTTGTTCCTATACACGTAGAAGCTTTCACAATGTGTATTGTAATCTTTCCGATTTTGCTTTAGTACCATGCTCATTAATCCTATATTAATGTTTCCAGCCGAAATTTTACATATACATATATGTATGACAGTATTCCCTTTTTATATAGGAACAATTAGTAAATTTTTCGTACTATTTTCAATATGATACTGGATTTAATTATGGAAGGATTTTCTATGCAAAGGAAGGGGAAATGTATTGAATATGCTTTGCAAGTAAGTATATAAAAAATGTGTACAATTTTAAAACCGCCATCATATTTTGTAATTTAATTTTGTTTCTCTGACTGTTGTGTAGAAACTGCAACACGCTAGCCAAAGTAGGTCGATAAGTCAGAATTGTAACTTATCATATGACAACTCGACCAAAAATACAAATATTGGGCCGCTTCACTGCCATGTCTTCGATGTCCCAACAAAGACACTTTTGGGCGAAAAGACTGCTCTTTATTCTTTCTTTCGTTTACGAGAGCAGTCGTGGTTATTCGCCAACTAGCGGCTGAAAACTCACTAAATGTTCTCTGGATTTGTTTACCATATAAATATGACATGTCAATATTTCTTATGGTGTATAGTAATTACAACATTACTCATACACTCTAGATTCACAGTTCTACTTATTTGTGTTATCGCTAGATGGCGAATTCGTGTACCGATTCTCGTAAATGGAAGGGACTACGGAGGCACATATAAGTGGGAAGGTTTCAGGCCGTTTCGTCTTGTGGTATTATACCGCAGGGCAATATATCGATTTTTTGTCGCTCTCTTCGGGTCGTTATAAAATAGTAACGGCTCAGCGCATTTGAAGAAAAGAATGATTTTAAAAAAACCTCAAACAACAAACGTATGCTGTTAGGAAAATTTTACATATGTAATGGATGGATAAATTCGCGACGTCATCATTAACCATGTTCCCAATGGGCACACTTGTCACAATGATGTCCTAAAGACATCTTTTGGACATCACATGTTACAATGATGTCCTAAAGACGTCTATAGGACATCATTGCAACATGTGTGCCCATTGGGTTCTTATTGGCGAATCTAAAAAATCCCTACATGTTGATAAACCCAAAGCAGAATAGGAAATTAATACTAATCGACGGCAATAAGTCCCATGTAAATGAAGTTTACTCCAATGTTTTCAGCTTTCAAAAAGATACAGATACAACGGATTACTATACTATTAAGGAATAAGTCATTGTTGTAATCAAGCAAATTTGGGACGATTACTATACGTATCGTAAGCTGTAAGTTGTTTGTATGAGTTTTTACAATAGAGCCCATGTGTCACCGCTGTACAATATTTTCTTCGAGTGACATCTATATTCCCGGATCCATTTCTCTCCGTGTATGTTATCAAGAGTCGCGGCAGCGACTCGACGCCAAGTTAATCATCTTTATCTATTCGAACTTTGGTCAATTTATACAAATTGAATCGTTATTAGTTTCCTATAGTTTTCGTTTTCTATATAGGTTAAAAACGATAGATACGTTATCGGTATGTATGGTGCACCAACGGATAACATTTTATATTGAATTTCCGTTTGTAACGGTCACTTGTAAATGTTTATCCGTTTGTAGTGTATCGTGTTATATCGTAAATAGGTACCAATAGAGTGATCCTATCATTTTCTAACGTCTTACAATTATAGAAAGTTTATCGGAATGAATCGTATGTGTTAAGATTGAAAGAATGATCATAATCTATCGTAAAACCCTGATATAAATGAAACAGTTTTCTATGAATTTTGAATATGATAAATATTTGAATCCAAAAATGTATGGATGAAACTTTTTTTTTAAATGAAAAATGTAATATTATTAATATTACTCCAACGACTGTATATTTTTGTTATTAAATTTAGTACAAGGGTTATATTACTTATAATAATAGTATAGGATATGGAAGAAACATATAGGATTTCGATCGTAAATTTATGATAGTACTTCGTAAATTCGCGAACCAAAGTCCGTATTCGGAACGATAGAATTTTTAAAAATTGTTTTACGTCACTGCGGCACGAAAACCTCTCTTTTCTCGCCTTGTAACGTAAAATCGTTTGCAATATTCGAGAGGGAAACATTTTTTCAGCTCGTGCTGCTAACTCGCGAGAAATGTGTTTTCCCTCCCTCGGGCTGCAATATGCTATTGTATACTTTACTTTTACCAGGGGAGTTATGTGGTATTCTCACCGAATCGCTGTCAATCAGAGAAAGAATTGGTGCTGTATAAAGGAAGCTAATATTTTTTTATGAAAATTTTTGTTTTTCTTAAAGATTTTCATGTCAGGTTATTCAGATTGGTCTAAAACGTTGAGAACAATGGTTTAGAAGAAATGTCTGTATGTACATACGAATGTATGGATAATAGTTGATAGGTAGGCGGTCGAGAGTTATGAAAAATGCACGTGTGCATGGATGCCAATGTGTGTGTATGCTCCGGCTTTGAAATTTCAATCACCTATAACTCAAGAACCGTTCAACCGATTGAACTGGAATTTGGTATATAAGTGAAGCAACTGTCCGTCTTTGACTGTTGCAACTTTTGCCAAAAGGTAAGCGGAAATTTCGATTTTATCGCATTGAATAAAAAAAAGATTTGTCGCTCTAACTTTTGTAAAATTTACGTCGTTTTGCTAAATAGTTTTTTATAAGTGCAGATACATTTGATGTTGTTTGGTATTGAATTTGTTCGAAAACGAAAAAGCGATACGGATTTTATGGACTTTTGAAATTTTCGAAAAACTAACGTTATTGCGTTAGCTTTTGCAAAATATGAACTACCGAGCTCAAGTTTTGTACGTGAACTAAATAATATTCAGGGATGTTAGATACGTAATTACTGAAGATCGGTAGAAACGTTCGAATTAAATACGACTTAAAATTTTTTCGTTATTATTTGTTACAATTTTTACAATTTTTTTAAAGTATGCAAAGTAGAACCTTTCATGCTTAATATTTCTTTATTATTTTTCACTTCTTACTAACTGTCTTCTGTGGAGAAGCCGAAGTCGATGAGCATACTTCCTCACAGAAATAAATTTGTACGAAGTGAAAAAAAATCAGGAAGCAATATGCAAGGTTCTACATTGCATTCTTTTTTCATTAATGCTAAACATTTTCGGCATGAAAACGTGATTACTTATGGCTGATTATTACTCATGAATTAAGGGGTTTGTATTTTGATTTTGCTCGACAACGTTAAGCACCACATATTATAGCTTTTGTTACCGATTGCGATAACTTTTAACCCAGGTGCAAATGTATGTTTACTGAGAGAAAAAAAATATATTGATAACTATACATTTATAGTGAAATACAAACTCAACAATTTTCAAAAAGATATCTGTACTAGTTATTTATAGTCAATGCAATAGTTAATAATAGTCATCGTAACAAAAAGTTAATAGTTTTGAAAATTTAGCGATAAATGCAAGGTACTATTCATAGAAAATATTATCACAAGCTATAGTATTATTTGAGAAATTATTCAACAAGTTTGAAATGGTCATTGCAACAACAATAATAAAGTTCCTCTAACTATAAAAAATAGCTAAGGTTTTATTTCACTATAAGTTCACTGTTAAAGTAACTACTCACATAGCACCGAAATATTTCTGAAACATTCTCAAAACGTTCCTTTGCAATAATGCAATATTGCGAAAATATTGTGAAAGATGCTTAAAACATTTCTATTGTAGAAATCCTACAATGTCCGCTCAAAACGTTGCAAATATAATATTTCAATAATATTACAGAGCAATATTGTTTTAATATTACATTTTCCGCCCAAGACTAATTCGTAAGAAATTCGACCGTTTTTAATATAATTTTTTGATTGCGAATTTTTAAGCAGCACCATTGGATGTCCTCGACAATAATCTTATTTATTGGGAAAAAAAAATCCCGTCCAGGATTCGAACTCACAACCTCACCTACGTAGCATATCCACGTAGAATTAATGATGAGTAATTTTAAAAAGCGATCCTGCTTCAAAAATATATAACAATATTAGAGTTTCAGTAACTATATTTGTTCCAGAGGTGAATACGGTTGAAAGAAACGCAGATTCTCGCTTCAAAGACTTACATCTACCTACCTATCAAATCTAATTAACGACTTAATGTCTATTACGCTACCACTAGACTATCGTCTACTTGTACAAGCGTTATACTTTTATCGCCCATGTGTTCTGTCGACAAAGACTGATGAATTAAAAAATAATAATAGAGCAGCCTTTCAGAAGATTTCTGGTGCATGAAAATCTTGTAAAAAAAATCGATTCATACTATGCCGCGTTTTCAGTAAATTCTAATGAGGCTTCCAATTTCTGTCAGAATTTCTCCCCATTTCCAAATAATCATATGGCGACTTCCCGATTGAATTTCAGTTTTTTCAAATCGAATGATACTCAAGAGAACGAGATGAATTTCTTTTTATCGCGAAATACAAATCATTTTAAATTCAACTTTTTTAAACTAGTTTAGAAATTTCCATTTGAAATGTATTGAAGTGTTGCAAAAAAGTTCCATTGTAATATTTGTAAAATCACATGTGGAATCTTTTATTCGAAACTTTGTGAAATATTGTTGAAGAAATGGGATGGTTTGTTCAGAAATATTAAAAAAATGATTGGCCATTTTTTTACCTTCAACAATATTTCTGAACTTTAAATTCACAATATTGCAATTAAATATTTGTGAATATTCGATTGGAAGCTTATGGAAATATTCCTGTGTGATGAAATATTCGAAATATTCCTGCAATATTTAGGCAATATTATGTGCTATGTGGGTACAACATTATGTTAAACCAATTATAAAATTAGTTACAGTAACTATAATATAGTTAATATAACCATTAAGTCAGGTAAAATAGCTATTCCAATTATTGCATGGACTAAAAATCTACAGTTATGGCTTAATAGTTGCCTGAACTATGATCACGATTTCTCTCAGTGTGTCAATTCCATGGGAAAGACATTTGTCTTCTTTTACAGATGATTGTGGTTACAAAAATGGCATTTAGTTCTGTTTCGACATCGACCTTGACATGTTACATCATCTTAATGACCCCGAAACTTCTTATGTGTAAAATGGAACTTTATACGAACTCATATTTATATGCAACTTAATACGAAAACATATCTGAAAATTGCAACTTTTCAATATTTTCCTAAATAAATAAAAATAATTTGGAATTAAAAAAAAAAAAATCTTAAAAAAAATGAAAACCGTTTAAATTTCTTAAAACTTACACTGGATTTATCTGATTTTAATGCTCATTAAATATTATATTATATTTTATTTACGAAAATACGGTATTTCGAATACGAAAAATATGTCACGTCACATTAAACGGTATAAAATTGTTGTTTATGGCTAGAAGTTTTTGATTATTTACAGGTCATACAACTTATTCTGTTATGTACAGTAGCCCTGAGACGATTTCACTTGACAATCGTATACACTATACACAACTTTCGCAGAGTGTATTTGATTCGTGTGGTAACAAAAAAAGTCTTTAAAATGAACTAATATTGAACCGATCAAGGGTTGAGCAAATAGTTTTCGCTACCTTGGCACAATCCCTTCCTGACTCCCAGTGTCTCGGTAGTGTCGAGAATTCACGTTAGTGAATATGTACGGAGTCTTCTCAGTGGGACACAAAACTTTCTCAAATATTTCCGGTAACCCCGCGTCCGTCTTATTTCCAACTGGCTCCAGCATATTATTCCACAGCAGATTTGCACCTTAAAAATGACGACAGAACAAGATTATACAAATAAGCATTTATTCTGGTTATTTTGTTAAATCAGTTAATAGATGAATAATTAAAATGTAAAAAATATTATTCAAGTATATAAAATAAAATTTTAATATAAGGATGCCCGAATGAATACACTTAAAAAATATCTTTGTCATCGGAATACACTGATACATTTAATAATGTAGCAATAACTTAAACTATATTTAATTGTATTGCATTGTACAATTTCCTCGCAATTTTGATATGGAAGAGAATATGAAAACTATCGGGAAAGTGTAAAGTTTAAATGAGGAAAATATTTGAGAACGATTTTAAAAGAGGTCATTTGTTTGAAATTACTTGGAACAGAATAAATACTATTGTGCTATATAAATATAATGCGGAAAGCATTAATAAAATTGTCCGGTATAGAATTTTGTATGGAATTTACTGTTGAAATTATAGGGAAATTATATTAGTTTAACTTTACACAACGGCAGTGTTATCTAAAATATTAATAATATTTTTTTTTGTACCTACAGACTAAGTGCAATAGATAAGACAATACTTTATAATACGATAATGTTATGGGATGGAATGTAAGAGGTAATTGAAGCCATAGCAGTTACACATTACACTGTTATATAAACTTGAAATTATATTTTTTGGTACCTACAGGATAAGCGTGATAAGACGACAATTAATGGGTTAATGTTATGGGATGGGACGTAAGAGGTAATTGAAGCCATGCAATGGTATAAACGATTACTACAATCTTCTTACCTAGAGCGTGACCCCTCTGGCTGAAGTGAAAGCAATCATAGGTCACCAAAGTGGGATCTATTGGCGGCGCTCGTCGTGGATCCGAGTTTGGAGCATTAAAGAGCTTCACGAAGGGTTGCAGAACTACAGCAAAGTCCTTTGTAGTATCATACCTAAATAGTAGAGTCCCAAAAAAATTAATGAATATTTATAGTTTTCAACTAACAATAGCGAAGCGCTTTATATTAGTGAAAACGGAGCTGATTTTTAAAAAAAGCTTTCCTATAATTTTTGCCGGCATAATGGTTGTAAGGATTTTTAGTAGGTTTTTTTCTCGCCCTGTTTTTTTTAGAAAAACAAATCATGATATTTTTCCGATTATGACAAGTGATGATTAGCGACGAGACTTCCGATTGGATTATTTGTCTAATAGCTATTATTAATTGTTTATCCGATGTCAGGCCAACAAATGGTTGCAACTTTTAAAGAATAACATCAGATATCTAAACGGTGTATTGATAAAGTATCTTTCGATAAATTTGTCCTTAAGAAAAACTGGATAAAAATAACATCTTTTAGGAAAAATGCATAAATTGAACTACTTTTTTTTCGAAAAGTATTTTTAAACCATTTCTAAAATTGTAGAAATTGATTGCCTCCTATTTCTCTGATATTTACTCGGTTATTGAAAGTGCATTTTTTAAATTTTATTATTATATTTACTTATATTTATTAAAATTACAAGCATCTTTACACTGTTAAAAAATACTGTAAGTTCTTATTCATAAACTCGTCATCTGAATTTAATGTACAATTATGGTATAAAATCAATGCACTTTTGTGGTAAAATTAAAGCAAATAATTAAATTTCAAGTACTTTTACTGTAAAATTACAGTAGATTATTGTATTTGTTGTATCATGTATTAATTTTACGTAAAACTTGTATATTAACTTTAATATACCAGTTTATGCATAAAAACTTTCAGTACTTGTACATTAAAATTCGTGTAGATTTTTTAATAATGTATATAAGCACTGCACGTTGTCATCATAAATTAGTAATTACCTAATTAATAAGAGTATTAATTTTTACTTAATAAAAAAATCCGATCCCCTCGTTTTGAAAGCAAAATTGCAATTTTTACGGGAATTTCGTACCTTCCCGAAGCCACCAGAGCTTCGGCAGCCTGCTGATACATTCGTGCCATTTTCGATGCTTCTATGTCGGGTCTGTTGCCGCTGTGCATGCAGGCGCAATAAAGTGGATGCAGAATGTTGCACATCATGCTGCGAGTCACTCTCACGGAAACCGTGACATCTATAAAGGGCAAAAAAGGCTCATTTACAGAACTGGACACAAATGGACAATCTTATAAAAAAAAATTTAATCGAGCTAAGCGACCTATTGCTGGGACCAAGTTCACCAGAGTTCTCGGCAGGGCTGCTCTCAGATAGTCCAAGGCTCGACGTAGATGAAGAGCATAACGGACAGGCGAGAATGCTTTTGGATTATAGCACTGAGCTGAACATATGTCGTTCGCACCGAAGAGAATTGTCACGAGCTATAAACAAAATGATTCTAACGTTTATAAAACACTGGACAGCTGGACGTCATGCTACATTTTTATCTTGGCAATGTTAGTGTAAAAACGATTCAGTCGTTTAAGAAAAGATTAAAAAGTATGGATTTGTATTCGTTACCGTTCAATTATTCAAGATGGTTCAATTATTGTGTCAATTTTTTCGTACTGAATTTCAGTTTGATTGATTAATTCGTTTTGAGATACAAAGGATAAATTTTAAAGACAGACGTTTTCATAGTTTTTTTAAACTTTGGTTTTTGTTTTCATAAAAACAACCAAGTCGATTTACAGTCGTCTTTACGAGCAGTCAGGCCGAAATCGACGAGCAACATAATCGCTAGTGTTTGGTTCTAACGCAGATGCAGGAAAGAAAACAAAAAAAAATGTCTACAAGCGCTACAAAAAAATGTTTGAACAATCTTACAGTCTTGGCTCGGTGACACAGACCTTCCAATGCTTTTTCACGTCCATTTTTGGATTACTCTTGATTCTTCTAACGAGGATTCGCGCCTGATGCAACGCATCTTCCGTCGCTGCCACTGGAAATGCCACGTTTAGGGCTGCTTTTGAGGATATGAATTCTCCGGTTCCCGTGGCAAAACCCGTAAGGTTTCTGTTGAACTCCTGTAAAGTAGGAATATGAAAAATTGAAAACAGCATTTGCATGCAGGCATTTTAAAAAAATGTTCGACCTTGACTTTTATATTGATATTGATGTGAGAACCTTTAAACACTGGAGCATTACTCATAATTAATATCATAGAGGAGATTGATTTATTGAACAATATAGATAATATAGATAGCTGAGCAGAATTGTAACCATTACAGAACTTTGAATCGCACGCGATCTATATATTATTTGAATAAATAATTTGATGTTAATATTCACTTAAGATATGCTCCCATATAGTTGTGAATATGAATTGATATTCTAGAAAAATTATGAATATCAAATTATTTAGGCAATAGATAAGGTTTCTTCGCGTTCAACCGAGTCTATTTTATCGCCGTTATATTTTTATTGAATTTAAACTGTGACTAAATTTTAGAAGTACCATAAAGACATCACACACCAATTTTTAGAACTTTATATTTTTTTTATTCTACGGCAATTTGATTGAAAATATTCCCCGCTTTCTGTTTAAAAAAATACAGATTATGTCACATGGAATATTAAATGAATTTTTATCACTTTTTTTAAAATTCCCATCGTTTTCCTGAAATTGAATTATTCGCACACTACGTTTTTTGAAAACCTGGGTAATTTTAACGTAGAAAAATATCCTTTTTTTATAAAGAGCATTTTTTCTCGAAATTATACGTAAAGAATAATTTCAATTTCCGCAAAATCCTAAGTAAAAATAAAAAACAGGTTTAAAAACCTGAAAAATATTAAGCCATCCGCAAGATCCACGACAGTGTCGGTTATTTAAAGAATCACTCAGATACGTTTATTTCAATAATAAACTTCTGTGGGTGTGGCAATAAAAACACACATAAATTAAATTATGAAATCTTTAGTTATATAATACATATACCAAGAATTTCACCTCAATTTATTTCCGCATCCTTTTAAATTCTTTTATTATATTCAGAGAAGCTATTTCGATAACATTCACATATTCGAGATATTCACCTTCATTAAATTTGGAAGTGTCAAAAAAGTTCTCCAATCGCCTTGTCCACCAGCGCACCAGCTAACGCCTCGAGCCTCAATGAAGGTCCCAATGGCGAATTCTTCGAGGGCCCCACTTCCGGCCACCAACGAATCACCGAGGCCTCCAATGATGTCAATGTCACCTGGTCGCAGCCGGTGGACATTGTCCGGAATAGAAGGAGATCTGAGCACAGAAAATCATTCACGTAAATGTAAAATATCCTGCACCTTAACACTACAAAGAGACCTTCCCAGATAGAAAAACGTGTCACACGGCGTGTCGACAAAAATGCGCCATGTACTGCAGCATTAAGATGCATTACTAACGATACGGCGTGCTTAACGGCACGAATGGCGCCACCTTGCCTGCAAAATTCCGACACGCTGTACACCGCCGAATGACGCCAACGCGTGTCGGACCTTTGCAGGCACATTACCGCTATCAGGACGCCGTGCCGTTAATAATGCAGCTTAATGCTGCAGTACATGGCGCATTTTTATCGACACGCGTGTCGTTTTATCCCGCCATCGTGTCGTCAATTTGCCGTAACATTTCTATCTGGGTTATGACTGAAAAAAAGGAATGTTCAAAATGACAATACTCTACCTGCCTAATTTCGTGTCACATGGAAACCGAACTCTTCGAGAAATAATCTGCTGCCTACGAACACCATCAGTCATGTCCGGATAGGAAATACCGTTTTCGTCAAGCTCAGACTGAAAAAAAATTAAAAGAAGAAATAAAAAGGATGCAAAGTAGAACCTTGCACATTGCTTCCTCATTATTTTTCGGTTCTTACAAAGCTACCTCTATGAGGAAGTATGTTATTCAATTTTTGGCTTCCTCATTATTTTTCGCTTCTTACAAAGCTACCTCTGTGAGGAAGTATGTTATTCAATTTTTGGCTTCATAAGTACTGCCGCATCAAGGACAAAATTCATTAAAAACGGCGATTTTTAGAAATTTTTTTTTTACTTGGTAAAGCGCTCATGGAGATTGTGGTTGTTCTCGACAGACTATGAAATTGTGTAAAGGCAGAAACATGTTCAATAATGTTTAGTACTGCCGCATCGACATTGAAGTTGAGCACCCACACGAAAAGGGTGCACAGTTAGATTTTATCCGAAATTGAAATGTATAAAGTCGGTCTTCTTATTTTAGCACCTGGTCGGTGTGGGTGCAAAGTCGGATTTTATCCGAAAATGCGATATATAAAGTCGGTCTTCGTGTTTTAATATCTGGTTGGTGTGGGTGCAAAGTCGGACTTTATCCAAAATTGGGATGTACAAAGTCGGTCTTCGTATGTTAGCATCTGGTCGGCGTGGGTGCAAAGTCGGATTTGAGTTATAGAAGCTCGCGCTGAAACGTCCGCGCCGAAACGTCTCAAGCCCAAATGGCTTAGTGCCGAAACGGCCTGAATAATTTGTATCCAATCTTCGTGTGTCCAATAATTTGGGTCCAATCTTCGTGTGTTCAATAATTTGTGTCCAATCTTCGTGTGTCTAATAATTTGTGTCCTACCTTCGTATGTCCAATCTTCGTGCGTTCCAATAATTTGTGTCCAATGTTCGTGTGTACAATAATTTGTGTTCAATCTTCGTGTGTCCAATAATTTGGGTCCATTCTTCGTTTGTCCAATAATTTGTGTCCAATCTTCGTGTGTCCAATAATTTGTGTCCAATATCTTGTGTGTCCAATCTCGATGTGTCCAATAAAGTATGTGTCCAATCTTGATGTCTCCAATAATTTGTGTCCAATCTTCGTGTGCCCAATAATCATGTGTCCGATAAATCGTCTGTCCAATTGCGATGTGTCCAATAATTTGTGTCCAATCTCGATGTGTCCAATATCTTGTGTGTCCAATCTCGATGTGTCCAATAAAGAATGTGTCCAATCTTGATGTCTCCAATAATTTGTGTCCAATCTTCGTGTGTCCAATAATCATGTATCCGATAAGTCTTCTGTCCAATCGCGATGTGTCCAATAATTTGTGTGTCCAACCTCGATGTGTCCAATAACTTGTGTGTCCAATAATTTGTGGCCAATATGATGTGTCCAATCCTATTTGTGGGCAAGTGGGTCCCTCCCGTTTTGGAGATGTCCTAACTATTTGAATGGCCTAGCCATTTAGAAATGTGGAACGAGAAAATTTCCATGTTTTTCCAGTCAAATTTCATTTCTTGTTACTGAATTCAATCGAAATAAATGGTCATGAAAAATATTTATGATCCCGACATAAAATTTTGAAAGAAATCGAAACATGGTGAATTTGTTAGAGTCGTAAAAACCGGAATCTCAGTTTTGTTTTCTTTGACTGAACTAATGTTGAATGCTTCGTATACATAATCCATAATCTATGTGTGATTTACATTCGAGAGCCTTTTGTCTACATTTAGTGGGTCGCGAGAGCTTCATTTTGCTCAACAAGCCATAAACTCGTTGTATATGTTTATAGAGACGACAGTTTGAAGATTTCTTGGCTGCGGTTCGAGCATTCAAGCAGCGTATGGAGAACCATTAAATGCGCGGCACGTCGACACTTTTGCTTTCTTCGATTTGCATTCAGACGCGTGTTCAATAGACGCATGTGTCGCGCTGACCGTCAATGCACGCTCATAAAGAATCTCCATCTAGCAATGTAATCAAGCGTGTATGGGACTTGTCATTGAGTTGGAATTTGTGTGTTTTTCAGGTGAAATTAGTATAATTCTTTCTGACAAGACGCTGCTGGATTCTTAGTGGCGTAAACCCGTGGGATAGAATTTTGGAGTGGAGGCAAGGATTGCTAACGAGTTGCGAGTCTTGGCCTTTCTCCTGATCTTCGAATGCAAAGCACAAGTCTTGAATGAGGAATCTCATCGGGATCACGATTCCCGCCGGACGATTACGCAATGGAATATTTTGTTACGTTCTTGCATACACACCTGTACTTGTCGCTTTGTTTTCACTTTTGCTTCCGGGTTATCCAGTTGCGTTTGATGTGTTATCATTTCTATTGTTGTGGGCTGAACTTTTAGGGTAATATGGACTTTTTGTTTTTATTAAGGAGAGTTTTATGTTTGGAACCAATTGTGTCTGTTACAAAAGAGAATATGGAAGAGGGGTTGAAAATATAAAAAACTCAAGAAAGTATTTTCTGGCATTCTGATTTTTTTTACATAACTTATGTAGGGTTGGCTTACGAGCGTTGTTATGCATTTCAGAAATACAATTGGATCAAATTTACACACGGGTTAGATGAGTAATAGCAGTATTTGAATTTCTCTACAATCACAAAATATTAAGATAAATATATATTATGTGAAAATTGACCTGACTTGAAAATTGACCCGGTGCTCCCGATAATGTATTATGTATCGTTTATCCCAGATATATCCTAGAAGATAAAACCTACATATATGTAAGAAGCGTTGTTGCTCGCGCCTTTCGTACCTTCGCAGTAGTTAGAAATTCTGAAGTTGTAGAAACTGGATGTGGCTCATAAGGGCCACAACTTCAGAATTTCTAACTACTGGGGGATCAAAAAAGGGGACGAAAAAAATGAAAGGCTGATGCAAGAGCTTAGAATAATCTGGCCATGTAAGCCAGATAAGGGTATGTAGGGTACATTCCAACCTCTTGTGGGGAACATCATTGTCTGGATTGATACGAAGATTTTACATAATTCCCTCTTGGCAGAGGGAGTCTTAAGGGTGCTTAGAATAATGTCGACCAGGGAAGGGGTTATAGAGGGAGATAAATAGGCCGGCCGTGGGCAGTTTATCGGAGGCTTAGAATAATTCGACCTTGGGAATAGGTCATACCAGGAATCAATTGGCCCTGGTGGAAGGTGAGTGGGTGCTGGTTAGAATAGTTAGGGCCTAGAGAGGGCTCATAGGCAATTTGGAATTATCGATTCCGAGAGCTTATGGGGGCTTAGAATATCCGGGTAAAGATAAATTATTTGAAGAAAACCATTTTAAAAAATCCTATCGTTCCGAATACGGACTTTGGTTCGCGAATTTACGAAGTATTATAATAAATTTACAATCGAAATCCTATATGGTTTTTCCATATCCTATAATATTATGATAAATAATATAATTTTTATACTAAATTTAATAATAAAAATATACGATCGTAGGAGTAATATTAATAATATTACATTTTTCATAAAAAAAAAGATTCATCCACAAATCGCTGAGTTCAAATATTTATCATATTTAAGATTCATTGTGATAGACTTCCTATAGCTGTGAAACGATGAGAAGAGAAACGAGTCAATCAGCTTGAAGTTATTGTATAAATGATAAAAAACTGTTTCATTTATATCAGGGTTCTATTATAGATTATGATAATTCCTTCAGTCTAAACACACACGGTTTATTCCGATATACTTTCTATAATTGTGAGACGACAGAAAATGATAGGATCGCTCTATTGATGCCTCTTTGATTGTGAACGAATAATGTTGAATCATATATTTACGATATAATACGACACACAACGGATAAAAACTGACAAGTGACGAAAAGTCAATTCAATATAAAATATTATAAATCCCTTAGTGCACTATACATACCAATAACGTATCTACCGTATTATTATTATTATGATTATTATTATTTATTCTGATCCTGTAGAACTAACGTCCCTTGAGAGCTGATTCTGAATACAAAATTGTACATCGTAATGAGGTAATGCAATATAAACACAAATACACGGAGAAAAAAAAGTAGTTGGACAAACCAATAAATGGGTTCCGACAACCACTCGAAAGAGTTGAAATAGCGTCACTACTCAGTGGGTTATGACAACTACTCAGTGGGTTATGACAACTACTCAGTGGGTTATGACAACTATTCAGTGGGTTATGACAACTACTCGTTGGTTATACGAACCGCTGTGGTTGGTTATAGGAACTCGCTGTTGGTTGCGCCACCTATTGTATTGGTGAAAACAGCACTGCGATTGGTTACAGGAGCGAGTTAGTTGCTGCAACTATTCAGCGGTACAGATATGCTGGAGATGGTTCTCCCAACTACTTTTTTCTTTCAGTGTATACATACAAATAAATACATAAATGAATGAATGAACAAATTACCGAGTGAATCGACCCTAAGTTATAGCAAATATTCAAAATTAAAAATTACAAGATTATTATAATTATTACGCCCACACGACCCGCCTCACGTTCCTCCTTATCTAACAAAAAGCGAAAGCACGAAGTACGAAAATCCCCAAACGTGGGCGCCTTGGTAACTCGACGATGCATCGAGTTCCAGAATCTCGAACCCATTGTAAGAAAGGAACGTTCATACGCGAGTGTTCTAAAGGAAGGAACGTAAAACAAATCAGTGGGAAGCATATCGTGCCGCGTTGTCGAAACCGGCCTGAAACGCAGCTTATCGCCAAAAAGAACCGCTTCATGGAAAAAAGACTTGGTTGAAACAACCAAGTGCCTAACCAAGCCACTTGGAAATTTCCAAGTGGCTTGGTTAGTCCAACCAAGAAATTGGTAGCCTAACAAATTACTTGGTTGGTCTAACCAATTAATCGTCTGGCGCATATATAACCAAGGCACTTGGTTGTTCTAACCAAGCCTTTTTTTTGCCTGTTCCCCAAGCCTTAATTTAACCCATAGAACATGAAAATTATGGTAAACTAATAACAATGATTCAATTTGTATAATTAATCAAAATCCGACAATAATTGGGCCCTACAAATCATAGGGGGTATTAGAATCATCAAGACCTCGGGCCTCATCTCAGGAACGGGCACCGTCTTAATTTATGCTCTTTATGCTCCCGATGCCTCCCTAGCCTGTGAAAAGTAATTTAGAAGTGGCTCAACAATATTGAAAATTTTTAAAACGTTTTTTTTTTCTTTTCAATTTTTGTAATATCTTAACCCAATTTCATCGTTTTATCTCATTCCTAGTTTGATGGTTAACATTTTAACGAATATTATTATATTGTTATGAATATAGAGATTAGGCTTTATAGGAACACACGGTATGACGATCGACAAACGAATTCTTGATAAACTTCACAGCAAACGTGACAGAAGAGAGTCTTGACAGGACTTTGACTGCGAGCAGACGTGCAAACAAAAGCGTTAAAAGATAAATAGAATCCTTTGTAATTAATAATATCCGCCCCACACACAAATATCCGGTTTATTCATTCGCTCGGTCGTAACAATATTATTATCAACGGGTTTCTCGAAGATTAAAAAATAATTTTAAAATTGATCTTTTTCCATCTGTTACCCGTCATTTTCATTCATTGTCCGAGGTTTAGTTCATGGTTAGAATTTTTAAATGAAAATAGTAACATTAAGCGGTCGTTCAACCAGGTCATTTTTTCGCGGTCGTCAATAGCTTCCCTTAGCAATCTAACAGAGGCAAAGATCATGATAATGAAAATTGTACGTAAAAGATTCGCCATTCTTTATGAAAACATCAATGTTATGCTAATTTTATAACAAATAATAATTGTATCCAAAAATATTTGATAAAAATAAGATCCTATTATGCTAACATTTGAAGAAGAAATTTATTTAATGGCTAGCACAATAGGATTTTATTTCGATTAAATAGAATTTCTTGCATACAAATAAATCGTATTAATTTTTAATAAAATTTATTTGCTTCAAATAAAATTTCGTTTATTTCAAATACATCCCATATTTGATTTAAATAAACCCATGAGACCGATTTCCCTGGGTACTACTTTGTAATCTTTCCTGGAAGAAAGAAACGTGTAAAGATTCCAACGGATATCGATCGTAGTGCGTTCTCCGTAAGGCATTCTCGGACAATCCAGATGTGTATAAGGAAAAAAATATCGGACATCACGGTTGTAACATGACTTTAACTCGAGGAAAAATACCTGTTTCCGAGATAAAAAAAAACCTCGTTCATAACCGTGGATCATATAAGAGCGTGTATTTCGAGATCAACCGGTACAAAAAGTGGGACCTCCTAGTCTTTTCGATCGCTTACTTACAATTCGCAATGTTTAATTCACCCCACGCCAATGATCCGAGTTAAATAAATAATAAATTATCATTCACTGAGTCATTTATTATAAGAAATTACAATGAGTAATTTATCATAATAAATGACTCAATAATTTAAAAAATTCATTTCATAAAATAGATAATTTCATCTGTGACCTACTCTTTTACGATCATAATTACAATTCACGAAGTTTCACAAAATTATTAAATTATTTATTTCTCCAAAAAAAAAAAAAATTAAAAATCTCGAAAAATGTTATGATATTTCCATGAATGCAAAAAATAAGTTTCTATATTCTAAATACTAGATCTGTTATAAGGCGTATATTTTATACGTGCTTTTAATAGAAAACTACCTATAGTAAATGCGATTGCTAAGACGATTCTTGAGTTATAGGCAATATACATGGGGCATTCCATACCAACTCGACCTTAGCAGAAGCTTACCTTGTCTAATCTGGTCTGCGATTCATTATTTTTGTCTTCCACATGAAAAATGTATCCAGAATTTTTTCCATTTTTTTTTATTTACGTTTTTTATTATAAATATCATAAGCTAAATAAAAAACGCCCAGTTTTGGAAATCCAAAAAAAAAAAAATCAGAAAAATACCATGACAAACAATAAAATTTTTGATCCGCAAGCGAAAGTGGAAAATAATTTCTTCTACTTAAAAAAAATATTTTATGATGGAACTTCGATGGAAAGACTGTTACGAAAATGATCAATGGTCGTGATATCACGTCAAGCTCTATTAACTATTTATTACACATTTATTTACATGATTTTTTTTAACATGGATTAAAAAAGTTTCAGCAAAATTCTAAAATAATCTTGCGTTTTGTATAAAATGTTTACGCAATAACCGACCATGAACTGCCATCTTATTGCATTTCATTCCATTTTTGACGGCTTTTCTTTTTTGAAAAAAAAAAACGACTAAAAAAATCGACGCAAATGTTTGCCCACTCTGGGTTATAGCTAAAAACACTTGATATATAATACAGGATGTTTAAGAATAATTTCAAATTTTTTAATTAGGGCGCAAAATGTTTATTTGAAAAATTTGTGAAAAAAAGTGTTTGAGTGAAAAGAATTAAATGTGTTTTTTCGAGCATATAGAACAGTATAAAAAATTATAGAACGAATTTGGAAGGGGTCAGGGTCGAACGCTTATTGAGTTGGCCAGGAATACCACATACATTATAATTACACTGTTAAAAATGCAAGAGAATTTAATATACAAAACGGTATGAGATTTACGAAACGGGTATATGATTTCCATATTAATATACTTTTATTGTAAATTTTTTAAATAGTATAAGAATTCTCCGATACTGGTATTTGAAAATTACAGTACGTGATTATTTGAATATAAAAATATCGTATTTGTCAATAACGAATGCATCTGAAAATTAATACAACGGTATATGCATCCGAGCTTTATATACTGTATATTAATTTTCAAACAAAAATTTTTTACAGTGTACATTTGTTAATTCTGGCCAGAGTTGTAAATCCCCATTAATTCATGAGATATAGTTTACAGTACAATTTGTTTTGTAATTATGATCTCATAATAATAATATGTAATGATTATAAAATAGAGTGTTAACATTTGAATACCTGAAAAAATAGTATATTACACACCTAGGGCAGTAAAGTAAGAAATGTCTCAGATCACATGTATTTGTCATGTTTGTTATCGACAAACATGTGATCTGAGGCTTTCTTATTTACTGCCCGAGGAGTGTATACGATTTTTCTCATTGACGGAGCCGAAAACCGGGAACTTCGTTCCGCGCAGCGGAACGAAAGTTGTCGCTTTCGGCTCGGAGGTGAGAAAATACTATTTTTCGCTTTAATATTTCAAGAAATAGTGGAAAAAATGGAAGAAATAAGTAATGCATTACTTATTTTTTTCCATTTTTTCAAAAGGATTACCGTGAATTTTTATTGTAAAATAATAATTTTTGCAGCCATTCCAAAGTTTAATCATCGTATTACAATGGCTACATATTATTATTATAAAATCATAATTACAGAGCTGATCGTATCATCATCATTATTTCTATAAATATTAGGCATTTACAACTCTGATTCTGGCTCACAATAACTCACCCTACTCGACTGAAAAGCACTTCGCAACGACTCCATAAATGTGGCGGTTCGCACAGAAGTCACGAAGAACGCGGCGATTAGCAGCCACGCTGTTGCATCGAGCCTCATCCTTAATGATTCGACCTTTCGAGCGGAATCAGTGTCAGCCAATCTTCTTCTTACGAACCACCAGGAAACTTTGACGGTTCCTCCATTATTCTGCCAGCCTGTAATGATTCAGTTCAAAGCACTTGGTTCCTTTTCCTTTCTGAACCGGTCCGCGTTCGATGACATTGACCCTCCTTTTCCGACTGTGGCAAAAAGAAAAGAAAATTGGGGTCAGTGGAAAAAAGTATTTAACAGGAACTTATGGTTATAACGTATCTCCCTTGGCAAAGTGTGAGGTGGATGTTTACTTAACAGAGAGTCAAACCTCGGAAGCAAACACGCGTTATTCTCGCACGCGAGGCCAAATAATAAAGCGAATGTGAAGAATGAAAGTTGCCGCAACACTTTTTTTTTTATATCGATTTCATAATTTTGCTCATTATGGCCAATCTGATGGGATTAACTGTCATCATTATCTTTACCAATCGACAGATTGAGTCTCGTTCGGCAGGGTTTGTACCTCTTATTTTCGACAACTTTCTAAATCGCAACTTGGCCCGGCCACAATCACAATACGCAGGCTGGCCTTTCTTTAATCGCACGGGTGGATTACGCGTGCGTTGCATGCGAATCCTCAATGAGGTCGTGAGTAAAATAATGGCAAAACCAGCTAGAGGGGAATTCCAGAGGTATTTTTTGTAATGGATTTTTAAAGTCGTGTCGATATTCCAATATTTCATCGTTCCTCGTTTAGAGAAATCGGGATCATCTTGGCAATTATGAAGTGACAACTATTAATTAGCCGTTCTTGGTCTCGAGGAATGGAATAGGGAATAAAAGGGGTGGGGAAAGTAAAAGCCAATAGGTGTACTTGAGGAATACCCAATAAAAAAAATAATTAGCCATTCTTGCAAATTTTTTAATATTCACATTAACTAATTGATAGTTACAACTTATTGAAGTGAGTGACAATAACGATGGAATATTTAATGTAACTATATTGTCCAAAATATTTAGTGTATATTTGTTTTCTCATAGAGAAACCTTTGTATGCGTAATTTTTTCAATTATTGAGTGATAATTATTAATACATAATTTTTTCACTTTGAAAATATTCACATTAACTAATTTCTAGTTCAAAACTATTAAATTTAGAGATGTTAACGGTTGACTATTCAATATAAATGTAATAATATTCGTATTGACTGGAAATTAAAGAAAAAACTATACTGATTTATTAACCAAAAAATGTTTCACAAAATTCAAATCCATACATGTACGACTTATTTGTAAAGTGGGTACAGAAACAGGAAATTTCATTTCGAAGCTCTGATTTTTTTTTGGAAATTGATTTTTATTCTGATTTTTAAAAATCTGGTACTATTCTCAAATGCTATGGGTAATATAATACATGTGCAATCATACAGACATACAATGAATATAATTATCATGTTGGAATGAAATAACAGTATAAACGACATCAAAGTTGACGACGATTAAAACTATAAAGGTTATTGTATTCTCCCCTTTATAGTCGTTATTAGGTAATCGTTGCCAGTCTCACATAAATTATTAAAATACATTATGAAATTTCGCGAAAGTTTTCGTCTTCAAATTTATCGAATGATTTATATGACATTTTTTAAACACTCTACTGTTGATAAAAATAGTTAATTTATCTAGAAAAGTTCATTAGTTGTGTTTTTAAAACACTAGTTATAAAAAAGATAACAATATTTTATTATACATATTCGAAAGATTAAAAAAAATTATTTTCTTCGTTAGATAAAATATCTTTAATGAAAAATGAGAAGTACAATGTATCTAAAAAAAATATTAATGCATACAAAAAATATTTTTATATGAAGTATTTATCGATAGCGTTTTGATTCATTTCGAATTGATTGGTGCGCGCCCTCGATTCTGCCGCACTTAACCATGACCTCGATCTGTCAAACTCGAAATTTTATTTAAGTTTCCTCATTGATTGCATTTTATAACCTTTGGCCTACCTGTTTCATTTACCATCCACAATAAGTTTTCACACTTTTTGCTTTCTCATATAGGAAGTTTGGTTTTCGAGATCTACGAGTTTCGGTGCAAATTTTTTATGTGTTCGTGTGTATAAAATTTATTCGTTTAAAAAATTCTAGTTCCTGCAGTTATGGAGATATCGGATTTAAATTTGGTACACAAGTGAACCATCATTATTTACGGCTAGGGATTTAATTTGTCGTGAATTGATGAAATTTTTCGACGTCTATTTAGTGATTTATTCACTGTAGATATTTTGGCGCGTTTTACATTTTTAAAAAATGTAAAACGCCCCAAATTTAGATGGCGTTTTACATTTTTTTAAAATGTAAAACGTCATATTTTTTCCAAATGTCATTTTTTAAATTTCGAAATGTAAAAATTGCATGAAAATTTCGGTTTTTTCGACTTTTATGAAGTTCTGTATCTATGTAAATAAATCCACTGAGAGAAAAATCTTGTAATTAAAAAAAAATTATAGTTAGACCGACGATAATCTAATTATAAACTACAATTCCCATGAGGAACGTCTATATTTTATGGTTATAGCAAATATAAGAAACTAGATGGATTATAGCAAGTATAATTATAGTAGCAATCATCAAAATGAGAATAGTTTCAAAAGCTATTCTAATAGTTTCAAATATGCCGTATCGTTGCATATACGATTTTAATTTTTGTTTCCAATAACCTTGCAAGTAGCGTTTATTGAACCATATTATCATCGCTTCAACCATAAAACATTGCAAGCCTTCCTGTATTCGTTTTATCATGTGAAATCGTTAAATCAACGATATGCTTTTCTCTTAGTGTAACAGGGTTCAATGTCGAATCATGATGTTTGCTTCCTCATCAATTCTAAACTTTCATCATTTACGAAGAAGCCTAAGTTATTAAACACACTTTCCCATAAAAGTTACTTTGTGGAAAGTAACAATTGATCAGGTCGCAATGTGCAAGTTTCGACATTGCACCAATTTTGCTTTTTCATAGAGGAAGCTTTGCTTTCGTTAAACAATGATATTCTGCGATTTTTATGCTAATACACTCAGATTCGTCCAAATTTCCAAAAAAGTCATTTTACGCTATAATTTTAAAAATTACGGGATGTCAGGCTGGAATTTTGTACACGAATGGACTAATATTAAATAATGATCGGTTCCAAATTTAACGAGAATCGGTAGAGTAATTCCAATTTTATTGTAATTTCAATTTTTTTTTAAATATCTGAAATGAAAATTCTGAGATATCTTACTGCATTTTTTCACGTGAATTCGCGATTAGTGATTATCAATGATAAATTTAGTCCAAGGGGACTAAACGAAAATATTGCTGTCATGCAATTTTTTTTTAAAATCTTTTATAGGAATACATCGGACATGACATGAGTAAAAATTTAACGTGATTCGGTCAAGCGGTTAACATAAAAAAATGTCTTTCAATCATAAATAACTCTGTAAAATCGAGCCTTACCAATTGGTTCCTAAGTATTTTACACATTTGATGAAGTTTCCTCAATTAAGAAAGCTATAATTGATAAACATACTTCCTCATAGAGATGACTTCGTCAAATGTGTGAAATAATTAGGAAGCCATTTAAAAGATTCTACTTTACCGACTTTTTTTTTTACTACGGGTTTAGTAAGACTCGGTACAAATTTCTGAATAAAATATTTCGCAACGAAAATTTATTCCTTATATGACTACTAATCGATTTTTATTGTTTCCATTGCGGCAATCAGGTTCAACCGGAATCACTGGCAAATGCAAGCAATATGACGTAACTTTTTTTCTGTAGCTGCAGTAAAAGTAGCCATTAGTCGATAATTTCACTTCGAGACTCTTGGCATTGCAGATTAAGTTCATGTTGCTCCTTGCGACATTTATTTTATCCAAAGAAACATGCTATTGTCGTTTATTTCGATAGTTCTTCCCACTTGAGTGACCCGCATCGTCACCTTTACCTAATCTCGTAAACCCCAATTGTTTTATTTGATAAAAAAATTTTAGTATAATTAACGATATATATATATTTTTATAGTTTGCAACTTTTGTGGCAAGGCTTTCAAATTTTTTAATAATCATAAATAAACAAAAGATTCCATAACATTTTATAGCAATTTTCTTGAAAAAAATTGGGATGTGCACATAAAGCATTGAAAAATAAATAGAGGTCCGCACATCTCCACTTTTTCTTAAATTACTTTTCTTCTTAATAGGGGAATATTTTTTCGTCACGTTATTAATCATGTTTTTGCCAATTATTCAAGAGCATAACATTTTTTAATCTCTGTAGGTTGTCATTATCGAATAATAATTATGGAGTGAAGAATACCATAAATTTTTATTTTCCTAAAGTAATGAAAGTTTACAAATCTACTTAATATTATAATCTGTTATAATATTTTTGCTTAATTGTTGTGAAATTGGACTGACAATTTTATTTGCAGTTCTTTAAAAAAATTGCATCACTTTTTTAAGCGTTGTAGATTATTATTATTATGGGATAATAATTATGAAATGTTGCATACCATAATTTTTGTATTTTAAATTGTTTCGAATTATCGTAACGGTGGCTTACTTTTTTTTCAATGAAGATTCTAATTTTTTATATCATCGAAACATTTCGAGTGAACTAATAGCAGCTTTGAAGATCGGGGCTAATGATCTTAAGGGACGTAAAAAAAAGCCAATTACAATCATGGTTCGAATTTTTTTTTGTCTGTTGGCGAAGGTAAATTACGTAGAAAGAAGTCAGAATAAACAAGCTGATCGAGACACACATGAGACCCTACACTCCAGACGAATTCACCTTCCGGGTTTAAAGACCTTGCGCATCAATTACTTTCGCTTCGAGGTCCATGCGGACGCGGCACGATCTGCGTTTACACACGCGGTACATACGCGTCCATTGGCACAGCTACTATAGTCTCACGACGATTATTATCGTTAGATAGATGTCGGAAGATTCACGATGCAATAACAGTGGGAAACGAGGAAACACTATAAACACGACTGACACATAATTTCATCGGTGATTATCTTAACCCTTTTAAGTACCAACAGACAATTAGTGCCTTAGAAAATTTCAAAGAAAATATTCGGTATATGCACATGTTTAGATCTGTCTTTTATCAGTGATAAGAAATATTTTAATAAAAATTTATTCAGATTCATAAACACGACTGACACATAATTTCATCGGTGATTATCTTAATCCTTTTAAGTATCAACAGACAATTAGCAGCAATAGTACCTTAGAAAATTGAAAAAAAAAATGTTCGTTATATGCACATGTTTAGATCTCTCTTTTATCAGTGATAAGAAATATTTGAATAAAAATTTATTCAGATTCATAAACACGACTGACACATAATTTCATCGGTGATTATCCTAACCCGTTTAAGTACCAACAGACAATTAGTAACTTAGAAAATTTCAAAGAACATATTCGTTATATGCACATGTTTAGATCTGTCTTTTATCAGTGATAAGAAATATTTGAATAAAAATTTATTCAGATTCAGTTTGAATAAATGTGAATAATTAAATTTATTCACATTCAATTTGAAAAAATGAACATAATTAAATTTATTCAGATGAAATTTGAATAAATATGAAGAAAAGTAATAGAAAGATTTTTTAGGGTCAATTATTTAAACTCACTCTTATTGTTAACGTTATATATAGATACCGGAATGTTTGCGATGCAATAACAATGAGAAATGAAGGAACACCATAAATACAACCGGCACATAATTTCATGAGTGATTATCTTGACCCTTTAAGGTAGGTCCACCACGACGCTTTGAAATAAAATGTTCGTCCTATAGATATGTTCAAAAGATCTGTCATTTATCAAGGATGAAAATTATTTGAATAAAAATTTATTCAGAATATTATTTAATTTGAATGAATAAATGTAACTAATTCTTAAATAAGAGTAATAATAAAAGTGTCTGCTTTCAATTATTTAAACTCATACTTCTTAACTCACATTGTAAAAAAAATAATACGAGAGCAATCAAAATATAGTCAGTTTTGTTATCTCCCACGGAAAAAATACAAATATATCAGAGGGTTAATCTTATTATATTTTTGTCCTTTCAATACACATTTTCGTTACTATTGGTTAAATTTTTTTTTATATTAGCTTTTCTTAACTCTTTAACTACCAACTTAACGTATTTGCTACATTTTGCTTCCTCATAGATGAAATTTTTCTTTAAATGGAACATTTTTTTTCTACATTTTCATGTTAGTATACTCAAAATGGTCTGAGATGTTGGGAAAAGAGATTTAGAAAAATTGTCTGGATGTACACCGAGAGAAAAAGTTTCATTGATTCACGGAAATCTTTGCCAATGAAATGAAATACTTGAATTTCAATACTATCTTTTCTTTGAATGAAAAGTAATGACATTGATTCGAAGAAACATTTCTTTAAACCAAAGTACCTTTTTCATTGATTTCAAAGATATCGTCTCTGATTCAATGAAACCTTCTTCTTATCAGCTTAAAATTAAGTACGCGGCAGATAAAGCTCAAATTTTGTGAGTATGTAAGGAAGTACGGCAGAAATAAGCTAAGCTTCTGGCTCCTCGAAACTCGTAGCCGATCGTTCGGGAGAACCAGAAAACAAAAAAGTGAGGATAGGTGCGAGAGAGATCAATGAAAACGTTTCTTTGAACCAATGAAAACGTCTCTTTAAAACAATAAAACTGTTTCTTAATTATATGCTCACTAAGTAAATTTTTATTTACAGGCAATGAAATATTCTCTTTGAAATTCAAATGCACTATTTCATTGAAATCAAAGAAATATTTCGTTGAAATCAATGAAAAAAAATCAATCCACCCATTTCTTTGGCGTCAATGAAATCTTTTTTCTCGGTGTATGTATGTGTTTCTGTGTATGATGAAGGGCCAAAAATTCATAGTATCATAAGTCGTTAAGTACTCAACCGAATCAGCTCAAATTTTAATGGCAGATAGAGTATTAGTCAATATTTACATTGTAATTTGATCGAGCGAGCGCAAATTTTCCCCGTAAATGAAATAATGTACAGTGATGCTACATATCTAATTTAGTGAATATCGCTAGAAAGGTTCGGATGTTATACGCATTTGATTTTTTGTTTTCGCATTTTATTTATTAATTTAAAATAAAGGTGTAAAGTAGACCGTTACACTTTGCTTCCGCATTATTTTTCGCTTGTCTGAAAGCTACCTCCACGTTGAAGCCAAAATCGATTAACATACTTTCTCATAGAGATAATTTTGTAACAAGCGATAAATTTCTTCAATTCCGATACATAAAACTGGTAAAATTTAGCTAATTATGCTATAATTCTATTAAAACAATAACCGAAACTTTAATTCCTTTTTCATCAGTAATCTAAAAAAAAATGATTTTAATCCATTATTTTCTGAACTATTTCACGGAGAGAAATTTCTGGGTCTTGGCAACATTAAACGGTGATAACAAAAATCATTTTGTTAGGCTAACAAAAAGGTTGGTCAGTCCAGCAAAAAGATTTGTCAGCCGAACAAAAGATTAATCAGCATAGCAAAACAGATTTGTCAGTCTAACGTAACGATTTTTGTTGTCACCTTTTTATGTTGTCACGACACAGAAATTTCTCTCCGTGTTTTATTCAGAAAAACTCCGGCAGGAGAGAAATTTTTTTTTCGTAATAGTCGATCGAAATGTACACTTTTCCGGCGGGGAACGCGGTGCGTAAAGGAATCGTCGTGCGTAAAGTGGCAACTTTACGTACCCTGTTTACTTTACGCACATTCCGAAAATACGCACACTCAGCAAAATCTTCCTGAGAACCTCCGTTATCTCGCGGCGATTAAAAAAAATTGTACGTGCAACTCGTGCGAAAATAACCTACGTTACGCACTTGATACACAATATACTTGTCTGACCTCCGGGCCGAAAGCGACAACTTTCCCGGTTTTCGGCTCCGTCGATGAGAAAAACCGTATACACTCCTCGGGCAGTAAATAAGAAAGCCTCAGATCTCATGTTTGTCGTTTTACATGTGATCTGAGACATTTCTTACTTTACTGCCCTAGGTGTGTAATATACTATTCTTTCTCTCGGTGCGAGAAACGCGGTTTTGCGCACATTTCGCATAAATCCCCATCTTTACACCTTGTGCAATCAAATTTCGTACAATATTCGTGCGATAGACGTTTTTACGTCACTGTGGCACGGAAAGCGAGGTTTTTGGTGTGCTACGCACACGAAAACTACGTAACACATGCATGAACAGCGGTGCTTTCCATGGCAGTTTGGCGACACGAAAATCGCTAGTTTCATGGCAGTGTTGAAGCTATAGGTTGGCGCATGCGCAGTTAGCGATTCCTTCACTTTCGTCCCTAGAGACGGTAATTTACAAGCTTACTTTTTCCTGTACGTTTCGCAAAACTATCATTCAAAGCACCACTATTCATACACATGATACAAAAAGCAGTGTGTAACATACTATTCTTAACTCCCACTGCAAATTCACTCTCATCAGAAATAGTTTTATCACACTAGTGTTGTAATATACTATATATTACGATATGAGATGAGACGAGTGTGAATTTGCTACACGAGCCGAAGCCGAGTGTTGCAATCACATGAGTTCAGAAAAAGTTTCTCGCACGAGTTTCGTATACAACTTCTTGCACGGAGTGGCTTAAAGTACTATTACTTCACTCGGTGTGATAATGGACGTTCTACGCACATAAACCGTGCATAAATCGCCATTTTCACAATTTATAAAGTAAAATTTTGTACAATACTCGTTGGAACCTTTTTTTTCGCATTAGTATCATAAAGTATACTAATATTTTTCCAATGTACATGACAGGTCATCCTTTTAAGAATTCGATTTGAAAATTGCTATACCGATTCTTGGGAATGTTTTTGAAATATCTTTCAAATTTTGAAAAGTTTTTTTTTTTTAACCGTCATAACTAAATTTGAACTTGAAAAGATTAACCCTTTAACGTGGAGGTTTGAAATGGCCATACAAAGATCTTAACTCTCCGACGCCCGGCACGGAAAGACAGGCTTTGATTGGCCCGTTTATTCAGACATTCATTGTTCATCATACGCAACTATTATCGGACAATTTTTTTAAAAATAATGTAATTTTGTGAAGCACATTTCGGGGTTAGAAACCGTGATTGCTGGATTCAAAACGCGTGAAGACGAACCCCGATGTCACTAATACGAATTTTTGCAAATATCGACTGTAGCTACTTAGTTAGTCAATTAAATAAATTAATCACACTGCCACAATCGATGAACTCATTCAAATTAAAAAATGCACTCACAGAAAATCTTTTCGTCGGTGACTATAAAGTGACAGAAATGGGTTTTGAGTCTGTGTGACGATTTTTTTTATAATTATGATAAGTATAAACTAGTCGTTGCAACTACAAAAATATAGTCAGAGCAATATTTTAGATACCGTAACTAAAAAAAAAGTTACACGGATACAAAATTAATAACAGTTCCTTTTTACTTGCCACTACTTGCACAATTTCTTTGAGTGCGTTTATATCGACATAATCATTGACAATTTCGAAAAAATGTCTAAGTTCTTTACTCAGGGTATGGAAATCTTTTAATTACTAAAAAGTTTACAAATCATTTGAAATCAGTCTGAAAGTTTGTTATTGATTTTTTAGATTTTTTTTAAAGATGGGGGTACGTCCGATGTATTGCCCAAAAAGTATCTAGGAGATACCATTTTTTCTAAGCGACTAATAATTATTATGAATTCACAATTTCACACGAAATGCAACCGTGCGTTGGCAATTTATTATTTAATTTAATCACGTTTTGACTATTCTGATGATCAATTTGCATGTCCGAATCCTCAAATGAATATTTCCAAAAATACTTTTTAATCTAACCCTTAACATCTGCTTCATTTGCCTCTAGTAAATTTAATATATAGTCTCAACACGTCCTGAAATAAGTCAGATTCTGGATGTCAAATGCAGACAGACAGATGTGGAATCTTATGCTTTGTAGAAAGTAGCAGTACATAGATATATGTGCACCGAGCGCGTACAGAATGTAAACATTGAAATATCGACCTCACCGCATCATATAACAAAACCAATATTTTCACGTTTTTCTGTTACCAATTATTTTATTATCAAAATATATTTTTAATACAACACATTTTACAATTCACACATATTTTTATTTCAGCAAAAAATTTCAACGAAAGCGAAACACACAAAATTATATCTATTTTGATCCATTTATATTTTGCCTTGATATAGTTTTTTTCTTATGTTTAGTATTGTTTAATGAAACAAATGCTGTCGGATTTCACTATAAAATTGTTATAATTACTTGACAAATTCACTTTTTAGGTCAATCCACTTTTCAATAACAATTAATGTTGTAAAATAAATTATTATATATATATAATATACAACACACTTAAAAATATAAGTTTAACCCCTTGAGTGCTGTCCTGTTGTAGCGTTATAAATAAATTCACTGTTAATAATGGATGACAGAAAAAAGTGAAAATATTGGTTTTGTGATATGTTGCGATAACCGTAACATGTCACAAAACCAATATATTCACGTTTTTGTGTTATCAATTATTTTTATGACAAAATATTCTACAATTCACATATTTTTATTCAATTGAAAAATTTCCACGAAAGCAAAATAAACAAAATTATATCTATTTTGATTCATTTATATTTTGCCTTGGTATAGTTTCTTTTTCTTATATTCAGTATTTTTTTACGCAACAATTGCTGTCGGATTTCACTATAAAAATTGTCTATTTGCCAAATTCACTTTTTAGGTCAATCCACTTTTTAATAACGATTATTAATGTTGTCAAATAAATTATTATATACATATACAACACACTTGAAGATATAAGTTTAACCCCTCGAGTGCTGCCCTGTTATAGCGTTATATATAAATTCACTGTTAATAATGGTTGACAGAAAAAGTGAAAATATTGGTTTTTCTGTTATCCATAATTTTATTCTCAAAATATATTTTTGAGACAAAATATTCTACAATTTACATATATTTTGATTTCATCGAAAAATTTTCACGAAAGGGAAATAAACAAAATTATATCTATTTTGAACTATTTATATTTTGTATTGATATAGCTTTTTTTTCTTCTTATATTCACTATTTTTTTATTCAACAAATGCTGTCAGATTTCACTATAAAAATTTTTTACTTACTTGACAAATTCACTTTTTAGGTCAATCCACTTTTTAATAATGATCCATGTTGTAAAATAAATTATTATGTATTTACAAAAGACACTTGAAGTATAAGTTTAACCCCTCGAGTTCTGTCCTGTAACTTTATATATAAATTCACTGTTACTCGAGGGGTTTGCCGAACATGAATGAAGTCGCCGCTGAGACTCAACGTGCTCGAGCTTCACGAGGATCCCCACTATTTTGTCGTGCACCTTACACGCCGCGGAATCCATCCACCTGATATTCACGGACTCGCAGGTTATTTCGTATGCTCGGTTGTATCGCACGACGTATATCGATACGTGAGTAAGAGTGTCGGAAGTGTGTATCCTTATAAACGTATCGGTACAAAATCCTGTTGTGCCATACGCGCAAGATTGCCGTCCACGAACGAAAGGGAAAGGCGAGGGCATTATTATTTTCTCCTGGGGCTAAATGTACTGTGGACACACAACTGTTATCGAAACTAAAAGATTGCGCTTCTTCCTTTGTACATCAATCAGTGTTTAACGAATTTTTTTTTCTCTGCAAATCTCTGATGTTCCTCATGGCGGATAGTTCGTATTTTTGTATTTTTAATCGACCGTAATTAATGACTTTTTGTCGAAAAATACTTAATAGATTTCGAAGTACATAATCATTTTTTGAATTCCCTGAAATTCTAGAAATTGGAGAATTTTTTTTTTTCATGTTTTTTATGGGCTCATTACATTTTTGTCTCATTTGCATATTTAAAAATTTATAATGTTTTCTCAAAATTTTCAATTGTGTAGATAATTGTTTCAGGATTTGGATTTTTTTTCTGTGGCCAAATTTATTTTGAGCACACAACTGTTATAAAAACTGAAAGATGACGCTTCATCCTCTTTACATTAATCAGTGCTTAACGAGTTTTTTTTCTTCAAATCTCTGATGTTCCCCACGGCGAATAGTTCGTATTTTTGTATTTTTAATCGACCGCCATTCATGACTTTTTTTCGAAAGATACTTAATAGATTTCGAAGTACATAATAATTTTCTGGATTCCCTGGAATTTTAGAAATTGGAGATTTTTTTTTGGTATTTTTTATGGGCTCATTATATTTTTGTCACATTTGTATATTTAAAAATGTATAATTTTTTCTCAAAATTTTCAATTTTATAGTCGATTGTTTCAGGGTTTGGATTTTTTTTCTGTGGCCTAATTTATTTTGAGCACACAACTGTTATCGCAACTAAAAGATTGCGCTTCGTCCTTTGTACATCAGTCAGTGTTTAATGAGTTTTTTTCCTTCAAATCTCTGATGTTCTTCACGGCGAATAGTTCGTATTTTCGTATTTTTAATCGACCGCAATTAATGACTTTTTTTTCGAAAGATACTTAATAGATTGTGAAGTACATAATAATTTTCTGGATTCCCTGGAATTCTAGAAAATGGAGATTTTTTTTTGGTATTTTTTATGGGCTCATTATATTTTTGTCACATTTGTATATTTAAAAATGTATAATGTTTTCTCAAAATTTTCAATTTTGTAGTCAATTGTTTCAGGGTTTGGATTTTTTTTCTGTGGCCAAATTTATTTGGAGCACAAAACTGTTATCGAAACTAAAAGATTGCGCTTCGTCCTTTGTATATCAATCAGTGTTTAATGAGTTTTTTTCCTTCAAATCTCTGATGTTCCTCACGGCGAATAGTTCGTATTTTTGTATTTTTAATCGACCGCAATTAATGACTTTTTTTTCGAAAGATACTTAATAGATTGTGAAGTACATAATCATTTTTTGGATTCCCTGGAATTCTAGAAATTGGAGAATTTTCTTTTTTGGATTTTTTTATGGGCACATTAAATGTTTGTCTCATTTGCATATTTAAAAATTTATAATGTTTTCTCAAAATTTTCAATTGTGTAGTCAATTGTTTCAGGGTTTGGAATTTTTTTCTGTGGCCAAATATATTTTGAGCACACGACTGTTATCGAAACTAAAGGATTGCGCTTTTTCCTTTGTACATCAATCAGTGTTTAATGAGTTTTATTCCTTCAAATCTCTGATGTTCCTCACGGCGAATAGTTCATATTTTTGTATTTTTAATCGACCACGATTAATGACTTTTTCGAAATTAATAAAGGAGAAGTCATTTTCGAGCCATTTATAGAGATTTGATAGATTTTGAATTTCATAATAATTTTCAGAACTCCCTAGAACTCTAAAAAGTAGAGAAATTAAAAAAAATCCGTACTCTATAACAATTGTTTTAGGATTTGAGAATTATTATTTTTTTTATACTCGATATAGTTCAACATTTATCGCACTTTTCTGCAAACCCTGAGAGCCCAAAATTTGTAACTTTTCGTAATCAATTACACTCAGAAAAAGACTTGGTTAGAACTACGAAAAACTTGGTTAAAAATGTTACCAAGAAAACTTGATAGCCACAACAAAGTTATTGGTTCACATAATCAAGGATTTGGTAAAACAACCAAATATTTAGTACGCAATAATTTGGTTGCGCCTACCAAATTTTTCTTGGTTTAATTTTTAATCAAGATCTTATGAAGTCCAACCAAACATTTTTCTCAGTGTATTTTTAATGATTTAGTGACTTTCTTTTAATTGAGGCGTTCACTGTCAAAAGTTGTGAGAATAGCTAGAAGGGATGTGAGTGATAAATGGCCCTTGTCCACCGCGTGGGAAAAGAGATCGTCGGTTCCTGAAGATTATGAAGGTTTCAGTGGTACAGTCTAATGAAATTGATATCAATATTATTTTTTTACGAAACTTTGACATTAAATCGATGTTGATAAATGATAATTACCATAAAGTAATTAACCATTAGCCCCAGAAACGTTTCAAAAACAAATATTGCCTTCCTTTCCAAGAAAAAATTATTTTCGAGATTGAAGAAAATATTTACTAACCCACCAAGTTTGGGATTAATTTACGCGTGAAAGATCAAATAAACTGTTAGTGAATAATTATTTATTCGAATCATTCGAAATATATATAATTCTACATAATTATGTCATTAAAAGTAATACAGCGCCCGTCAGATTATAAAGCTCAATAAACGATATCAACTTTTCATTTTATAAATACAATTTAACGTTACATTAAAAAAATTATTAGTCTTTTAATTAATTCGAAGTTTTTCGTTGCCGATTATTTTCTGGGATCAAAACGTATTCGGGTATCTGTAAATTTTTCATAAAGTTATATAAATTTATTGACATTGACATTTGTTCGGAGATACTCAGCTATAATTATATCGTACTTTATAAATCTAATATAACTTTTTTCTGAAAGTTAATAAATAAGTAAATAAATAAATAAATAAATTTGTAAGTGTTTGTTTTTTAAATATTGAGTACTCATGGACTAGACTGAAGCTACTGTTTACTAACCCATGAAGTTAGGGATTAATTTACGCTTGAAAGATCAAATAAACTGTTAGTGAATAATTATTGATTCCAATCATTTGAATTGTATATAATTCTACATAATTATGTCATTAAAAGTAATACAGCGCCCGTCAGATTATAAAGCTCAATAAACGATATTAACGTTTCATTTTTTAAATACAATTTAACGTTACATTAAAAAAATTATGAGTTTTTTAATTAATTCGAAGTTTTTCGTTGTCAATTATTTTCTGGGATTAAAACGTATTTGGGTAAAATTTATTGATATTGACTTATTGATTTATTTATTGATTTATTGTTCGGAGGTACTTAGTAATAATTATATCGTACTTTATAAATCTAGTATAACTTTTTTCTGAAAGTCAATAAATGAGTAAATAAATAAATAAATAAATTTGTAAGTACTTCTTTTTTAAATATTGAATACTCATGGACTAGACTGTACCTACTGTAGGGGCCTTGGCAATTGTCACAAATATGGCCAAAATATATGGACTTCCAACAATGACAAAGGCAGGACGCAGTTAGTAAAAAAAAATAGGCAGATAAAAACTTGTTACACGAAAGGGGGCATAATAGTGTCGAAATATATTAGGAAGTCATGCGAGTATTCAGGAAAAAGGGGGAATGAACGCGGTTACGAGTCTTGCATCTTGCCGTTGGGTACACTTAAAATAAATTACATAAGTTTACGGCTTATTGTGCGTTGACATCTTTCAGATCCTTGCGACCACATAATGCGTGAAGCATATGTTGGCTCTTCAAGCACAGTTACATTCTTATAGTTTGTCTACTACTATGTACATCGTTTGGTCTACAATTCATATTTCATTTAAAACATTTTCAACAAATTTTGTTTTGTTTTTTAAAACTTCTATACATCACTTTTTTTTTATTCTACAAATTTTATGCCTTAATTTTTTAATCGATTATAAAAATATATTTATCATTATAAAAATAAACTTCGTCTAGTGGGATGTAAATCGTTACCCTCCGTTTTTGCCGAAGAATATTTAAAAGATAATCATTTTCAGAAATCCTATTTATTTTATTACTTTTATTTAATGTTAATTTTATAATAATGTATATATAATATTATATATATATAATAATGTTAATGTTAAATTTGTTAATATGATTAAACCTTAGAAAAATGAACCTCGCGTACTGCTATATGAAGTCTCACTTTTTGGTTTCGAATTCCACAAAAAAACGTATACCACAAATTATGTTTACTTTATAAAAATTAATTTCATTAATATGAAAAAGGTGATCTTGTTTTTTGGCTTAGAATACTTAAAAAATATATTGTCACAAAACTCCTTTTTAATAGAATAATTGATTTTGACGTGATAAAAAAGTTCATCCATTGTTATGTTAAGATTTAGTATCGCTTTTTTATTTTGAGTATTGCAACAACAACAAAAAATTCATCATATCCTATTTACTTTATTTTACTTATTATTTACTCTTGAAATTTTTTTATTTAAAAAATAACCTTTGTTTACCGTTATGCAAAGTCTCAGTCCAGTTTTTTCGTTTCGAATATTACAAAACAAAATTTATTGCTGAGAATCGCGTTTAAGTTATTTTGATATTACGCCCATTAGCCTTTAGCTTCTGTCGCTATGTACGGTACAACTCTTCTTCAGACCCTCGAGCATTTTGATTCCCTCTTAATCTCGAGACTTTCCGCCTCATCAGGTACAGCATATTTTCGACGTCCACTGCAACAGTGGAGAAATTAATATAGTCTCGATAACGACGAAGCCATTGGAATGAGAGAAATCTAGGATGAACCGAGAGAAAGGGACGTCGGGATGGTACGTGCAAAGTGAAGTCGAAGAGTGGGAATATATTTATACGACGACCCATCACGCTACTCAAGGACAGGTGATTTCGGCTGCTGTGCTGTTTTACATTTGACACTGTGAATAAAGTCAAGAGAATCAGATCTATCGCAATAATATATATAGAAAATTCCACGTCAGTGCTGCAACTAGAAAAAATGTTTTCTCAAAAAATATCTGTAAATCAGACTAAAAAATAAAGTACAACATTTTTAGATCTTATAATAAAATTGCATTTTTTGACAAAATGTATGCAGAAATTTAGATTGTAGAGGCTCAATTTTTTTTTAAAAACTGCTTGAACGCTCTAACTTGCGTAATATTCACGATATTTCACTAAACATCGTGAATAATGCAGATCTATTTAAATTTATTTGGTATTGAATTTGGCCAAAATTGGAAAAGCGGTACGAATTTTCCGGAGTTTTGTTGTTTTCGAAAAATCGACGTTAGCAAAACATGAACGAGAGGCCCGAAATTTCGTACTTAAATGTAATAATATTCAGAGATACGTAATTTAGTGAGGATCAGCAAAAGGGTTTAGATTATATAGAAATTTGGATATTTCGTTACTTTTTTTTTTGATGACTAAAATTTCGATAATCTTCAGTTTTTCAATTTTGTTTAAAACAAGAATGTAAAGTAGAACCTTACATATTGTTTCCCCATTATTTTTAACTTTTTGCAAAGCTTCCTCTATCAAATATGCGAGGTTTTACTTGCCATCCTTGTGTTAATTTGTTTATTCAATCAGTGTTATTTTTGGAACCGTAATAAGCAAAATTGGAAAACGAACATCTGCGGTTTAATTACATATTATGAAATCACACTTTACATAAAAATTGTTGAAAATATATTTTTTTAAGGTGATTACAACGGATATTGTTGCTGAGTTAATTTTCTCAAAATCTGTAAGTCGAAAAATAATTCTTAGCATTACTTCATGGGATTCAAAGCCATTTAGAAGTGAGAGCAGTTTTTAATTTTTCATATAATTAATGTTCGATTTTGAAAGATTGATCACTTACTGTTGGCGATGACAATTTTTATCACATATTTTACGTACATACCACAATTTTTTGTAAAACCCGATATATGACAAATGCAATCGCTTATATAACGTAAAACAGCTATAACTTTCCGACGATTACATTCTCTATGCCTCAGACAACCGACACCATATTTTTTTGTACATATAAAATGAGAACAAAATTGGCACCGCCGATAGAGGATTCTCTGTCTACAAAGATCGAGTATTTATTATTTTATAATAAAAAAAAACTGCTGTCATTTCCGAGTGTACCCAGTAAACACGGTTATGTTACAGCAATGTTACGGCAATGTAACCTAATGTAATAAGTAACATCACTTGTAACTTACATGTAAGTTATTATTTCCCACTCAACAATGTTGCCATGTTGTGTAACATGCGTTACATACCGTTACAATTCAGTTATATTGCCTGTACGGTGCGTAATGTTACTAATGCAAAGTAACGTAAAAGTTACGAAACCGCAACTTCGAAAGGTAACTTCACGTGAGGTTCTTTTGTCGACTGAAAGTCCACAAAAGTCCACGGGTTGTGAAATCGCTACCCTTAGAAGGTCAAAAAAATAGCTGCTACAATTAAAAGTAGAACAAGCTATTGGCGAATGATGCCAACCAATTAGAGCACCTCCGAAGGGTATCCCACTGTTTCTTTTGAACTGCGAAGTCACTCAGTCTTATACACACTAGGGTCACGAATCGCTTGTGAGAAACTTTTGAGTCGTTAGCCACCTAGCGGACATAACATTCTGTATGAATATGTGACGTGCTTACAACGTTGCCACGTTATATAACTGTAACATAACCGAACTATCGCCACAGTTACATTAGAATCGTTACATACATGTTGCATTACAGTTACACACTTTCGTTATATAACTGTAACGTAACTACGGCATATAACAGTTACATAACGTGGATGTTTACGATGTTACGTAACCACTGTAATATACATGTTACGTAAATGTTACATTCCCTTGCAACGTTTTTGCAATTTTGCCACGTTGCATGACTGTAACATGACCGGACTATAGACGGAGTTGCATTACAAACGTTACATGTATGTTGCATTACAGTTACACATTTTTGTTACATAACTGTAACGAAACTATGGCATATAACAGTTACATAACGTGCATATTTACGATGTTATATATCCACTGTAATATGCATGTTACGTAAATGTTACTTTCCCGTGCAACATTTTTGCAATGTTGCCACGTTACATAACGGTAACATTGCCTTCCTGTCACAAAAGTGACGTCCCAATTGTGACTTGCACGTTACGTTGCGGTTTCATAGCTTTTGTTATGCAACTGCAATGAAAATATGTCACATAACAGTAACATTACCTGCATATAACAAATGAAACATCACATGTTACTCCTACGTTACATAGCCGCAACATAACGCAAACGTTACATTGTTACAATCACATGTAACTTCCAGGTTACATTGCTGTTCAACTATGTGTTTACTGGGTATTCAAATCCCATAAAAACAGTACTTGGAATTTTCACTTTTAGAATTTGTAAAAATTATTTTGATCGCAATATTGGAGATCTATTATCATAAAAATGTTGTTTGGCGTTTCTGCATTAAATGCCAATTTTGTATTATACTTAATTAAAGCTGAATAAATATTCTTCTGTCAGGCCATAAAAAATCGCAAATTTTTGTTTTTCAGAGATGTAGATATCACTTACCATTCCCGAAATATCACTATAAGAATGAAAATGAACACCGAGTTCAAATAAATTTTTAGTTGGTATAACAAATATTTTGGTTACCGCAAATATATTTTAGTCAACTGAATAAAATAATTACTGAAGAAACTAGTCATTTGGTTGTCCTAAACGAGAAATTCGTTTGAATGAGGGCTAACGCCGATTTAGTTAATTTCTACATTTTTGTTCTCAGTGAAAAACCTGGTTAATTCGTAAAAAAGAAAGAAGAAAAAGTGAAACACACTAAATTTGTTTAAATCGTAAAAACTTGATTTTCAGAATTTTTAAAATATGTTTTTTATCCTGTAGCTGTACTGACGTGGAATGCCTCATATATGTATACAGTTATGCCGTAACGCATCATCACACGATTATTTGTGTGTAAAGAATATCATACAAATGGTGGAATTATATTAAGGAAATTGGAGAACTTAAGTGCTACATTTTTAATCCATTCCTGTTAGGTTTTATGTGTCAAATAACAGTAGCGGAATATTGTCAATATTACGAAATGTGTCCTTAACCCAGTGACCGAACAATAGTGATGCATTTGCAAAAATATAATCGTATTGACGTTTATTTCCGAGGATATGCGTTTTCATTGAATTTTTCTTACGACCATAATTCTTCATCAATTTCGATGTAAGACCGTTCATTTTGTTTATTGAAAGATTTTTGACAAAATAACCGTCTAGGCTTGTCAATAATTTCCATCGTGTAAGAATTACAGCCCGTCTACTCGACGTAAAAATTCATTTATAAATAAACAGTAGGGTGGTCCATTTTGACACAATATTTTTTTTTAACGAAGCACCCCTCACAACTGTTCTTTATTATGAAAAATAAATCCTTGTAAATCATTGATGAGATAAAAAAATATGTAGAGGTCGCGACGAAATTTTTTAATTTTCTTTTTTTAATAATTTTTTTCAGTGAAAGTTCTCATATATATGTTTACATTTTTTGCATTACACGAGTGCAGAGATTCTGGATATCACTGCGACAGTCCGTTATTGTTTTATGGTAGTTTTGGAGTACGAAATAATTGCAACTGCTAAACATATGTGCTGTAAAAGTGAAAAATAGAGGGTGAGCAAATATTTTAAAAAAATTCAAAATGCGGTAAATTTCAACCCCTAAGCGAATTAATGCCAAATTAAATCCCAAACTTTGTCTCATAATATTCTACTTGTAAGCCAAATTGCAATTAGATATGTAAAGAATTATGAACCTTTAAATAAAAATAAACTTAACAAAAAATTATAAAATTATAATCATCAAATTATAAAATTATCTCAGTGAATCTCTATCTGTGTAATATGATGTATTTAACCCAGAAAAACTGTTATATAAAAACTAAAAAATTCTCGTAAAAAAAGCGACTGATAATTCTAAACATTTGAACGTTCCGGACCATTATTGTTGTTATAGAGTGTCTCATAATATACTTAATTGTTTCCGGCATCTCCAGAATGTAATTTGTTCATCCTGTGACCAAATGTTTATCATTATCATTCACTGTTTTTACGAGAATTTTTTAGTTTTTATATACCACAGTATTTCTGTAATAAATATGTCACATCACTCCAGTAGCGGTGTTTGTATTTTTTTTTTTAAGTTTGTTTTCGTTCCGACTTCCACAATTTTGCAGATATCTAGCTGAAATTTGGTACACAAGTAGACTATTATCAGACAGGATTTGGATTTTAATTCGGCGTTAATCCGCTTAGAGATAAAAATTTTATGACATTTTGAATTTTTTGAAAATATCTGCTCATCCTCTAATTTTGTCTTTCACAGCACATTTTTCGCAGTTGCAATTATTTCGTACTCTAAAGCTACCATAAAATAATAACGGACTGTCGGAGTGATATCCAGTGTCTCTACACTCATGTAATGCAAAAATTGTAAAGATAGACATGAGAATGTTCACTAAAAAAAATGTTTAAAACAAGAAAATTTGAAAATTCCGTCGCGACCTCTACTTATTTTTTTATCACATCGCTGATTTACGAGGAATTATTTTTCGTAATAGAGAATAGTTTTGAGAGGTGCCTCGTGAAAAAAAATATCGTGCTAAAATGGACCACCCTAATAAACAGCTATAATTATCAAGTGGGAGGCAAATTTATTTCAGGAAGAATTTACTTAGAAAAAGAGTCGTGTTCTATTAGAATTGGCAAAAAAATTCGAATTTTTCTTGGGTCAAACTGAAGAAAAATATACGTTTTTAGAAGATGCCATTAATAAATTAATATGTTTGTGAAAGTATGACTATTAATATTTCACTGTCAAAGTAGTCTTCACTTTGATAAATTAAACCTTTGTTTGAACAATAAAAAATATTCAACACTGACTTGACTAGCGTGAAGCGTTCTAACTTCCTTAAGACGTACAAAGAATAGCATAATAGTGGCAATTCTCAGCAAATCTTGAGCGTGTAGACGATAATTGTGACCGAAAAATTTTACGAGCTAGTTTAAGGGAAACAGACCGTAGAGACATGGCTGCTAGACCGTAACGAAATGGTTAAAAAAAATCCATCAGTACGAGGACACAAAGTCAATTACCAATAGTAATTTTTTAGAGGTTGGTCAAAATAGTTAATATAAAATATATTATCTTAATTTCGCAACATAATTGATAACTCTTAGCAGTGGATTAAACCAGCCATGAAATAAAGTACGTGATGATATTTTTTTAAATTCAACAAAAATGTATTAAATAAATAGAATTGACCGAAATAACCATTTTTGTAGGCTAATCGAACTTAATTCCAAACAGAATTTCCGATACATTCAATTGTTTAGAGGCCAATGAAAATAAAATATTCCAAAAATGGACCAATTGGCCAACGAGTTAGATTAATCATTAATAATAATTGGCCCAACTAATCAATTAGTACTTAAAAATCAATTGGACGAATTAGAAAAAATAGTAGCCAACCAATTAGTTAGATCGACTAATAAGGTATACCTAATATCATCCCTGAAGTATATGTTATTAAATTTTTATTAGCTGTTTTATTTTACTACATTTTTTTTTTCACGGGAAACAGTATTTTTATAAGTTATTTCTTCAGAGAAAGTTCTTCAATTTTTTAACAGGACCAATGACAAATATTAGTATCGTAGTGAATACGATATAGAATAATAAAAATGCAAATGAAAAAGAAACAAGAAAAGAACTAAACGTTACAGATATTAGTCTTGTAAAAAGACGACCAACGTCAAGAATAATTAGGATCATCTTTGGTGTCTGGGATTTTGAAGATTTGCCTCAGGCGTTGACCACCTGGCTAAAGTGGAACCAGTCTGACGTCACAGGTACCGCAAGTCGATGTTTCATTGGAAAAGTCAGATTACATAGTGGCAGATGGTTGAGCAAGCACTGCGTAATCTTCCATCTGGAATTCCGGACGTTGCGCTATTTCCTCGGTTATTTTCTTCCACCTAAAGTAACATCATGATAAATGGCATTGATTAAACTTAAGGGGAGAGAGTCAGACCCAAATTACTGATATTTATTGACAGATATCTCACTTGTTTACCTGCTGATGTCATCAAATCATAGAGATTATTTTGAAGCCTTAAGCGAAGATTTTTTTTATCTATGGCAAAAGCATCGAACTAATACAAATGAACTATAGGAAAAGTCCATTTTTCGAAAATTGCAAAAATTCTATAAAATCCAAACAGCTTTAACGATTTCGGCCAAATTCAATTCCAAATAACATTATATGTACCTGCACTTATGAAGAACTTATTTTACAAAATATCCTAAATTTTACGAAACTTAGAGCAACCACGTCCTTTTTGCTTCCTCAGAGGAAGCTTTGTTTTCGTAATTTTTTTTTTTTTGTTTCGAGAGTTTTATGTTAAGATACTCAGAATCGTCCGAAATGTCGAGAAAAGTGGTTTAGAAAAAACGTCTGTGTGTGTGTGTGTGTGTTTGTGTATGTGCAGATTTCCTTTTAAGCACGATAACTGTCATAATTATAGATGTATCTTCGTCAAATTTGGCACACAAGTAGACGCTCATACACCAACGTTTGGGATTGTAGTTGACGCAAATGGGCTGGAAAATTCAAATTTTAAAGCATTTTGAAAATATCGTTTTCACGTTAAAACTTTCGCAAATTAAGAGATATCGGGCTGAAATATTGTACGCAAATGACCGACACCGGTGGCTGTATGGTCGGTGCGCGGCTTCGGCGGTCCCAAGAGTTCGGCAGCAAAGTTTGCGACAGTAACTTGGATGGGTGACCGCGTAGCCGTGCACCGGCTGGCGCATCAATCCAGTGTTGCCAGATTAGGGGATTTCCCGCTAGATTTAGGGGTTTTTTCGTTACGTTAGGGGGCAAACAGGGGAAAAAAATATTTAGGGTATTTTTTAGGGTTTGTCAAAATTCAGCCTTTTGTATGAATTTCAAAACTCAAAATTCACGGCTCTGATACCAACATAAATAAAACAAACGAGCCCAAACAAGCGTTAATATTTCCAAGTAAATTACGAATCTGAAACCTATGACTTATACACCAAGCAGATAGCCAGAATCTCGTGGCGCTTGTGCGTGCCAAAGTTGAACTATAAATTGTGTTGCGCGCCTCCTCCTCGAGATCAATGTGTAGTGCTCCTACTATGCACCGATGGCGCCACAAGTTTTCAGTTTAAATTTGTTTACTCGTATCCATGGTAACCCGTAGCTCATTCTTCTTCTTTGTACCGATCACGTCACACGTTTTAATCAGAAATTGCACAAATAATGGGAAAAAGAAGTCACAGAAATCGATCATCGGATAACAAGAATCGAAAAAAGGATTTACGAAAACGGATAGAATGGCTAGAAGAACACATTCGAAGTAAGTTTCAGGAGAAAAGACGGTAAATGACAACCATGTCTCGCCTGAATTTTCGGATAGCTATGACGATTCACACATCGTTACGATAATAAAATAGGATGGCTTTGTTGGTCCAACTAACAAACCAAAAAATTATGTGTCAACGGTGTCCAACACCGAATGACAAATAATCCTATAACCCGTGAAGAAAAATATTAAGGTTGCCCTAAGATAACTTAGGGCCCTATCGGGCTTTAATGTGGACACCATAAAAGGGAGTTCCATATCACTCCCAATTAGGGACCTACTAAGGAAACTGTAGGGTTTCATGCCGATATTTAATGGGGCTATATTAGGGCAATTAATTAAGGGCCCAGTCAGGCGTAATCTTGGCACCAAGTAAATAAATCAATAATAATTTTGCCACCTAAGGGTCTCATAAGGCAATTCTAGGTTTCCATGGCAAAGTTCAATAAGGGCTTGATAGGGTAATTACTTAAGGGCGCAGTCAGGCTTCATCATGATACCAAGTAAACTAATTAATCATAATTTTGCCAAATAAGGATCTCATAAGGCCATGGTGAAGTTTAATAAGGCCTTGATAAGTTAATTAATTAAACGCCCAGTCAGGCTTAACCATGGCATAAAGTAAACAAATCAATAATAAATTTGCGAGATGAGGATCTTATATGGCAATCCGAGGTTTCCATGGCAAAATTGGTGGTCACCTATCCAACTAATGACCGTCAAAGTCAACCAGGTGGTCACCCATTCTAATACTGGCCCTCAGGTCAGTCAGACACTCACGCACCTAGATACAAACGAACTAATTCGCGCAAACGATAAAAGAAGCAATTTTGTGGAATATAGTTATAGATGACAACAACGATACAATGTACCCTATTCGATATAACTCATTTCTGTAAAAAAATAACTGAACGTGCTTTTATTTTTACACATCAGACGCAGTCGTGTAAATCTATCAAGTTCTAACTATATTACATTAATTTTATTTCATATTTCATATTACAGTCATTCAAATAGACAAAAAAAATTGCATATTCATATGATTTGAATGGCCAAGAGAGCTAAGGCGCAGCGCAACAACACCAACCGGAGAGTTCTAGGTTCGATTCCCGTCAATGTCATAAAAAAATGTAATATGGTTTTTCAGCGATTAATATGTACCAACGTGTAGAGAAAGACGAAATATCTAATTAAAAGTGCAGCATTACTCAACTAAATAATAACAAATATATATTTTTAAATTAAATTTCTTTATTATTTTAGTAAGGACTTAATAGGGCAGCCTTAAAAGGTCCTCATTATTTTGCCTTTAAAGGCCCCTAACATTTAGCCTTTAAAGGTTCCGAAGAAAAAAGCGTGACCATCATTTGCGAAACCCTATGAGGCTTCCACATAAGGTCCCTAAGAGTATTAGGGAATATTAATCGTGGCCTTGGAAGAACCCTGATAAGATTTCTTCACGGGAAGACGCGGTTCCAAACGGCCATCGTCGCTGAACAGAGAGCGTAGTCGATCTCACAGGAGAGACTACGATTATGATTATAATAAATCGAGGGAATCGCGCAGGCGGCAATACGATGATAGAAGTTGCTATAGCCAAGAGAGTGAACACCGAATTTATCATGACGATGATAAAAGCTCGGAGCATAGTGCTTATAGCAACTATAGAGAAGGTCGCCATCGGCAATCGAGTAGGAATTCACTGATCAATGGGCGCGTCTTACATGCCTGTGTCTCTCCTTCGGTCGGGTCTTCGGTTGAGAAAGAAAAAGAAGATAACGAAATAGCTGAAGTTACAGAGCCAATCTTACAAGTTTCTACAAAAACGACGAAAGGCATAGAATCTTCCTCAGCGATTGAAACTGTAGTTGTTGACAAACCACTAAACAGTGAAAAATCCATTGTGGAAGGTACTTCGAAGGAAAATGAAGAGATTCTACTGAAACCTGATGTTCTTGAGGTATTTGGTGAGCATTTTAAACCGGATCGGGTATTGTCTCCGCCAGTACACAGTCATCTCACGTTGATTTGGTTCGAGATTATCGAAAAAGGGTTGCTAGCAGAACAACGTAAGAACTTGCTCAAAAAGTTTCCGCCTCCAAAGAATTGTATCTTAATCGATCCTTCAAAATTAAATTTGGAAGTGAAGGCAGCATTGGATAGTACAATTCAAAAGCGAGACGAAAGAATTGTGGAGAAACAAGAAAACATTGCAGCTTCTCTAGCTGGTGTTGGAAAAGCAATAGAGCTTTTGCTGAAATCAAACCCCTCTGAGAAAAAACAATATTTACAGCCACTTACGGCGGTCTCAAAATTTTTAGCAGATTTGCAACATGATGAGATCTATTCGCAGAAGTTTGATTCTCAAAAACATTAAAGCATCCTTCAAGGATATTCTAAAGTATGTTTCGTCAGATGAATATTTATTTGGAAAAGATTTGAACGAAAAATTGAAGGCTGCGAAAGTTTTACAACAGTCGTCAAAGGACTTGAAGCCATCGATTAAACATTCATCTGACCAGGGAATAAATTCAAAAAACCTTCGTGCCCCGCCTCACCAAAACCATTACAAGTCGAATCCATATTCGAGGGGAGGGGGGTACAGACAGAATTACGGTCGAGGCAACAACTACAGTCAGGGCAACAAGTCCACTTCTCGAGGGAAGAGCCATTATCAGAAGCCAGAACAGACGAGTACGAAGAAGAGCAATTAAATGTAGGTAGATTTGCCGGTAGACTCACTCGGTTTAGAAACAATTGGTCCGAAGTGACATCAGATGAAACTATACTGAGCTGGATCGAAGGATACACGATACCTTTTTCGTCTGAGGTTTATCAAAATGCTTCGCCTACTGAGCCTTGTTGGTCAGGTCAAGAGAGATGTTTAATCCAAGAACAAATCGAAACTTTATTGAAAAAAGGCGCGATTGAATGTTGCCAGCCGGAATCGAAATAATTTATATCAAAAAAATTTCTTATAGCAAAACCTGATGGCTCACATCGTTTTATCCTCAACTTAAAACGTTGAATAAGTTTATACAGACTGAACATTTTAAGTTAGAAGATGGAAAAACGGCAAGGCAAATTCTAACTCGCGATTGCTTCATGGCTTCCATCGATTTAAAGGACGCATATTACCTAATCTCTATCGCAAAAAAAGATCGAAAATTTTTACGTTTTTCGTTTGACGGAAATTTATATGAATTTACGTGCTTACCTTTTGGTCTTAACCGGGCTCCATACACGTTCACGAAATTACTTAAACCAGTCGTTTCATATCTCAGAGAGCGCGGATATTTGTCAGTAATATACTTAGACGATATATTATTGTTGGGAAATTCATACGCAGAGTGCTCAATAAATATTTAGACAACACGACAATTAGTCGAAAGATTAGGATTTTCAATTAATGAAAAGAAAAGCAAAACTATACCGTCTACTAGATGTAGATACCTTGAGTTTATTTATGATTCGGTTGCATTGGGTATCGAGCTTCCAGAGGAGAAGAGGGAAAAAACTGCCGAAAAAATTGATAAATTTAGTTCAATGAGTCATTGCACTATTCGAGAATTTGCGCATTTAATTGGAACTTTAGGCTCAAGTTGTACTGCATTAAAATACGGTTGGGTTCACATGAAGAGTTTTGAAAGAGCTGAATTCTTAGCACTTCAGAAAAATAATGGCAATTTCGAAGCACGCATGTCACTCGGTGACGATTTGCAGACAGATTTTAACTGGTGGGAAGTCAATATTACAAAAACTGTACATTCGCTAAAACAATTTAGAGCTGATTTAGAAATTTTCTCGGATGCGTCAAACTCTGGTTGGGGGGCGTATTGTAACAAGATCCGTACTCACGGCCATTGGACTCTAGAAGAACAAACTTACCATATAAATTATCTAGAACTATTATCGGCCTTCTTTGCCTTAAAATGCTTTGCGGAAAATCTGAAGGACTGCGATGTGTTACTACGAATTGATAATACCACTGCCATCGCTTATATCAACAAGATGGGTGGTATTCAATTCCCGTTATTGGGAAGTTTGGCAAAAGAAATATGGAAATGGTGTGAAAAAAGAAATATTTGGATTTTTGCTTCATATATTCCATCTCGAAATAATTCTGACGCTGATTTTGAATCGAGACGTCTTGAAGCAGAGACAGAACTTGCCTTGTCAAGATCAGCTTTTAGAGTTATCGAAAAAAAGTTTGACAAGGCTGAGATTGATTTATTTGCTACGAGGACAAACACGAAATGTGAACATTACGTTTCTTGGTTGAGAGACCCTGGGTCATTTGCAATAGACGCGTTCACAATTAATTGGCGTCCATATTTTTTTTATGCATTCCCTCCATTTCTTTTAATTTTACGTGTTTTAAAAAAGATTGATGATGATGATGCTAAAGGTATAGTTGTAGTATCACATTGGCCAGCACCGGTTTGGTTTCCGGTCTTCACAGCAATGCTTGTTTGTAAACCAATTTATTTTAAACCCAACCGGAACCTCTTACGTTCTCTGGATAGACAACCACATCCAATCTGGAAAAGAATTGCCCTGGTTGCGGGGTTGCTGTCCGCGAGGCGTTAAGAAAAAGGAAGGTACCGAATGAAGCCTTAACGATTATGCTGTCTTCGCTATCGAAATCATCGCTCAAGCAGTACGATAGCTGCTTGAAGAAATGGTGGTTATTTTGTGGAAGAAATGATGTCGATCCATATAATTGCGACACTTCGGAAGTTATAAGATTCTTGACTAGAGAAATTGAAAATGGGGCTTCACATGGGACCCTTAATAGTTGCCGTTCAGCAATTGCCTTGTTAGTGGGACCTGAGTTGGGAGAAGATCCGCAACTTCGAAGATTATTTAAAGGTATTTCAAAACTTCGGCCTGGAAAACCTAAATATGAATCAACCTGGGATCCACATATTGTTTTGAGTTACTTGTCTCAATGGAAACAAAATGATACTGTTACATTGAAAATGCTGTCGTTCAAGCTGGTAACATTAATGGCGTTAATCATAACCCAACGTATGCAGACACTCGCCGTGATTGACATTCGCAACATTAAAAAAACTGAAACTTTATTAGAAATCAAGATACCGGATAGGTTAAAGACGTCAAAGATAAATAAAACGCAGCCAACTTTGACAATACCATATTATAATTTGAATTCCAAAATCTGCGTGGCGTCGACATTGGAATTATATTTGAACAAGACAAAGGCATTACGCGGAACAGAAACTCGGCTATTCATAGCTCTTAAAAAACCCTATAAAGCGGTGTCGAGGCAAACATTAAGCAGGTGGATAAAAAATACCCTTAAATTAAGCGGTGTCGATACGGATATTATCGACGCGTACAGTACTCGCCATGCCTCAACTTCTACAGCAAAAAGAAGTGGAGTGAGTATTGACGTTATTAAAAACGCTGCAGGCTGGACAGAAAAATCTGGCACGTTTGCCAAGTTTTATAATAACAAAATTGTTCGAAATAAGGAAATGTTTGCAAAGACTATTCTTGATACAGTGGCTAATTGATAAGACGTTTCTTGTTTTGAGATAGGAATTTTTCTTGGCATTATTTTTAGAAGAAAAAAGTAAAATAAAGTTGCGCATCAAATTTCTGAAACCCTGAATCTATGTCGTAACGAACTGTAAACAACTACACATTGATCTCGAGGAAGAGGCGCGCAATACAATTTAATGATTAAACGAACTTACCTGTAAGTGAAGTTCTATCATAATTGTATGAAGCGCCTCTTCCGAAGAGATCAGTCCTACCCAGTAGATTTCCCCTATTTTCTAATATTAATGAACATTAGAAACCCTTATAGTTACGGCAGCACTTTCAATAAATGAGCTATGGGTTACCATGGATACGAGTAAACAAATTTAAACTGAAAAATTGTGGCGACATCGGTGCATAGTAGGAGCACTACACATTGATCTCTTCGGAAGAGGCGCTTCATACAATTATGATAGAACTTCACTTACAGGTAAGTTCGTTTAATCATTAAATTGTTGGTACAAACAAAGTCGTGAGAAAAAGCGTTCGCCGAATTAAATTACCCATTCTACAAACAATTAGTTCAACGGCTTAATTTGATAATAGAACCGACCGCCAAGGTTCTTAAAATGACCGTCAATTGACCGACACTTGAAAAATCGTGGTTATTTAACGTTGTTGAGTCGGTAGGAACTGTTTAGAGGATTTTTAGGGGGAAATAGAATTAGTCTAGAAACATGCTGTACTGACTATTTGGCAACACTGCATCAACCAGTGAACGGGAGGTCAGTTTTTTTGAGGACTCGGTGTATATACTTAAGTTATAATTACTTTCGTGTATACACCGGGAACTGAGAAGAATATGCGAATGCGGTACAGTGTAGCTAAGTTGGCTGCAAACGCAGGAAGTTAGATTAGCTTAGTTAAGTGCGGGTAAGGATAGTGATAGGAGTAAGGGTGGGAAAGACGATAAAAGGCGATTGAAGCCATACAATGGAAGAATAAAAAATAAATAAAATATTGTACGTAAACGTACTTCCATCAAACCATAATCTATACCAAATTTGGCGAGAATCGATAGGGTGGTTCTAATTTTATTGCAATTTCAACTTTTTTTTATGTCTGCAAAGACTTCATCGCCTGTACATTCTGAGATATCAAACTGCAATTTTCGACATGATTTTACGATTATTGATTATTGATGATGAATTTAGTCAAAGGAACTATCGATACGTCGGTAAATTTCGATTTTCGTGATTAAGATAGAAAAAATGCCGTCACGAAAAATTTTTTTGATATTTTTCACAGATTTATCTTAAATTTTGTTCATATATGGACTATCACCGAAAAACATTTGAGTACAAATTTGACGCAGAACTGTCGAGCCGTTCAAATTTTATGGTAGTTTATGGAAGTATGGAAGTTTCGAAAAAGATTTCATTTGGAACTTTTCGAAAAATCTCATTCTCGCGCTGGCTCGTGCAAATTATGAGATACCAAGTTCTAATTTGGTCCACATATGGGCTACCATGGTACAAGGTTTTAGTACAAATTTTAGTAGAAGACTCGGTTATATGGTAAAAATTCTTCGACAGTTTGAATTTTTAGAAACATGTCTAGAGCATAAACATAAATATTGCAAATTGCTTCCCCATCATTGTTCGTTTTTTACAAAGCTTCGTCTATGAGGAAGCCAAAATCGATTAGCATACTTCTTCATAGAGGTAGCTTTGTAAAAAGCGAAAAATAATGAGAAAGCAATTTGCAAAGTTCTACTTTTTTTCTCTCTATTAAAAAGTGAAATAGGTCATGGCTGTATGCATTGGTTTTCCAAGATTGAAACTGAATGGCCAGTCGATGCAGGAACACTTTGAATAAATTGCAATTAAGGAACTTAAAATACCGGTATCGTGACCGCAAGATGTTCACAGAGATGCACGGGAAGGTTATGGTAGTAGGATTAAGATATAAAAAGACAAGTTCCACGTGGACGCGACGAATAGCCATTTATTGGGGCAATATATATCTTATTGCTTCAATAAATTTCTATTGCTGGTGATAAAAAAATATCTCCTTGAATTGAAATGCGGTGGGAATGAGTAATTATTTTTTCTTTACAATGATTTTCAATTTTTCATCGGTGTAAGGTAATATTCTGGAAGAAGCAGAATGTAGAACCGTCTTTTTTATCCTTGATGCTATTTGTAGAAAAATTTATTTCAATTATAAACTATATCGCCTGAATCAATGAAACTTCTTTTTCGAATTCATTATGGAAAATGTAAAAAGAAGTAAAAGGTTATCCGTTGATTACGAAGATCAAAATGATTTTCCATGGCAACTAAAGAGCTGGAAAATTTAATACAAACTAGAAAACTTCCGCGCGCTGGGCGCGCGAGTAGAGTGCGCGTGTCGGTGCAGGGATCTTATTTAATATAATTTAATATATATAATCGGAACTCACAAAAGATAAGAGATCTAACCAATTTTTCCAATAATTCCAAATCTTATCGAATCGGAAACTCCTTATAGATTTGGCTCAAATGATTACCAATCGCCTTCTAACATTCCTTCAATTATAAATTAATATTTAGCTTGATAACTTAAAATTTGCGAGGTCTAGAGTATTTAGAGACTTAAAAAAAAAAATAAAGTCCCATCTTTATATGGGGCTTTACATTACAATCGTCGTTCCAAATCGTCGAACAGAACAATCGTCGTTCCAAATGCGTGTTCTATCAGATTTGCTATGCGATCGTTGGCAATCGGTTGCTTTTCGTCAAACCAATAGACGTATTAACGGTCTGTTTTGTGGGCTCGCCTGTGTGATGTTTGTCATGTGGTTAAATTTTCGTAAAACCAACTTTCGTTCCATCTGTGTATTATTCTGTGGGCGCTGTTGCATGATGATTGGTATTCGGTTTTTTTGTGGAAAATCCAAACGTCATTTCAACTGTGTGTTCTGTGGAGTCTGCTATGTGATGGTTGGAGATCGGTTCGTTTTCGTCAAACCAACAGACATCAACGGTGTGTTTTTTGTAGGCGCGTCTGTGTGATGTTACCCACATAGCACATAATATTGCCTAAACATAGCAAGAATATTTCGAATATTTCATTATACCGGAATATTTCCATAAGCTTCCAATGGAATATTCAGTAGTAATACCCCAAGAGCTTCAAAATTATCGGGTATTTCCCGATAACTTCGTTGCATACAAACAAGAGTGTCAAGTTTTGCAGGTTAAAAAATCCCGAGCGCTTGTGCGAGGGAATTTTCTGCAAAACTTGACACGATTGAATTAGGCTTCAGTTTCGTGCACTTTGCATCTAGCGATCACGGTCTCACACCCGAGAAGTGCTTCGCAAAATTCCATCGGAAAAAATAGACCGCAGAGTCAATGAAAAATTAATAATAACAATATTCGGTCACGCCTATAACATACTAAGGATACTAATATTTCACAAAGTTTAGAATAAAAGATTCCAGATTAGAATTTGCAAATATTACAATGGAACTTTTTTGCAACATACCAATACATTTCAAATGGAAATTTCTAAACTAGTTTTAAAAAGTTGAATTTGAAATGATTTGTATTTCATGATAAAAAGAAATTCACCTCGTTCTCTTGAGTATCATTCGATTTGATAAAAATAAAATTCAATGGCGAAGTCGCCATATGATTATTTGGAAATGGAGAAAAGTTCTGACGGAAATTGGAAGCCTCATTAGAATTTACTGGAAAACGCGGCATGGTATGAATCGATTTTTTTTACAAGATTGTCATGCACCAGAAATCTTCTGAAAGGTTGTTCTATCTTTATTTTTTAATTCATCAGTCTTTGTCGACAGAACACATGGGCGATAAAAGTATAACGTTGGTACAAGTAACGTTTGTACATGTGAGCCTTTGAAGCGAGAATTAATCTACGTTTCTTTCAACCGCGTTCACCTCTGGAACCAATATAGTTAATGAAACTAATATTGTTATATATTTTTGAAGTAGGATCGTTTTTTTAAATTACTCATCGTTAATTTGACGTGGATATGCTACGTAGGTGAGGTTGTGAATTCGAATCCTGGACGGGATTTTTTTTCCAATAAATAAGATTATCATCGAGGACATTCAATGGTGCTGTTTAAAAACTCTCACTCAAAAAATTACATTAAAAACGGTAGAATTTCTTACGAATTAGCCTTGGACGGAACATGTAATATTAACACAATATTGCTCTGTAATATTATTGAAATATTATATTTGTCACGTTTTGAGCGAACATTGCAAGATTCCTACAATATTTGAAAAATGTTTTAAATATCTTTCGCAATATTGCATTATTGCAAAGAAATGTTTTGAGAATGTTTCAGAAATATTTCGGTGCTATGGGGGTTTGCTATGCGGTTCAATTTTCGTAAAACCAATTTTCATTCCAACTGTGCATTCTGTGGGCGCTGTTATATGATAATTGGTATTCGGATTTTTGTCAAAAAAACAAACGTCATTCCAACTGTATTTTGTGGGACCTGCTGTATGATGATTGGTATTGACGTTTGTCAATAAACTAAACGTCATTTCAACTGCGTTCTGTGAACTCTGCTATGTGATGGTTGGAAATCAGTTGGTTGTCGTAAGATCAACCGTCATTCCAACTATAAGATGTGGGTTTAATTTTGTTACAAACCAACCAGTACAAACTTAGTTGGATGTTGGTCAAGTACGATACAACTTCGTAATTCATTGATTTTAAAAGGTCATTCAATAACTGTGATTTTATTTTGCTTTGATGCATAATCAGGTCTTTATATTGTACCTCAAACAATAATAATCGGTCTAATGGAGGCAATAATTGGAATGTATTAATAGGCTTCAGATGCTTGCAGATGTATAATTCGTGTAATAAATATGCAAGAGCACTCGAAGCACACTCATGTTTTTATAGCTCGTCTATTGCCATACGACTATGCAAAGTGTTTGCCTCATTCTTTGGTCTGGAATATTACAAAGAAATGTCGTTCTACACACAGTATTTATGTTATTTTATTATTATTTGAGGCTCATTGGCTGTTAGCTGCAGTAGCTAAATAAGGCCGAGATTCCGTCGGACAATGAATTGTATTGTAATCCTCCCAATCTCGAGACTTTTCGCCAACCGGCTCCAGCATATTTTTCCACAAAGCGATGGACGCTGTAAGAGTCAAGAATATTTTGAAAAAAAAATTGCATGTTAATGCATTTTGCTTCCTCAAAGAGGAGGCTTTGTTTTTTTTATTTATTTAAAATAAGGATGCACAGTCGAACCTTGTACATTGCTTGCTCATTACTTTACGCTTTTTAGAAGGTTCCTCTATAAGGAACACTGGGAGAAATGATTGGCTCCTGCAACAAAACAAAGTATTGCCGTGTCCATCCCACGCCGAAATAATTAGACCCGGCGGTACTCCCGACAGGTCTGGTTGCGGGCCTCTGGTATTGGAGCTGCCAGGCGCCCGCGACAGGCCCGCGGGAGACCCGCATTAATATTTTCCAAAGATATTCCGAAATAATATCTCCAGCAAGTAATTGTGGATTAAACGTTACGCACCTTCTTTTCTTTTACATGTATTAAGCCATAAGCGAAGAAGTTACAAATACTACATGTAAATGAAGATTTCGATAATTGTAGAGATCAAAAGAGTATATCTTGCTCGATATTGTTGCATAATTTTTTTCTCTTTGTGGTTGTGGAGTATGCATTCGCACTCTAGATTCCCGCGCGACGATGATCGGCATCGGCCTATGCAGACTTGTTTTTATGCAGTGTTTCGATTAATGTGAAAAGTAGTCATTGATGGAGGAGTAGGTGAAACGAAAACTACAACCATGGGCTTACAGAATTGGGAGAGTAGTTTTGAATGTAAGGCATTCAATTAAGAAACGGTGATGCATACGATTGACGCTAGACATCCTTCCTAACCTATAAACTTAGTAGTGCAAGTTAAATATCACATGGCTGCTGGAAGTTAGAGATCGTTCAGCTTCCACAGCTATACCGTCTTGCTCCTGCAAGAGGACGACGTGAATTGCAAGTATTCAGCTATTGAAATTAAGTATAGCTCTAGCAGCCAGATATTTGGTTGGCAGAGCCGTTAATTTTTCTCAGCGAAGCCAAAATCGATTGACATTGCACAGACAGATTTGTACAAGCGAATAATAATGAGGAAGCAATGTACAAAATTTTACTTTGCACTTATTTTTGTGATCCCGTTGGGGTTGGTGACTACGTTTTCACCTCTAGCATTGGAGAGCTGACTAAGATGGAAGCAGTCTGACGACAGATACCGCCATTCGGTTGTACCGTCGGATGGAAACGTCAGATTAGTGGCAAACGGTTGTGCAACCACTGCGAAATCTTCCATTTGAAATTCCGGATAGGCCGCTACTTCCTCATCGATTTCTTGCCACCTGACCAAATAATCCCGATAAATTGAATATCTTTATTTAAAGGGAATAAGGGGGGGGGTGTATTATTTAATACATGATTTTTTTAATATCGATAGAAAAAGCTTCAGGAAAATTCTAAAATAATATTGTGTTATGTATAAAATTTTTACGCAACAACCGACCGTGAACGGCCAACTTGTACCATTTTTTTGAAAAATAGTTTAAAAAAATCAACGCAAGCGTTCGCCCACTCTGGGTCATAGCTAAAAAATGTTGATATCTAATCCAGGATTTTTGATAATAATTTCAAATTTTTAAATTAGAGCGCAAATTTTTATTTACAGATTCATGAAAAAAAAAGTTTCATTAAAAAATATCTTTAAAAAATTAACAGTGTTTTTTCGAGCATTTGGAATAATATAAAAAATTATGGTGCGAATTGGAAGGAGTCAGGGTAGAACGCTTATTGAGTTGGTCAGGTTATTGAGTTAGTTCCATATACATTAAATTTCACGTAGATTTTTTTTATAGTGTAAAATACGTGATTTGTACGGTTTACCTGGACATTATTTTTTTGAATTCGTCATTCTTAGCATGAAAAGGCAGGCCCACCAAACACGGGCACTCCATGACAGTGGTGAACTGACAAATCGGAGGTTTGTTCTTCAACAAGGCGATAATAATCAAGTTTGGTGGTGGAACCACTGAAACTAGTGTTCTGGGCAAGTTTTTCTTCAGTATTCTCAAAGTTTTAATGAGGTCGGCTTTGTGATTTTTCAGTGTACTCCATGCACCTGATTGTAGAAAGCACATGTCAGTGCAAAAGTCGTTGTGTCCTATGAGAATGTTGATTAGCTGCAAGACGATATAATATTTTCAATGCACTAAATTATATTCAGAAAAGGGAGGAAATCAGGTCAAGATCAGTGAAATTTATTGATGAATAGCTCCATTATTATGCTGCTGGTATTTTATGAAAAAGGCTTCTTATACCTTCCAGTGGTTATTTACGTCCACTTTGGGATGGCTTTTTATTCGGCGAATTAGAATTTCACTCATATATGGCAAATCCCGAGACATGGCGAACAACTCGGCGACGTTAAACTCCGAAGCTTCTTCACTTGTATAAGAATCGTGTGGAGAGTATCCAAATAAATTGGGATTAAATTCCTGCCAATAAATAAGACAATCACATATTAATTGTTCTAAAAAATCCAGTACCCGAAAAATTAAATCTGATCAGTTTTTTTTTCGTTGCCAGGAAAGAATGTTTTGAGGAGTTCTGTTACAGTTGTGATAAATTGGAGTTTACGTTGGATAAAATTATAATCCGTCGGTAAATTTTATGTCGAGATTTTTTAAAAAGTATTTCTATTTCTATTCGCATGAAGAGCTTGACAAAGCTGAAAATACTCGGCTTCAAAATAATGATGATAGTATTCAGTACTCCATGAGGTCAGTTTCTTTGATCACAGATTTTGTGTAATATTGGAATTTGTGGTGCAGAGCTTGTGTCAGGATATGACAGGCAGAGTTTGTCTAGTATCATGATATGACGTGCAGAGCTTGTGTAGTATCAAGACGTGGTGTACGGAGCTCGTGTAGTATCGGGATGTGGAGTACGGACTTTATGTTGTATTATAATGTAGGGTGGAAAGATTGTCTATAGACGATGATGGGGCGCACAGAGCTTCTGGAATATCGGAATATGGCATACAGAGTTTGTGTAGTGTCTGGATATGACGTACAGAGCTTGTGTAATATCGGGATGTGGTGTAGAAAGCTTGTGTAGTTTCAAGGCATGACGTCCAAAGCTTATGCAGTATTGAAATATGGCGTACGGAGCTTGTACCCACTAACACGGTAATGTTACAGCAATGTAACGCAGTGTAACAAGTAACATCACCTACAACTTACATGTAAGTTATTATTTTCCACTCAACAATGTTACCATGTTATGTAACATGCGTTATATAACCGTTACAATTCAGATATATTGCCTATACGTTTTGTAATGTTACTGATGTGAAACACGTAGCGTAAAAGTTACAAAATCGCAACCTCGAAAGGTAACTTCACGTGAGGATCTTTTGTTACACACTTTTGTTACATAACTGTAACGGAACTATGGCATATAACAGTTACATAACGTGCATGTTTACGATATTCCATAACCACTGTAATATACATGTTACGTAAATGTTACATTTTCTTGCAACGTTCTTGCAATGTTGCCACGTTACGTTACATAACTATAACATTGCCTTCCTGTCACAAAAATGACGTCCCAATTGTTACTTGCACGTTGCGTTGCGGTTTCATAGCTTTTGTTATGTAACTGCAACGAAAATGTCACATAACCGTAATATTACCTGCATATAACAAATGAAACACCACATGTTACTTCTACGTTACATAGTTGCAACATAACGCAAGCGCTACCTTGTTACAATCACATGTAACTTCCAGATTACATTGCTGTTCAGTTATGTGTTTTCGGGGTATAGAACTGGCACATGGCGTATTGAAAATGGATACATTAATTGAAATGTGTAATAAACGTATCATATAGTACCGACCTTCAGTAGAAGCGAAGGTGGATCTTTGGGATTGGTTGTATCCGAATTCGGCATAAAGATCTTCTGTAATATCGTTTTGCAGAGTAACGGAAGTATAGAGCACCGACATGTGTTGTAAAATGTATGCATAGAACAGAATCGAGTGGAGGAGCAAATGGGGACAATCATGAATGTGTCGGATCGTTGAGAAATGTGTATTCGGCTATATAGTGAACTTTCGCAAAAAAAAAGTGTGTCAAAGGATTTTAAATTTATGTACCTTTGGCATTCGTTCATTTACAGTGTTGCTTACCTTCATAATATTTGGGACTGTGAGGTAGTCCCGCCAAGTACCTTGACCGCCACCTATAGTCGAAACACCTCGATTCTCGATAGCCAGGTGAAAGATATTCGTGGCGAGAATTCCTGTTCCAGCGGACAATGAGTCTCCCATCGCGCCGATAACGTCGATGTCGCCTGGTCGCAATTTGTGCACCGATGTCGGTACACTTTCAGACCTACTGGCTGATCAAATCAATTTCTCACACATTTATCATTTGAATTAGCTCATGTCTCTCGCATGATAAAAAAAATGTTCTATTGACTTTATAGGTAAAATTCAAATGATGACCAAATATTCCTCGATGGAATTTTAAATAATACTCCATATTAAACTTATCAGTTTACAAGTACTAAATCATAGTTATAGTAAAGAAAATTTATTTAATTTTATGCACTGATATTGAGTCAATTAAATTAAAGTTTTTATTCAGTTAAATGTGGGTAGTTCAGAAAACAATCTTTCACGCAGATATTTGTCTTGACACAAATAATGATTAGTCAAAAGTTGTACAAACATGGTCCTCTAATGAAAAAAAAATCTTGTAACCAAATTGAGTAGCAAATGAAGTAAATAAAGTAATATTAAGTATTTTTAATGATAAATAACGATATTGGTGACAAAATATATTTAAAAAATGTTCAAACCCATTATGACATTTTTACGCAAATCTATATAGATTTGCGTAAAAATGTCATAAAAAATGGGTAACAGTTCATAAAGAAAACCACCAACTTTCATTTTCGTGAAATTTTGTAATATTTTTGTTTACCCGACCTAGTTTTTCTTAGATGACATTTTTTAATTATAGATATCAAATTTTTTTGCAAAAAAATTAACAAATACAGTGTATTCGAAAGTAATGTGTCGCGACAACCATGACCTACACTAAGGTAATTCATTTCAACACATTAACAACATTCCATTAACAACGAGAGTGATTTAATGATGATATAATCAGCACCTGACACATTGCAGGGAAACGGCACATCGTCGGGTATGTGATTCTGAACACGATGCAGTTTCTTCGATTCTGCGAGAGATCTACTACCTTCAGCACTGTTATTCCCTATAATAAAACACGTTCGATTTTTTATAATGTATTTTTATTTTATAATTTATAAAGCATTAATTTTTTTTTGTTTCAAGGCATATATATTTTTTTCGTACCAACCAACGCTGGTAGCAAGTCCTTTCGGAGGAAGCGTAGGAGCCGAATATTCTCTTCGCTATCCAATTGTGTTTTTTGCCCGAAAATAATCGAGCTCAAGCAAAAAGTACAAATCCAAAAAAACTTCGATTTCATAATAATTTTTTTTTATTTCACTGCAATTGCAATACGATCAACAATTTTGCTATTTAATAATTTTTAAAAAAGACGTAACATCTTTGAACGCTACAGTAGACAGGAAAGATAGAAAAATTATAACCGCCTGAGTATCCGATTCAATCTCAGTGGATGGTTGACGCAGGGATACACTTAATAAATAAAAACAAAAGCATAAATAACCGAAATAAATAAAAATTCATCTAAAATGAAATCCTATTAATTTATTATTCTATTATTGTAAATTAGTAAAAACGAAGAACCATGAATGTTTTTTTGCGTGCCAAATGTCAGCTCAATTGATTAACCCGTTGTTGAAATACAGAGGCTTAAATTTAGCAAGACTTTTGCTACCTGCCCAATCGTGACTTCATTTAAATATAAGCTTTCACTTTGAGATCTTAAAATTTACACAATATAGAGAGCTAATGTCGTTTTTCATTAAAAAAAATTAAATCATAAAACTCCACCCAATAATAATTAAATCGATAGAGCAAATTGTCAGTTGATAGTCTTTCAGTTATAAATTATAAGAGACGTCTCTAATTATAAGAGATTTGATTTTATACCCATGTCATATACACACACACACCGGATATTTTTTTCTATACCACTTTTCTCGTCAGACAATTTAAAATATACTTATTAAAACATCGCAAATATTTTTTTAGTTTCTTGACAAAAACTCTGAACTCTATATTTTACAGATAAAACAGAACAAAGTATCACCGTCTTAGTATCAAATTTTAATAATCAGCAATCCACAAAATCTGCATAAAGCAAAGTCCAAAAAAAATACAATTGCGGAGCCGAATTAAAAAATATATAACCACAAACCGATACACTTTTGCTATCTATAATAAAAAAAGCACGATACGATTCTGTAGTCTATACTTGACAGGTAAGGTAGAACAAACTATCGACGCCTGTGTATCCGCATGACTGATGCTGAGATACTCTTAATAAATCGGTATCGAGAATCTTGACATACCAGTACTGTGGTCTTAAAGCTGGTAAGATCATACAACGTGAGGTATCGTGGTGGGGATATATTATACAAAATTGTTGAGATTCTCCTGAAGCAACTAATAAAAATGCATTGATGGAAAAAATAATAGAAAATAATACGATGCTGAAAAAAACACGTTTACGAAGTTGAAACGTGTTAACTGCATGAATAATGTGCATTTGTATTCCATTTTTTTCTTCGTTTCTTTTTAACGACCAATGATCAAACAGAATATAGGTCGAGTTTTTTTTTAAGTCATAACCCAAGATAATTTACTTTCATTACAAAATACGTCTGCTCCGCTAATCGAGCTATGATTATGGTTCTATCATGTGCGATATTTGAAAAAAAAAGTTTCATCGATTTAGTATGACGATTGGAGAAACATATTGGTTATTTTGCGATTCGAGTAATTAGTAATTGGCTAATTCATAAATGCACTCTGCGAGTAATAGCGATTTGCATCAAATTACTGAATAGCAGCAGGGATGGGCAAAATGTATTTAAAAAAATAATAATAATGAATGATAGCAGAGCAGTGGCCTAGTGTGGATGAGGGCTCGGGTTCGCACGCAGCGGGCCCGGGTTCGATTCCCGGCCGACACCGCTGGAAATTATTCCAAGTGTTTTTTCTGTGATCCTGGTGGTTGGGTTCCTACCTTTAATAAATATGTTCTTAAAACACATAAGTGATGTTCGTGTTCAGCTCGGGGTGACTCCCGCGGGTTCTTATCTGGCGGATGGTGTCCTCCGGGTCGAGCAGGAACATCGCTGATGGGTCGCTCTAAGCGCCACCGGTGACCATGCTTGAGTTTACTCGCATTGTCATCGAGGGACTCAGAGAGGCGCTGGCTGTATCGGCTCAGGTTTTCCGCAGTTTCCCTGAGCCCTAGGCAAATGCGGTACGGTGGGGGTAAGTCGGCTGCGGCCGCAAAAATAGGTGGGGTTTCGTAAAAGCCAAGTGGCGTACGTGGTGGAAGTTCAATAAAAAAAATTAAAAAAAAATAATAATATTGAATGTTTTTCCACTCATTGTTATTATTATTATTATTATTTATTATTTTTTAAAAATAACGAGTAGTTTCCCATTCATTATTTATTTCGAGATTAAATGGCTAGTGGTTTTCCGGAACGAGAAAAACGCTATTAATTATTAATGCCGTTATTAATAGCGTTATTTAAACTCGAAATGAATTATGAGTGGCTTTCCACTCATCATTTAAACTCAAAATAATGCTGGGTGGAAAATCACTGATTATACCTGAAAAGATAATCAATGAAAAACCACTCATGATGTGAACTTGGAAAGATGATGAGTGGAAAACCACTCATTATTTTAAGAGAAAATAATGAGTGGAAAATCATTCAGTACTTAAAAGGTGTATTTAAATACTTTTTCATTCGAATGTGCCCATCCCTGAATAGTAGTTAAATTGAATGTGTTATAGACTTTTTTAACGAATATTTGCTACTTACCAGTGTTTTTCGTGATGGTATAATGCGAAAGTTATAGGTCGCCAATGTTTTATTTTGAAGCTGCAAAAATCGTAAACCTCATAAATAGTTTTCCAAATTTATGTTATTTCACCAATCTTCGATCATGAATCGCTACATTCAAGTCGGAAGAATAAATCTCATGCTCAACGCAGCGTTGAAGCAATAAAACGTCACTTTGATCTCACAGTCTCACGTCCAGCACGTCGTGCAGCATGACATGCCGTCACCGTGTCGGTAGAGTAACGACGCATCAGTGTTTCGCATAATGACGCTAGATGGCAAATGGCTAAAGCGTTTCTCACAAGCGATTTGAAGCCAAAGCGTTTATAAAACTGCGAAGATATTTAGGATTCGACTGCGTTCGAGGGAGCTATCGTCTGAAGGTAAAAAGAGAAACCCCGGCAGTGTTTTTTCCTCAACTCAGAATCTGGGATCTCAAAGCATTAATAAAACTAAAACATGATTTTCCATCGCAGGCTTTATCGACAGGCCAAGGCACAAACAATTTAAAAGTATACGGTATTGACACGGTGACGGCATGGTTACGGCACGCTAAAAAAAACGCACGTTTGGCTATCTGGGCCGGTACCGAGTCATCACAGCGAACGAAACACATCGTGTCAACACTGTGTCGACACCGTGCCGTTTTAGCGAATTTTAAGTTGACGCGATGAAAATCGGTGCGATGGTCATAGTGGTTAATGTACACTGCTATGCGTTAATGGCTGGTCCAGGTTTTTAGCTGACCGTAAAATGACCGATCGTTCTTTTGTCGATGTCTGGCGAGTTTCACATTGAACAGTAGTACCTCTGCTTTTTTGACAGCTATTCAACCTAACCAAAAGCTAATCCTACATATGATCTAGGCAAGAACCACGAATTGCCATCGCTGCAAGAATGGATTAATACATGTATAAAATATACGACACAATGTATCGAACTGAAATTTTGCATCGAAGTGAAGGATTCGCTCATCTCCAATTATAGTCAATGATTATAAAACTAATTACAAATACAGATTTAACAGAATATTAACGTTTTCAAAAAAAGGCCGTGAACGCGATTATTATTATTTTTTTTTTTTGTTGTTGCATCCGTAAATTCCAAAGGAATATTGAGATGAATATTGAAAGTAGCGATAATTGAAATACGAAAAAAATATTAATGATAAAACTGGTAAAATGGAAATATTCAATATTCTCTTTAAAAATGTTACAAAATTTTGGAGAATGAAATATTGATAATTTCAATATTGGAATTATTACTGTTCATTAGTTTTGGACGATGAACTTGGCACAAGAAGTATCCTCGAGCATATGGGACCAACTGGAATTCATCCGGTTTTTCGAGCAAAAGAATAGGTCGCTTGCGATCCAAGTGCCGCGACCCTGTATTTCACTTTCGGGAATAAAAAATCTATACATCGTGCCTAATAGTATTGCGTACAGCTTGAAAAATATTCATTCCACACGTGTAAAGTTAAAAATAGTGCAAATGTGTCGGTGTAAGCGAAAAATCGTTCAAATTCTATCAAAGTGCCGCCTGGCACGGATCATCTTGTGGTGAGTGAAAATCAGTTTCTCGTGCATGACAATACCTCACAGAGCTCGAAAACTATCCATTTGACACATGTGAAGTTGAAAATAATGCAGTTCTATCAATTAAAGCGAAAAATCATTCACTTTATAAAGTTAATGATTTTTGGTGGCTTGGCAGCACTTGGATATGTGCAAGTGCCGCCCTGCACCGCTTATCCCATGATCAATAAAAATCAGTTCGTCGAACATAAAAATGCTTCGCGGAGCTTGAAAACTATTCATTCCAACACTTGTAATGTTGATTGTTTTATTTATATCCACGTGCCTCCCGTCACTGCTACTCGCGTGATGAAATAAAATTGGTTCATCGAGTATCAGAATAATCCGTAGGGCTTGGAATAAATATAAAATTATTGAGCCTCGGGATAATTCGTAGAACTTGAAAAATACGAGGCTAATTAAAATCTACGGGATCGAATTTCGCACTTTATTAAACCTCTGTAAAGATCATATTCTCGTTTCTTAGCAACGCGAAGTTCCTCAGACAACCAAGTGAGAGTTAGCTGCGCCGGTCGATAATTAATGTTAATTGATGAGACTGGTAGAAGCTTAATCTCGATGAGTCGTTCGAAAAATAAAAGCGTGGGTTGATGTGTTATCGTCGATCGAGCTTTCGCTAGTAACCCATCAAGTCACAATTTGAGTGTATCGTGGAATCATCAGTGACCTTCCATTAGTTTTGAACGATGACCTTGGCACAAGAAGTATTCTCGAGCATATGGGACCAACTGGAATTCATCCGGTTTTTCGAGCGAAAAAATAGGTCGCTTGCGATCCACCAAGTGCCGCCACCGTGTATTTCACTCACAAGGATAAAATAAAGCTGCATAGTGGAACTTTGCAAATTCCTTCCTTATTATTTTTCGTTTTTCACAAAGCTATATAACTCAATATCGAATATTCTTATAATATGTCTCTATATGAGTCGGTTTCTTTAGTCATAACTGTTTATTATAAAATATTGATAATTCCAATATTGAAATTATCAATATTTCATTCTCCAAAATTTTGTAACATTTTTAAAGAGAATATTGAATATTTCCATTTTACCAGTTTTATCATTAATATTTTTTTCGTATTTCAATTATCGCTACTTTCAATCTTCATCTCAATATTCCTTTGGGATTTACGGATGCAACAACAAAAAAAAAAAAAGG